>PVKB01000702.1:168887-617735 GCA_004027205.1 Ctenodactylus gundi
CACCCCCCCCCCCCCCCACCACCAAAATCACATCCTGCATTAAAAACATTCACAGATGATCTGTTTGTTCAGTCCAAGTTAAGTGCAGTTTTCAGAAGCCATTTATCCTGAACTTGTGTGTGTTCTCAGATGTGGTTGGGTTTCCCATGCATTAGTATCACCTGGAAAGCTTTTTTAAAAAGGAAGTCTTTAGATTCATTTTGTTCCAATCCAGGCATCAGCACTTTAATAAAGTTCTCTGGTAGTTATGATTCTTGCCTAAGTTCTAACGTAGCCCCTGTGATATGCAATTCTAAAGGAGTTGTTCTCAGTTGGAATTTCCATGAAAGGTTGGGGGAAAACCCTTGTTCATGTCCCACCTCCGTATCTATGAATTAGTCTCCAGGGATGGAGATCTCCGAGGAAGGGTCTAGAGTAGGGTGATCTCTTAAAAGCTCCCCTGTTTTACTGTAAGGAGCAATCAGGTTGATAAGCACCACCTTACAGGATTGTGGACAGGCGAGTCGGTTTGAGAATCAGAACACAAGCTGTCAGAGTTGTAAGCACAGCGAACGGATAAGCTGCTTTTGAGACATAATTCAAAAGGAGTGTAGAATGCTTCTGCTCTTCTCTGTTGCATTCCTCAGTCTACTCATTTTTCGTTGCTTCAAATCCTTGAAGAATGAGGAATAATAATAATGATGATAATGATGATACGAAGAATGAGGAGGAAGATTTTTTCCCCATTTTATTGATATGTACACGTGCAGAATTTAAGGTTTACAATGGAGTTGAGCGTTTTGTGTATTTACTTATCGAAGTGACAAGGGCTTTTCAGCTCTCCATTTGTCCCTCCCCCACCCCTCCCTTCCTTCCCTTCACCCCCCATCCCCTTCTTTCCCTTTGTCTTTCATTTAAAGTTCCATGAGATGGTTGTGGTCTGGGTCTCTCATATTAGAGAGACCATCCGATGTTTCACCTTCTGCTTCTGAGTCACTTCAGAGGAGGAAGATTTTTAATCTTCCCAGATAACATTTTGTGAAATACAGAATAATTTTTGATTGTTGAAACTGGATCACGTGCTACTCACACCCAATGTATGAAGCTCAGAGATGCTGCTAAATGTAGTCATCATCTGTTTTATGGTACTATGTCAAAACACTTGAAGCTGGGTAACTTGCAAGAGGGTTATTTGGTGTGTGATTCTTTTTGCTGGAGAGCTTAAAAGGCTTCTTGCAGAAGGGCATATGTGCAACAAGGAAGCCAGAGATGGACAAGGGTCAGGCTTACTCTCTGTGTAACCACTTCCTCTGAATAGTTCATTCCTCCAGACCTGAGCCACTTCTGTGAGCCTACATTACTGTGTTCAAGAGGATGGAACCCCATGACCTCATCATCTTGCACCAGGCTCCACTTCTTAAAGATTCCATCACTTCAGTGTCATCATATTGGGTGTCAGGCTTGTAGCACATGAATCTTTGGGGGACAAGCCATATCCAAACTGTAGCATCATTGTACAATATGCAAGACAACCCTTGACATCAAAGAGTTACAGATGATGTCCAGAATATAGAAGGTGGTTTTGAGAAACTCCTTTCTAATACTGTCTAGTCTTTTGAGGGCTGGGGTCATTTTTGAGCTGCCTTCCTTGAAATTTTTCATGATAACTTGTCACTATTTGGGGTGGGAATATTGTTATGTCTTACAGGTAACTGTTCTTGGCCATGGTCCCAAATATTTTTGGCCCCAGGGACCAGTTTGCTGAGCTGATAAGAGGCAGAGCTTGGTGCTAATGCAGGTGATGGGGAGAAGGTACATGCAGATGAAGCTTCAGGACTCACTTGCATTCACCTCCTGCTGGGGGCTGGTTCCTTATGGATAATGGGCTGGGATGTGAAGATTCTTGGCCTAGGAGGCAGCAGAAGTTTGGTACATTTTTTTGGCAGATACTTTGACTTCAAAAGGCATTTTTGGCTGCATTTGCTAGAATAAAAATGACATGTAAACAAATGAAATGTAGGGCATGAGATAAAGCAACTTTTCTTTTTGTTGAAGATAAACACTTTAATTTTGGGCATTTTTTGCTGAGCTTGGGTTGGTGGAAGGTTATCTTGATAAGGAAATCATTGTGGGAAGGCTTATATAGAAAGGTCAGCAGTATGTGAAGGGATGGTGTAGTTCACACATAGTTGCGACTGGTTGGGAAATGGGGACAAGGACTGAGAGACTCAGGATTGAATCCCTGGGTCTTCAGTGGGGAGCAAGAGAGGAAAATCAAAGATAGAAGAGCAAGACACGTGGGCAGTGTCTTTTAGAGGTTCTTTCATCTGTCTGGAGAAAGGGGTCCCAAGGGGTCAACTGGCATAGTACCTTGAACTTCCCATGAGGAATCTGGGGGAATAGGCAGTTACCTTGGTCTGGAGGAGTGCACTGCCTAGAAAAAAGAGGGTGGAGGGATAGTGGGTGGCTTAGACTGATGGGTCCCACTTCTAAACAGTGTGCTCTATCTAGGGGACATCCTGCTGCATGCATTCATTCTGGACTATCCTGTTTGCTCTCAGTTCCCACTTTGTTTTCTTTGGACAAGGTCTGTTCCTCTTCCTGCCCCACCTATCAGCTTGTCTGGTAGATCTTCTAGAGCTCCAATCAAGAGCCTGCTGTCACTGCCTCTACATCTCTGCCTGAAATGGGAGATGCCCTTCTGTGATCTGAACTCCTTTCGTTTACCTGTTGGTTCCTCCCTCCCCACAATCAGGTTTTACTGACTTTGTATTTCTAGCACACAAGCATTTAATAAATGTTTGAGGTATGGTGGAGAATTCAGATTACCTAAGAGAAATATCCTGCTTTACCTTTGTATAGTAGGACTTTCTGATTGAAAAAGAGGTTTTCCAGGAGGATCTTGGGAGACCAGCCCAATAGCTTATGTAACTCTTCATGCCAGCTGTTCTAGGCCTTCAGAATGCCCTTGGGTAACGTACTCTCAGAGGTTCCCAAATTTTTTAATTTTTGAAATAGTGAGGGCAATGCTCAGTGAGATCTCATTTGCCTTTAACTCTGAGAAGTGTCAGGCACATGGAGTTGTACCCAACAAAAGTTGTTACCCCCAATTCTATGACATAATTTGCTTCTTACTGATCCAGTTGACAGCAGAGCAGCTTTTCTCACTTTCTGTTCATTTGTATCTTTTTTTATGAGTTCATCCATCCATGTTTTTTTTTCTAGAATATACAGGAGGAATCCTTCTTCCCTCTCTTCCTGTGTGTTGAACTTAAAGAAAAAATAACATTGCTTTGAGCTCAGTGAATATTTTTGTTTGGCTTTTGTAAAAGAGAATTTCAAAGATGAATTTTAAAACCTTTTATTAAGGAAAGATTTGTACCTGTGGATAGGTTGAGAGAAGAGTAATACCGTGACACTTCGTGTATTTTGTGCCCACCTTTAACAGTAACCAACCACGGCCAACTTCCTCTTTGACTGTGTTGAAATACATACTAGACATCATATCTTCTCAATAGAGATTGTGTTTTTGAACTCCTGTCTTTTAGTGCTGTAGAGCTATTTGGAAAGCACAGGGCATCTGGGAAAAGTTTATCTCTGTTGCTGTCACTTGGGATACTGGACATTGGGTCATGGAGGTACATTTCCTGAGTATCCTGTAGATGATACAGATGACTGAGGCCAGAGGAGAAGTTGGTGATGTCATCCCACTTCTTTCACTTTTCTACCTCTCATTATAAACCAGTTGCCCCAGAACCTGACCAAACAAAGCATGTTTTTCTAGTTATGGAAATCAGACACTGTATCTTTTCCATGATGGGAAAATTTTTTTTTTTATTATCAGCAAAATGTTCCTCATTTTCATGAGAACATAAGTATTTCATTTTTATGTGGAATCTCACACACATATGTGTGCATGCATATATTTTATGGATATGTGTATAAAGTTATATAGATTGCTTGATTAAGTTTTACGTACATATAGAATATTTCTGGTTCTCCAGAAATCACTTCTGCTCTCCAAAGACTACCTCTTCTTGCAACAAATGAAAGTGCTGATTTGATGTTGTTGCTATAAATATTAGTTTTGCCTCTCCTTGAATCTCATGTAAATGGTTTTATTTAGCAAAATTCGATCTTGTTTTTTGCTCTGGCATCTTTTGCTTAAAATAATGTTGGTGAAACTCAGCCATGTTGTATGAAACAATAGTTTGCCTGTCGTTGCAGTTCCACCCCCCAGCTCTGTGGTGTGGCATGAGTGTGCCGATTGTTGGCTCATTTCATCATTGTGGCTGTCTTTAACTGACTGTCTGTGCTGGGATCTGTTTGAGGGTCTGTAAATGAAGTATTTAATTTAATCTTGTAAGTTGTGGTTATTCTGTATATAGGCATGGAATTTAAACTTAGAGAGCTTAGATCATCTTCTCCGAAATTGTCCAGCTTTGTGTGATACAGCTGGGATTTAAAACCGACCACATAGGTATATGCTTCAGCACTTTCAGTCCCGATTTTCTGTTCTGCAGTAAGTTCGAGCTTCGAAATGTCTCAGTGGACCTCACAACTCTGCCTGCTGTCCCTGAGAAGTGAGATGACTTGTAGAGGAAAACATGGAGACGCACGAGGTGTGGTCACCTGGACTGGTCTGCTCAGCCAGTGGTGGCAGAACCAAGCTGTAGCCTAGGTTTCCATGTGTCTTCCTGGCTCTGACTGTTTGGACATCCTCTCTGGCCATGGTAAAGCGTTTACTTATTTTGACTGCCAGCAAAATGAAACATGTTTTAGTGCTCTACAGATCACCAAGGACTTTAAGAAACAAATAATGGAAATTGACGTGATAAAACCAAAAAGGAAGAAACTGAAAAGTTCTGAATGGCTTGCCCAGCCACTAGGGAGGGAGGCTGTGCACCAAGGGCAGCCAGAGTCATGCACCGAGAACTCACTGGAAGAGGTGCAGCTCTGGGCCCACAACCCCTCCTCCCTGTTTGACACCACTCTCCATGCTACCCCTGGGAATTGGACTCTTCTACCAATGCTTGCAATCTCTAACTGACCCTGGATTATTGCAGTCAGCTTTCCAGGTACAGAGACCAAGGTAAACTATCATATTGCCCAGGTGTTGATGGAATCCTGTGTTCCAGCCACTGGTTGGAAGGAATTTGTGGGTTCTTTTGTCTTTGTGATGGGAAGAGGAGTTCTTCCTGATTTGTGACTGCTCTTCTCTAGGCTAAAGCTGATCCAAATTCAATAATCCTGGAAAATAGGTCAGTAAAAATTCATTATCCTCAGCTAGAGTAGGTCAGCAGGGAAGTTGCTGTCTACCTTTCCGGTTTATTAATGGGCTTGTGAATGACAGTCCCACAAACAGAAAAAGTGATAAAGGGCAGATGGCAGCAGTCTTGTAAGTGGTCAGCTTGAGTTTTCTAGGCAGAGAAACATTTGATTGTCTGAAGTGGGAAAAATAATGTCTCGTTGTCCTTTGTCTTTTAATGACAATGTTTATGTTTTTGGCAGACAGGTAATGAAAGGTTTGTTTGGCAGTCTCAATTGGAAAATGTCACTTAACTTGAAAAAGCTGCTGTCATGGCTTGGGGAGTGTGATGGGCATGCAGCAGACACAGTAGTGTGTAACTGGTTTCCTGGTTCCCGCTTAAAGAAAACTGCACTTAATTGTTGTTTGTGAAAGGCTTTTGTTAGAACATTTTTGAGGCTTTTTTAAAAAAAACCAACTATCCTTTCAGATTGTTCCTTCACCTTGAGTATCTTTTGATTTATTCATTGTCACCATATTCACTGAATGTGTCAGCGACAGATTGAGAAAATAAGGAAGAGGGACCCATCCTTGTGAGGTTTATGGTGTAGTAAATCTGAATTAGGCTAATTCTTAAATATGGATTATTTTATTTTTTCCTTTCATTGTGCTTTGGCAATAATGAATTACCTTGGTGAGGAATTAGTAATCCCTTTATGTTAATCATATTGTCCTTTCTTTCTGAAATTTTTATTCTATCTCCCTTTATCCTTTTCACAGAAGGCAAGCTATGAATGTTTAGCCCTTAACTTTTTCATAGCTGTACCTTATATATGTCTCCCCTTGATTTCATCATATGTAAAATTGTGTTCATATGTGCTGGCTGAATGAAGAATTTTAAAACAGTGATAGTTTAAGATTTCATATTTTGTAAGTGTAGAGACTGTGTTTAACTGCTTTAACTCTAGCCTATTGGTATTAGAATGGGGAGGAAGAACAATATAGAACTTTGCTGCTGTCAAAGACAGATGTAGCAGAGCCTGTCCAAGGTCTGCAAATTCCTTCCTGGACACTCAGTTGAACTTGATGTCTCAGCTCCTTTGCTTGCTGGATGGGCCACGCAATTGGTCGTCACTGATGATCTCGTAAGTTGTTGTCAGTGCAATTAGGAGCGGGTCTGATATACCTTCTTACCACTCTCTTTCCTGGGACACCCTCTGGCGTGGTTATGTGTGAGATCTGGGAGCCTTTGAAAAAATTTCTTTTGGACTCTGGCTACCAACAGAATTACTATAGATGACTTATTGTGGATGTGTGTCTTTTCTTGGAATAATATTGGGCTGCCCCTCCCCATAGCTGCTGCCCCCAGTCTGCCCCATCAGCAGTTCAGAAAAGCTTCTACATACTCATCAGTATTTGGCACATAATGTCTTAGTCATTGTGTATTATGATGACAGAAAATTACAGAACGGGTAATTTGTAATGAAGAGAGATTTAATGACTGACAGTTCTAGAGGTTGGGAAGTCTTAAGATCAAGGGACAACAAGTTTGGTACTTGATAAGGGCTTCGCTTGTGCTCCCAAGAGGACACCTTGAACACGGATTCACCTGGAGCGGAGAAATACTGTTTCTCACATGGTAAAAGAGTGCAAGAGACAAGAACAATCTCTCCCCTAAAACCTTCTTAAACACACATCAAATCCAGTGAATTTGGGGTGAAAATTCCTTGGCAGAGTCACTTGTTAACAGTCCTACTTGCCAGTGCCGTTACATTGGCAGTTAAATATGAGCACCTTTAGATGAGGCAAACATTCAAACCATAGCATTCAGCTTGTTGCCTTCTCTCATTCTAGTTGTAAGTAAAATCTCAGTAAAAACTGAACAACAGTTGGCACAAAAAAAAAGACAGTTTAAATTTTTAAATATATTCACTGATACATGCATACTCTTTAAAAGTCAATATGCAGGGTAAAGATAATTGCTCAAAGGGTTTCCTTTTGGGGGTGATGAAACATGTTGAAAATAGAGATGATGATTGCATAGAATTATGAGTGTACTAAATGCCACTGGCTTGTTCACTTTAAAATAGTTAATTTTATGTTATATGAATGTCACTGCAAACAAGTCAAATTTTGATAAAATGTAGAATAAAAATAAATCCTGTGTATATTACCTGATCCTTCCCTATTTTCCAGTGAGAACAGTTTCAAACACTTGAATATTTTCACTTTGGTATTTACCACTGTGTCCCTTGATATCTATACATTAATCTATAATATTGTTTGTTGGTGTACTCTTATTATAAATGATGTTGGCTTGATGAAACTTCTGTTCCTTCTTAATTGAGCCATACCATTTTGTTTTGGCTTTGTATATCTATGACTATGTAAATATTGTTCCCCATTGAACACTAGATTTTTAACATGCAGCTTTGTGCCCTAACTTGCAGTTGTACTTTTTTGTGTGTGCATGTGCTTGTGTGTGGCTCTTTTGTAGCATTTAATGAATTGTCTTTCTCTCCAATAGCCTAAGTGTTTTTTCCATGTGTGAATGGAGGGATGAGGTCCCATGTATAGGATGAGGTGATGCCCCTCCTGACCTCTGTCATAACCATTTGTAAAACACTGTGCTCCAGGTTGGGTCATTCCTGCACAGTGTCCTTGCAGGATTTCTTTATCACATGTGTTTATAACATGGATGGCTAGAATTAAATAATCCTTTTTCTGTCACAGAACAACAGCAAGGCTGTAGTAACCTCTTTGATGATCAAACCATTGTTTGAAAAAAAAAAATCCAGTCAATGTTTTGGTAGTGTACAACCTGTAACAACTTCCTGATTGGACCTGACGTTATTCTACTCTTGTAACTTGTTCTTAATTTAGTAATCTCCAAATTCTGGGTTGAGAATTATTTTCAGCTGGTATTTTGAAGATGCAGCTCATTGTATTTGGGCTTGTAGGGTGATGGTGAGATGTCTGATATTTTTTTCCTGAATGTTTGTTGACCCTTGGTTTTGATTGCTGGAAAACTTGAGGACATTTTCTTTTTCCCCATCAGTTTGAAATGTTATAATACTTATGTGGGTGACTTTTTTGTGCTAAGTTTGTGTGTGTGTGTGTGTGTGGAAAATTTCTCATATTTTTCTTGTGTAATTTCTGCATTTTCAGTGTCGTTTTGATGAAATTTCTGTTGGTGCTGAGCCTGTGGATTCACGTGTAAATCCCTTCCATTCCCATTTCCTTCTCTTCCCTTTTCTCTTCTCTTCTCCTTTTCTTTCTCTGATTTTCTTTTTCTGGAAAAGTTTCTTAACTTATTTTCCAATACTTGTTGGGTTAAAAACTTTTAGTTATTGCAGTTTAAACTTCTCAGTATATTTATTTTGTCACATTTTAAAGTTCTGTGCATGTTGATTGTAATTTCCAGTCTTACCTCCAATGACGTTGCTTATAGTTTTTGTTGCTGTGTTCTTCTTCCTCGATAGTTCCATGCTTTGTATTGTCTCCATCTAGTCTTTAAAGTAATGATGGTTTAGTATCTCTTTATCAATACTGCTATTCAAATGTCTTACTGAGCTTGGCTGTCCCTTCAGATTCAAGAGTGACCAGTGGAGCTGACCAATTGCTCTGTCAACATGGTAGCTCAAGACTTCTGGGCTTGTGAGAGTCGTTTCATAGTGGCCAGGAAGCAGGTCATCTTTCTCAGGGGAGACCTGTGTGTAGGACACTTTTGTAGCCCAGGTTGGCCTTAAACTCACTGTGTAGCCCAGGTTGGCCTTGGACTCAGGACCATTCACCTGCCTCAGCCTCTCGAGTGCTGGGATTACAGGCGTGTGCTGCCATATCCAGCTTTTTGTGGTGCTGGGGAATCGACCCAGGGCCTTGTGCTTGCAAGGCAAGTGGTTTCACCACTGTGCCATTCCTCCAGCCCCACATATAGGACACTCTTGCTGAACTTTCGATATGTCTTTTTAGAAGGATCCTATAGGTTAAGGGTTAGCAAACATTTCCTATATAGGATAAAGCAGGAAGCATTTTAAGCCTTGCAGTCCAGGCAGCAAAATTGATATTATATAACAAAAGGAAAATGTTTTCACAATTTTTAATTGGCATGATTCCTGCCTTTCTTTGGATATTGAAATTGAAAATTGAAGTTTACCTTATCTAATGTATCATAAATTTATACTGTTTTTTTTTTATTCCCTCTCCCCCCCACCCCCATTTAAAAATGTGAAAAATCGTAATTCTTAGCTTGTGAGTCATATGCACTTGGGCTGCAGTGGACCAGAGGTGGCCCAAGGGCTGTAATTTGCAGACCTTGTTCTGGGTACCCAGCTGGTGGAGAGGAAGCTGCCTGGGCCGGAGCCTTTGCATCTGGTCACCCCACATATATTTGTGTATTCAGTCCACTTATTGGTGGTTCCACTCCCCAGTTCTATATGCCTCCTTCATATTGGCACATGCAGCTTCCAGAGCCTCTCTCTCTTTAAGAACCTTTCTCTGAAAATATAGTCTTTTCTGTATTGAGGAATCGAGTGGATAAACGTGAGGATTTAACTGCTGCTTTTTTTGGATATAGATTTCAGTTTACCCCCTACTAAGAGTCTTCCCACTCATACTACCCTTAGTGCCTGGTCTCCCAGGTCCTGAGTCTTCCTGGGCGTCTGCTGCCCTCTTCGGATTGCTTCTTGTCAGTCCTCCTTGGATTCTCTTAATCCACTAAACTGAGTCCTTTAATCTCTTTCCATCTACATTTATTTCAGTTTGTGAAGCTATATTTGCATTTTATAGAAGATAAAGTTGAGTTTTTTATTTGTATTTTCTGTGTCATTTTATTTCTCGGGGAGGAATAAAGAGAACAAGGCTCTTTATTCTACCCTATGAAAACTTTTAATCATGTTAAAGGTTTTGTAAGCCTCAATGAGCATAGCTTTAAGATTTACACAGCAAGGCTGGGATCTTGTCACAGGTGATTTCCTGCATTGACATGGTAATACTGATTTCTTTAACTCCTTTTCTCTCTAGCTCCCTAGCTGCCTTCTTCTCCTTCTGTTCCCCAACTTCGCGGGCTCCTTGTTTTGTGTTTTCAACCTCCTAGTTGATGGTTGACCTAAGTTAACATTTGTGCTTCATTGTTTTGTGAGCCACTGAAACTTAGCTCAACCAAAATAAATTTATTGAGTTCTATTTCTCTAGTCTAAAATTGCTTCTCCTGAGCCTTCCCTTTCTTGGTAGGTGCCATCACTGGTGAGAAGACTTCCTTAGAAACTTGAGACAGTGAGAATTTCCTTTACTTCCAGCTTGTGTGTAGCTTCCCACTGCTTTTGGAATGACTCAACAACCTCACCAGGCCCACATAACCCTGTGTGATGCAGCCTCTGCTTGCTTCTCCAGCCACAGCTTTTGCCTGCTACTTCCCAGATCCTTTTTCCTATTCTTTTTGCATTGTCAATATTTTTCTTCCCAGCTCAAGGCCTTCATACTTCTCTTTTCTCTTTCCTGAAGCCTCTACTCCTAGATTTCTAGCAAAGGTGGCTCTTTCTTTCTTTCTATTCTTTAAGCTCTGTATTCAGATGCCATAGTCTTGTAGGTACTTTTCTTGACCCTCCTGTAGGAAACCTTCATTCTCCACTGCATCCATATGGTGCCCCAAGTCAATTCTTGGCTCCACAGTACTTATAATCTGTGATTCAGCATGTTTATCTGACTGGTGCTCCTCTGTCACTAGGGTTGCATTAAGGAACTTACGCAGTGGATTTATTATTCTATTTATAGAGTCCAGTACCAAACTCACACACAATAGACTGTTCAATAAATAGTAATTGAATTTTTAAATAGACTTCTGGAGAAGCTGAGAGCAGGAAGTGGCTTCAGAAGTCCTGTCTGCCATTGTTTCTGGAGCCCACCGGTAATTCAGCACCTGTATTAGATTCCTGCTCTGTCCCTAGACTTTGCGTTCCTGCTTTCAGGTACCTTAGTTCAAAAGTTCAGAGTTAGAGATGGGTAGGATGATATAGAGCCACAGGACCCTTGTTTTCTGTACCTGTTGTTCTCTGCTTAAGTTGCTGATGGATGTACCTTTGAAGGTCTGCTTCTGCTTCTGCTTTGTCCCCTTTGTCCTCTATCCTAGAATGCCTGAGCCACATTGTGGACTCTTCTGGCTCCCATCTTCTCTTAACTGTATACGCCACAGTCCAGATTTGGATAGCTAACTCATTTACTAAATAGTTACGCATTGCCCTCTAACCAGCCTCTGAAATAGCATTTCAGCACTGGAAGATTGTTGATGGCCCGTTCCGTGTGGTTTTTAGCTCTTTGACTTTTAACCCAACCCCTTTATTCACTTAAATTCTCCTCTGATAAATTATTGTAGCATATGCTGAATCTTTGGAATATTCCAAAGTAAGGTTGGAGAGCATAATTCATTCCTCAAAGGCCTGAAATCACACGTGTCATACAAGGTTCTTTGGTGTCATTTCTTTGTTATAAATCCACACTGTAGCATTGCACACACATTTGCACACTTAACACTCAAGTACACCCATCTTTCTATATATATGTAGAATATATTCTACGTATATACACACCCTAGTGTACACACACACACACACACACACACACACACCCATTCTTCTACTAGATTTTCTGTATTTATGTATTTCTGTACTTAGCACAGTATTAGGCCTAGTAGAACTTTAACTTTACCCTGTTGAGCTATTCAGTTGCAAAGGGCACTCTGGAGCTTCTGAATTGCAAAATTTCTAAGGTTACTTTAACATTACATTTGAATCCGTTAATTTAATTTTCACTTTGAGTCAGTTGCTAAGAAACCAGGAAGGCAGGGTGAAATCAGCAAGGCTAATTTGATTCTGTTACTAGTATGTTAGCATATCTTGTATTTACATAGACAGTTGGTTGTAAATACACTTCGTCCAGTGCAATGCTCTGTTTTAGCCAAGGAAAACAGTTGGTATGGAAGCTGTATCACGGCTGTGGTTGGATTGACAAGGCTTAAATTCACACTGTCACTGTAGGTGATTGTGAAGTTACGGAAGTTTGGATCCTCTGTTATAGTTCATTTGCTTGAGTGGAGGGGCTGGCCTTGGCAGTAACATGCACCATTGTAAGATGATACTTACTGTTGCTTGTTACTGGTCAGCACTGGGCATCCAACCTGATTGTTTCCCAGATCTTTTTGTTGTTGTTATTATTGTGTGTGTGTTTTTGTTGGGGAGGGGGCAGTACAGACCTTTCAGTTATTAATACACAAAACATTACGGAAAAAATTAGGCCATTTGTTTTCTATGTATTACTGCTAATGTAACCTGAAATTATTCACTTCGTTTGGTCTGTAAAGTAAATTGCATGTCAAAAGTTAACACTGGTGACAAATACCTTGCTTTTTTTTTTTGTGAAACATGGTTCAGGAATTCATCCTGGCTCAGCCTAGATGCTACCTGCATCCTGTGTCAGTGATAGGATATCTAGCAGTTCCACGGTTGTACGGTGATTATTCACCAGATGCTCAGAGGGTTGACATGCATTGGGCAGCTAGAAACACTGTATCTGGTGCAGTGTTATTAAATTGAACTGGCACAGAAAATGACCATGATCTGTGCCTTTTGTAGGAGCCCAGGGAGCAGCCTATTCTTTTAAACTGGTTTCCTGTTGCTTCCTTTGTTCACCAAAAGACTTAATATATTTCATATGCAATGGAAATTATTTTAAGTAGATGGATCAGATTCCTAAAAAAAATCCGTGTCCTATATTTACCTCGTACTTGTCTGTGACTAGGTGGAAGTACTAAGCCAAAGAAGGAAATGACAGAAATGGATAAAGTACCTTTTTGTTTTCACTTTGGCTTTTTTTTTTTTTTTTCCTGAACAATGTCAGGTATTTGGGAGGGCAGGGTGTATTGATGATTCATTGGTCCTGACAGGGAGAAAGAGTAATCTGAGGTGAGAAGCATCTTAGTATTGATATACTTGATAGCTAATGAAATATTCATATATCAAGATAATTATTTAGCTAGGTCATTAACAAACATTTACCTTTAGAAGGTGTTTTAAGAGAAGCTATCTTAACGAACAGGGGAGAATAAATCTGTATATAGTTCCTACATATTTTAAGATTGCACTTTGTCTGAATCTTAGCATTTGCTCTAAATTTATTCATTTCACTCTTCAAATACTTCCCATTTGAAAACCCAGTACTTCAAAGTATAAGCTTTTCAAAGGGTGTCAGTTTTAAATATTAAATATTAGCTTGTCTGTCTGTCTGTCCATCTGGCATCCTAGCCAGCTTCTCTGCCTTTTCTCTCCTCCCCTCCCCTTTTTCTCCTCCTCCTTGGTATTGGAGATCAAGCCCAGAACCTATATTTTTTAAATACTAGTTTTCTAGCAAAATTATTTCTAATCGTTTGTTATTGTTATTGGGAATGAACCTGGGTCCTTGTAGCATCCCAAGCATGTCCTCTTCCACTGAGACACGCTGAGAGAACTTTGAACTTTTGGGTGGGGTGAGGGGCTGGTGACAGGTAGATGAGGTCTTGCTGTACTTGAAAATGCCAGCCTTCTCCAAATATCTGGGGTTACCAATATGCATCATTGCACTTAGTCTTCTGATTTTTATTTGTTTTGTTGGTACTGTGTATTGAACTTGGGCACACTAACACTGAGCTACATCCCCAAGCTCCTTTTATTTTTTGAGACAGAGTCTCACTAAGTTGCACAGGAGCACTTGGATTTGCAGTCCTTTGGCCACAGCTCTTTTGATTGCTCGATGGTAGACATGTGGTACCAGTCCTGGATCCTCTGATCTTATTGAGTGACATATTTCTATCACAGAAAGTTTGGTGAACATATTCTTTAATTAATCCTTTGTCTCTGTGTTTTTAGAGTTATTTGTATATGTTACTAATGTGTCGTACATGTTATAAAACAAATAGAACAAATAGCAGTTAATAAAAGACATGAAGATTGATCAGTAATGCAGCATCTGTTAATTGTGATGGCTTCATATTATTATCGGTGTCTCAGTGCACATACTGAGGGCAGGCCTTAGTAGTAAAGGCAACATTAAAATTTTTTTTTTATGACTTAAAAGAATTTTCAGATCTGATTAAGTTGTCATTTTTTACCTTATGATGACAGACAAAGGAAAAGGATCCATTTTGGCTCCTCCCCCCTTTTTTTGCTTTGCTAGGGTTGCATCATCCTCATTGTTGTGATGTCTTTGCAGAAATCTTATGAAGCCGCTTGGCCGTGTTGCCAGGGTCAGTTTCCCTGTATAAAGCAGTGTCTAAAGCCCCTTGATCCCAGACACTCTTAAGTAAAGGCCCATCACCATGACTTTTGTGAGGGGTGAGAGCATATACTATCAGTATGTGATTTTTGGAGTTTTCTTTCGGAACCTTTGAGGATTATCTTGAGTAATACTGGACAGACTACTGCCCTAACCTGTGCATATGCCAGATTTAGGCTGTGATTGTCACATGTTTAAGAAATTAATGGGTTAAAGAGATAGTTTGTATGAGAAAAATCCTTGCCTGTGTTGTGCACAGTGAGGACTATTTGTCTTCATGTTTGTTGACTGTAAAATAAGAGAACCATGGGGAAATATTAAGAGCTCTGGATTTGGGCCCTTTGTCCCAGCTCTGCCAGCCCCGAGCTCTGGAACAATGGACATTTGACTCCCTCTAGTAAGTTTCAGTGTCCTCGTCTGTAATCTCACATAGTGGTGGTGAGACTTAAATTTTAAAAGAGGTTTGAAAAGGGACTTTGTGCCATCACTTATGTATAATGGAATTGATGGAAATTTTTTTTGGAGACAGGTTTTCACTCTGGAGCCTATGCTGTTACTAAACTCATTTTGTAGCCCAGGCTGGCCTTGGAGTCAAAGCAATCCTTATGCCACAGCTTTCCAAGTGCAGGGATTACAGGCATGCGCCCCCACAGTCAGTTTATGTGGTGCTGGAGAATCGAACTCAGGGCCTTGCACTTGCAAGGCAAGTGCTTTAACCTCTGTGCCATTCCTCCAGCTCTGTGTAATGGAATTTATAACACCTTATAAAAGTAGAAAACATTTTCCTGGGGTTGTGTGTCTGCCTCTCTCCTGACAGTTTTTGTTTGTTTCACTTCTAGACTGCCTCTTCAAGCTATGTCCTATGAACCGCTACTCTGCCCAGAAACAGTTCTGGAAAGCTGCCAAACCAGGAGCCAACAGCACGACTGACGCGGTGCTGCTCAACAAGCTGCACGTATGTAGGGAGATGGGGCTGTGCGTGGCGGGGCCAAGGTGGCCACATGCCAGTGCTGAGGGGGGCTTGGGGTGGTGGTGGAGCTCTGCCCGTTGGCTTTGTTTTCTTCTCTCCTAAGAGAAGGAAGGGGCGAGGACCTACGGAGAGGTGGGTCCTGGCCACCTCGAGACACCTGCCATCGTCTCTCTGCTCAGCCATTCACTTTCAGGGGTAGCTTTGGGCAGAATAATAACAACGTGAGCACAGGTCTCAAGGTGAATCCAAGCTCTGCTGCTCATTACCTGGTAACTTAAGCGAGTTACATACCTGCTTTCCCCCTCTGTTACTTACATATAAAATGGACATGATGGATATATCCATCTCAGAAGGAGATTGATTGTGAGGAGTACATGAAATACAGCATTACAAACCACATGAGTAGAGCCTAACATATAATAAATATTTTATAAATATTGGTTCTTACTGTGTTCATCCTGAGATTTGTTCACATTTCGTTGCTCGTGTGCTATGTAACCCCAGCAAGTTTCTGAGACTCTCTGAGCCCTTGACGAGATGGAGTTCCTCTAGTGTATCTAGTTCCTCTAAGGGAAGTCAGGCCTATACTGCATGGTCTGGAAAATCATTTGACCTGCCCTGACCAAGGCAGAAGTCACCTTAAGGCATAAGTTAATCAATAAATAAATTTTATCAAATATCAGATTAATTTTCAGTTGATAATTCTGTATGATATGCACATGCCGTCATAAATATCTAAATGGCTCTTGTCAGAAGAAAGATCCCCCACTTGGTATACCCAGTCCTTGGACGCTGGTTGGTGTGGAATGTCTTTGAGATGTTTATACAGGGAAGGAGATGCATGTCAAATATGTTTCAGTATTACTGAAATTGCCACCCCGTTTCTGTCCCTTGTCTTGGCTTTTCTTTTTTTTCTCCTTCATGGGACTTAAAGTCTTTATTGTTTTTACTGTTTCGAGCCACGTCCAATGGTGCAGGCCTTTATTTTTTATGTATTCACTTAATTTCTACAAGTGCGTCGTGTGCCACCACACTCAGCCTGTGTGGTGCTGGGCAGTTAAACCCCACACCCTGCGCCTGTGAGGCAAGTGCTCCTAATTCCTGAACTACATCTCAGCCCTCTTGGGATGGTTTGAATTTACCTTGTTTCCTAGTCACTCCCTTCCCCATCCCTAACCAGAATATAACATACCAGAGGGCGGAAGTGTGCATCTGTTTGGCTTGTTACGTATCCCTTGTGCTGATGGCAGCGTTTAGCCTGTGTCAGACCCTTGGGTAGTGAACCGAGTAGACAGTGATGCCTTTTGGTGCTTGGTGATGGTCACTGCGGACCCTGAGTGTCGGTGAGCACTGAGAAGCTCACGGAGTCACCTATCCATTGCAGCCTACTCTCTGGGGGCTTGCGTGTGGCAGGCAGCGTAAGATGAGATGGGGTCATGGGAAGGGGGGACTCGGTCCTTCATTCAGTACTGGGTTAGGTGGGTTAGGTGCTCCCTGTACAATGGAAAGGTCTCGTTTCTAACCTCAGCAAGAAAAAGAGTCCGGTGACAAGGATGCATAAGCAGTCTTTCCCACTGCACCTACAATGAAGTCCAGGGTTTTTGTTTTTTTCTTTCTCTAAGATCGCACGTGTCTGGATCCTGCTTGTTCCTCTGAAGCTTTTGAATTATGCACCAGCCATTGTAGCTTTACTTAGAGTTCTGTTCTTTGAGCATCTCAGGCTCGTACCCTTGCGTTCTCCATTTCCTGCGTGAGCATCTCTCTCCTGGCTCTTTCTCATCTAGGACTTTTACATCTTTCATGTCTCAGCCTGCTTGTCATCTCAGCGAGGTCTTCCCTCATCCCATCATCTGAGTTATGTCCTGCCAGCTTTTCTCCAGCACAGCTTGTTGTTTTTATCTTGCTCAGTTGTGATCATACTGTCCAATTCTGTTTAGTAATTTCCGCTATCTGTCACTCATCAGAATGACACTCTGCGAGGTTAGGGGCACCATCTCTTCCTTACTGGTGTATCCCCACCTCCAGAAACAGAGGCTTGCATACCTGGGCCTTCAAGAACCATTGGGTGGGTGAGGAATGAGCACTCTGCTGGGTGCTGGTGATAGAACTGTGGTGTCTTTGGGAGCTTCATAGTAAGTGATGATAAGTAGTGACAAGATAGCATGACAACTTCTGCATGTCAGGGCAGACCACCGGAGGCTGGAGTAGCTCACAGAAGGGGCACCACAAGCCAGGGCGATGGTACAGACCTGTAATCTCAGCAGTTTGAGAGGCGTAGATAGGTCAATTGCAAGGTCAAGCTCTGCCAGGGCCATTTAGCGACTTAGGGAGACCCCTGTCTGAAATAAACAGTAAAAATGGTCTGGGGATACAGGTCAGTGTGAAGGCCATGTTCAATTCCAAGTACCGAAAAAAGTAGTGGAGGGAAGAAAAGAAAGAAAGGGCATCAAAGTCATCTGTCTGTGCTTGGTAAGGGGGTGTGATAGAGTGGCCAGGAAATGGTGAAGGATGGGCTTGTGGCTTGTAGACAAGAGAGGGAAGACACAGCAGAGAGAAGAAACCACAGTACAGGGGTCTGGAGCTTAGCTATTGCTTTGAAGACTTCAAAAGTGATGTCATTGTTACAATAATGAGAATATTGAACTTAATCTCCATAAACCAATTGCTCCTTCTTCCTAACAAATATGTGACTTTATCAGTGTGTAATAAAATTCATAGTTGGTGAAATTTTAAAAGTGAATTATAAAGAAGGCATAAAAGTAAAATAATAAATATGTATTTAGGTTAATGTTCAGAGTCAGCTGCTGGAGAAAATGGAAGGGAATTAGTGTTTGTTCCTCTTTGTATGAACCCCCCAGATGAGGCACACGTATAGGACTAGTGATGCAGAAAGCATACTGTGTTGTCATTTTCCCAAATAGCCATACACTTTGATAATGTTATAAGGAATACAAGTACACTCTTTCCTTAGTTTACAGTACTGGCGTTTCTGGAAAATGTGTTAAGAATTGTACTAATAGAACCATGTAAAACCACTCTTTGTGCTGATGGGTGACATGGAATGACGTGTTAAGTTCAGGTAGAGAGATCTTTTAGCCTGCATGGATTTCCAGCCGGTCATAATACTGAATGGGACGGATGACACTTGCTCATGTGGGACCGAGCCAGGTATCTCGAGGAATCCGGCCCGCCTGGTTCCCATCCGCTGTGTTTCACCAGCACCCTCTAGCTTCTCTCCCAGTTGTGTGCCCATTCAGAACCCCCGGAAATCTGTGCTGGGAACATGGGCTTCCTGTAGACTGGGTAGAAAAGAATGCTCAGTCCTGAACATTTCCTAGAAGAGAGCCTTTGGGGCACATGCCCGATGGGGGTCATCTCTGTGGAAGACCTGCTTGTCTTTAGTTGTCTTGCCTTGCTTCTGCTATAAAGATCGCTCTGCTCACTGAAGTCTTGCTAATACATCACATGCTTTTCCTTCTCCTACGCTTTTGGCAGCAAGGTTACAGACTCATGCTGTTTTTTCGCCATATAGGAAACCCATTGAATAAAGGGGACTTGGTGGGCATGGCTGCCGAGAAGAATGCCTATGTACAGGTCTGGAGGGGTGGCTCTGGGTCTCGGTGACTGTGTGGGAAGGTGGGTGGAAATCTGCACCACAGGCTTCTGCTTTGTCAAGAGGAGATACAAGTTCAGGAGGTTGAGGCTGTAACTCAGTCGTAGAGTGCCAGGCCTAGTGAACACCAGGACCTGGGTTCCATCCCTACGAAAAAAAAAATCAGTGCTCTTATATGTGGTAATCCCAATTTCAAAAGCATGTTGACAGCTAATTCAATTAGGGCTTCAAACACAGACTCAGCCCCAGCTCAGCTAAGGCTAGGTGTGATTCTTCAGCCCCATTTGCAACCTGTGATCTAGACTTACACTCCATCAGTAATTCCTTTTGATGTTTCTTCCTGCAAATGAACTGTGAAAACATAGTACAGTTGAAAAAAAAAAATTCAACCCTAAAGGTGATTCAGTACTTTCACCTCCTCATGAGAGAGAAAGAATGAAATGAATTCTCTTTCAAGCTGTTTATCCTTTGAAAAAAAAAAGGAAGGAAACCATTTTTTTTCTCTGATGGTGATCACTGACAGGTCTGTTAAGTTGTGATTGCTGACTTGTGCCTGGCTTGGGCTAGGCCCTACTTTCATGCGTAGTGGGAGTCCTTCCTTCTGTCGTCTAAGTCATCAGAGTGTTTCATTGCGGTCATTCAAATGTGTGTTCAGGCAGCTGCTTGCCTTTGGGGGCTGATGGTTAGTCTTTTTATTTTTGTCAACTGCTGTGCAGCACCCCAGTCAAAGGTCAGATTATTTTAAATTACTGCCATTTAAGGAATTAGTTGTCTAGACCACTTGGCTTCCTTTTGCCTGGGATAAGCAACAGCACTTTGAAGGAGCGTGACATCTAGTGGCTGGTTGCTGTGTGCTTGTGCATTCTGCAGGGTAGCTGGATTTTGACTCATTTGGCCACAAAGTGCTCTTCGTTCCTCCTCAAATCACTGAATTTGAGGAGGCCTTGGTACTGTTTGCCAATAGCCCTTTTTCCTGTTACCTTGCAGTGATCACCTGACATTCTTCAGATTCTGATCAGTGATGGCTTAAATTGAGCTCTGGCTCTGGCGAGCTAGGAGGAGCTAAGAGTGGCAAGTCTAAATTATCCTTGAAAGTCCTGTGTTGCTTTTTGTCAGTAGCCTTCACTCAGTATCACATTATGTACTCCAGAGCTTGTTGACCTTAGATAAATTAACCTTCCTCACTGTTTCAGTGACCTCTCACAGTAATTTAATAATGGTTTCTCTGTTTTCTGCAATAAAATAACAGGTGACTGTAATGGGCTGACCTTGGTGGTGTTTAGGGAACATGGTGATGTCAATGGTGAATAATGACAGGAGAAACCAAAGAAAGCATAGAGTATTTTCTTCCTTAGAAATTATGGAACAGTCCTTAACCCATTGTGCAAGAGATAGTGGTAACTGGTATTTCAATTACCAGGGTTTTTAAAGAATGGAAAGGTATAAGATGTAAGATGAATTTTGTAAGCACCTGGGTTGCTTGCCACAGAGATGTGATACAGAAGGTTTTCAAGAAGTTACAAGAATTCTGTAGTAAAAAAACCTCAAAATATATATAAATAAGAAAAAAACTAATGTGATGTGTAAACCTTATTATTTAAAGGAAGTCTTGAATTTTATTTTGGGTTGTTTGTGACTTGCTCACCCAAGGGAGATTTTTACACTGTCCATGGGAGCGTGCTATTTTCCCTTCCTTTCACCCATCCCTCCCACTATATTGTGAACAAATACAGATACCTATCTTCATTTTTAAAGGCTGCATCATTACTGCGGTGTGTGATCGTATTAGCATTTGACATAATCAGTCCCTATGAGGAGGGGGGATAGGGATCAGTGTCTAGAATTCTAACAGTTTTTGCCTTTGTGAAAAAAACTGTTCTGGCCTTGTGAGCATGCCAGGTAATCTAGGCAGGAGACACTTCTGGAGGTAGAATTGCTTCGTCATAGTTGTGTCTTCAAAAAACTTTTTGGTCTGTACTGAGAGATCATCTTCCCAAAAGTCTGCTTGTTCCTTGTTAGATGGTGGGCCTGTTCTTGCAACCTCCTCCTGTGGCTTCACACACCATGAACTTGTTCTTTTCAAAGTCGAAACAGCCTTGGCCAGTGGACCAGGGTGTAGTCTGCACCTTGCCACCCTTTTATCTGTTTTTACCTATCTTTGTCAGTTGAGTTAAGAAATCATGATGGATGTTTTTGTCTAAAACCTGAGTTTTGCTTACTGGGAATTATCCGTGCACTAAAATATGAATGCAGTGAATGCATTTGATATTAATGCACTTAGGATAATAGGAGGTGAATGAGAGATTTTTCTCCTTAAATAAAGAGACATTACAGGAAAGTAAGTTTTTAGAATGGGCCTTCAATTTAGTGCATTTAGTATTTGTCTGGTAGTGATTCCTAGGAGTTTTAACTCTTTGACAAAGAATTTTAACTGAGTTTTAGATGTGATACTCAAGCAAAGTCCTTGTAGTTCATTCCCCAATTTTGTTTTGCTGTATATTTTACCTTATATGTTTGTAGACAAATGCTCTATTTTTAGAGCTGCTAATATTTAATTAATCTTTGTTTTTTAATTTTTTGGGGGGCAGGGTTTTGCTCTGTGGTCCAGGCTGGTACTGAACTCATTATGTAAGCCTTGGATTCAGAGCAGTCCTCCTGCGTCAGCCTCCCGAGTGCTGGGATTACAGGTATGTGCCACCAGGCCCATCTTATGTGGTGCTGGGGAATCCAGCTAGGAGCTGTACGCTTGCTAGGCAAGCGCTTTAACTGCTGTGCCATTTCTCCAGCTCCTTAATTAATTTTTAATATGGAGTAAATATTTAAATATTTTTTGATGATTACTGCTTTGGTTTTCTTTCAATACAAAAGATCATTGGTTTGCTGCTGTTATATGTATCCAAATGTACAAAGGAAAATGATATTTTATATATCATAAACTGAACATACTGGATTTTTTGTGGCATTGGTGGTGAAATTCAAGGCCTTTGCATTGAGCCACTTCCCTAGCTGATTTTAATTTTTTTTATTTTGAAACAAGTGGTACTGAAAATTCTTAGGAGTCAGGGGAGGGACTAGGAGCAAAGCTCAGTGGGCTCCCAACACCACATAAGTCAGGCGTGGTGCCACATGCTTGTATTTCCAGCGCTCAGAGGTGGAGGCAGGAGGATTGTCATGTGTTCGAGGCCAGCCTGGGCTACACAGTAAGTTCAGGACCAGCCTGGGCTACAGAGTGAGATTCTATAGTCACCCCCCACCTCCAAAAAAAAAAAAAAAAAAGGAAAGAAGGAAAAAGTGAGGGGAATGTGAGAATTTTCTCCCTCAAAGAAGGGTCCTTAAATCATTTTAGTCCAAGTCCTGCTACTCAAGATTTCTTTAAAGTTGAATCCTTTCAGAATGGTGTTTTGAACGGAGAAAAACTTTTTCTTTCTTCTTTTTTTTGCTTTTTGGAAAATGTCAATACTGTTCTATAAAACCCGTTGATTTTTCTTCCTGTGACATTGTTTTCCCTCTTAAGTTTCCAGTGCATTGTTAGCTGAGAAGGCTTAGAAAAAAAGAACAAATAACTCTACAGAGTATCAAGTTCCATTCCTAATGGATCCATTCAGTGTTTTGTTTGGAGAACTACCTCCGAACTTGCGGGTACTATGGAGACCTGTGGAGGGGACGAGACACAGGCGTCATGAGAACAGGAAAAGATGAGGTGGGGGGCAATTCACTGAGAAGATTTATGACGTGGAGGAGAGTGGAGAACAGTTCCCAGACCATTTTGTCAGCACTGATACATTTCTGTATGTGTCTTGAACCCAGTGGCTTTTTTCCTTCTGTAAGTGAGAGTAAAAAGACTTGTAATTAAATTGCAGAAGAGAGAGAAAACTGTGAACAAATCACTTTGTTGAGACTTGATAAGAAGTGATCAACTTATATTGATCCACACGGATACAGACAGATCTTTGACCTCCTGTAACGTAATTCTGTGTGGTGTTAGGATTCTTTCCTGCAACTCTCTCAAAGGATTTGCCTTTCTAAAAGCATCTATGCTTTTCAGGTACAGCCACAGCAGGTACTGAATTTGAAGTAAAATGAAAGATTATTGTCCCAGGTCATCTTTGAAATTTTTATCTCCAAAATGTTTGTTATAGGAACGTGGAACGTGTATAGAATGATTAACATTTTTGATTAAAGGGGATAGACTGGTAGCTGAGTGATAGAGTGCTTGCCTAACATGGCTGAGATCCTGGGTTCCATTCCCAGCAGCCACTCACCCCTCATCTCAGATTTTTTGTATGCATGTGATGTGTCTGGCATGTATTTCCTTTAATCTTTATTGTAGCTCTGAAAAAGCTTTCATTGCCCCATTTTGTCATGAAAGGACTTAGTGAAGCTTGGTAAGATTAAGTGACCTATATAAAACCAGTCCAAATTTGGTGTGCCGAGAAATGGTAAAGCTGGACAGAGGACTCTGGGATAGGTTGCCAGGGCCAGTATCCTGGACGGTCCTTTTCCATTAGTCTCCATGTGCCACATGGGATGTACGCTATGACATCACAGTATTTTCTCTGGCTGTATTTGTAATGCTGCAGATTTGCACTTAACCCAAATGTGGGGTTAAGGATTATCTGTGCCACTTAATAAAATAAAAATAAAAATGTAAACATTATTGAGCAAAATTTCAAATGTATACAGAATTAAAGAAAGTAGTTCAAAATTTTTGGTTTATGTGTCTTCTAACTAGCTATGTGCTATTGACCAAACTTTTTAATTTCTTAGTTTTTTTCTTAAAAAATATAGCAATTATTTTTACCTCAAGTAATTACTCTGAGAATTAAGGTAATTAATTAACACTGGCTGGAGGAAAAGTACAGCTGTTAGAGTGCTTACCTGGCAAGCGCAAGGTCCTATGCTTGACTCGCAGTACAGCATAAGCTGGCACATGTCTATAATCCCAGCTCCAGGGAGGCTGAGACAGCAGGATTGCTGTGAGTCCAAGGCCACCCTGGGCTATATAGGGAGCTCAGGACCAGCCTGGAGTGCTGGTAAGACCCTGTCTTGAAAGAAAGAAAGGAAGGAAGGAAAGAAAAGAAAAGAAAGAATAGCTAACAATCTACATGTGCTGCAATGACTAGGCACTAGCAGTCTGATTTTTGAGGGGTAGATAACTATTTTTATTCTCATTTCACAAAAGAGGAAGGGAGCTCACAACTGTGAAATGAAACTACAGACCACTCAAGACTAGCATCTAAATCCAGTTTTATTTTATGCTAAAGCCTTAAGGAAGAATTTTATAAGTCATAAAAAGGTATGCAAAATTGCCTCCTGCCTTTACCACCCTGATTTCTTTAAAAACATGTAAGATTTTAACTTAGTCTCTTCCTTAGCAAATGTCTGTGCATAAAGCACTAGTTTTAAAGAATCCAACACCACCAACGAAGCAAAGGCAGAGGATCTTGGCTCTTACAGCCCCTTGGCTAAAGTCATGTGGCCCCAGGATGACCTTTGGGTTTTTCTTAATCATCTGTGGTTCGTGTGTTAACAGGGAGGCACTTTGCATTGCTGCAGAGGAATATAATCCATTGTTTCTTCTTATGATCAATCTTCCTTCTCATTGTGCAGCATGCTGCGGACTTGGAAAAGAAGCAAAATGAGACAGAAAATAGGAAATTGCTGGGGACAGTAATCCAGTACGGCAACGTGATCCAGGTAGGTCAAGGCCGCAGCATTTCTCTGGAGCTGAAGCATTTTAAAGAATGAAATAGAACACAAGCCCCTGAGGCTGACTTTGGGTTTCTTTGCAGTAGGACTCCATGGAGACAGCCAATTTACTGCAGAAAAAAAAAAAAGTTTTGTTTCTTACCTGTGATGGAATCTTGGGCTTTTTAGTTAGCTGTCTCTTGGTGGGAGAATATCTTTCTTATGCCTATAGCTGATAATTTATATCTAGATATTTCTGAGAAGTTTCTACCTGAAAAATGATCCTGTTTCCTACTGTTTTTGCTTAATGAAGATTGCTTAAAGTTCTTGCTATTGGGTGGAAATTGGCTTCCCTGTATTTTTGATTTTTTGCTGAAGAGCTGGTCGTCAGGAGTAATGAGGGCAATTCTGTAGCTTCAGAGTTTTTTTAAAAAAACTGATAAATATTTATCATTTTGGTGTATCTTATATTAGTAAAAATACCTGCTAATTGTTCTCTTGTGGCTTGTCAGGTTTACTTGCTTGTCTTCTGTGCCTTTGAGCCTGTTGTGGGTTAGAACAACATGCAAGATGCAGCTTCCGCAGGTCTTGCCTGCCTGGGTCTTGCATAAGATGGTATGAGGAAACTCTGTGTCCAGGGAACTTCCCTTGTGCTCCTTTGACCAGTTACCGGATCCTCATGAGCCAGGCACAGAACATCATATTTACCAACTTTGGAGCAGCTGGCCCATTAGGTTATCTTATTTCTCCTTTTGAAAGATGTTGCTTATCCTGTAAACTTTACTCATTTCTAAGGAATTCTTTCTTATTTTTATTACTATTAATGGAGTGCAGTGCTAATTAAGGTGGTGAAACTTTTAAAAAATTAGTAAAAGCATATTTTTGTGGTTAAGTGGATTATTTATATTAGGCTTTTTAAAATAGTGAAAGGGCTGGAAGAATGGAGGAATGGGCCAGCGGTTAAAGCGCTTGCCTAGCAAGTACTAAGTCAGTTGCTAAGTACCCGAGTTCTCTTCCCAAGCGCCACATAAGCTGGGCATGGTGGCCCATGCCTGTAATCCCAGCAGTCAGGAGGCTGAGCCAGAAAAATTACCATGAGTCCAAGGCCAGCACGGGCTGCAGAGTAAGACCGTGTCTAAAAAAAAAAAAAAAAAAAAAAAAGATAATGAAAGTAGCTCTGAAAAAAACATTTTAGTATTCGGTTTTGCCAATCCAGCCTCTCGTCTTCAAATTTCATGCTCTTGAGAATGGACACAGGGGCCCAAATGGCCTGAAAGTTCACTCTCAGCACCTGTAATCCCAGAGCCCTCGGAGGCTGAGGAAGGAGAGTTTCAAGTTCAGGCCCAACTTAGACAACTTAGTGACTAGTGAGACTCTGTCTTAAAATAAAAAAAGGCCAGGGTGTAGCTCACAGAAAGGTACTGAGTTTAATCCCTAGAACTGTCATCAGTCAGTCCATTTCCCTATCCACTGTTGATAAATAAGCTCAAAAATCAACTTGATTATCGAGCAAGGCCAGTGCCTGAGACTCAGAGCACAAGACTCCCCAATTTGGTTAAACTAGGCAATATGGCTTGAGTTATGGATGGAGGAGGTACTTAGGGACCAAGGGCATCAACTTCTAAATGCATTTCAATTCAGGTTTTAAAACTCACAGTGATGCTGGGTAAGAAATATTACAGTGTCTCAGTTCTTACATGTTTAAGGTAGACCTGGTAATGTGGTCTACTTTCTGGGATGGTAATTAAAGAAGCCTGTCACAGAGTAAGCTATGAATACTTAATAACTAAGTCTTAGTTTTATTACTTTCCTCAAGCCATCCACCTGTAGGTGACGTTGGTTTATAAACCAACAGTCCAGAGCCTAGACCAGGTACAAGGAGTACCAGCAGCCACTCACCATGGATAGTGAGGGCTTGGGAGGATATTGCCTTCCTTCCCTTAATCTTGGGCGGGGATTGTCTGGGATTCATGAATCAGACAGGTTCCTCCTCTACCTTCACTAACCTAGTTGGATTATTTGGAGACCTCGTAAGGTCTCTGTTAGCTGTATTGGTTAACATGTGGGCATGATATTGACAGTATGGATTTCCAAGCTGCACCTACCACTATTCCAGGGACTGATCAGTCTTTTCTGTTCTTTTCGGTTTTCTCTCTTGACCTGGATCAAGTCCTCCTGGCCTAGACTGACTGTCAGGCGAGCCATTTTCCATGTAGATTTCTAGTCTTTACATTGCCTTCATGTAACCATCATCAGAGAGAATCAAGAACAAAATACCTTATATATTCAAAGTAGAAGTCCATGACCACCATGTTTTTCCTAATGAGGTGGCAATCCACTAATGGGGCTGCCTTTTAAATCAGAGTGTTTTCTGTGATGAGAATTGCCTTCTCTAGTTTTGGCGTGATGTGAGGACATATTCAGACTGTTGTTTCTGAGCCCTTCTACACGGGATTGGGCTGCTTCCCACTAGCACATGGTAGGTGATAGATGGTACAGTTGACTTGAGCAACATCCGTGTTGCCCAAAGCTATGTTAAGGAAGAAAATATATTTTTCTTTTATTTTTCCCCTTACTTCTGCTCTTTTATTATTTGTTCTTCTCTAATTATTTCCAGCCTAAGGCATTCTGTGATTTTTTTTTTCTAACTTCACAAACGTCTCTCTGGTGAGAGGAATATTTGATAAATATTTATATGTGACTGGGAGAGAAATGGTAAAAAAATTAAGAGATTCACTGACACCTTTTTCTCTCGGCGGGTTTTTAGCTCCTGCATTTGAAAAGTAATAAATACCTAACTGTGAATAAGAGACTTCCAGCTCTGCTGGAGAAGAACGCCATGAGAGTGACGTTGGACGAGGCAGGAAATGAAGGCTCCTGGTTTTACATTCAGCCATTCTACAAGCTACGATCCATCGGAGACAGCGTAAGTGCAAACTCCCACTTGGAAACTGCCCTGTGCTGTGCTTCCAGCCATCACCGTATATTAGACTCAACTAGAAGTTTAGAGCTGGAACCAGAGTAGTTGTACCTTGTGTGAAGAGAATGGAAATGCTATGGAAACCAGTGTTTCGGAAACAAGGAAATAAGGAGAGAAGTGTGACCCAAATACAGTTATTAAGTTTTTCCAAGTAGGCCTTTGAAAAAATCCTGAGAACAGTTCATTACCTTAGTAACTTTACCATAAAAAAGCCACCTCATCTTAATGTTGTGGGGATGGATCCTGGTCATTCCTGATCCATTACTGGAATAGAAATGCCTCTCTGTTTTGGAAATAAAATTAATAAAGGATGGAGGATGGAAAGAAAATAATTGTAGCAGCCAAGGGGAGTGGATCTTTGGATTTGTTTCCCAGCTCCCTTGTGGAGAAGCAGCGGGCTCAGCATTTCATCAGGTAAAATTGGTCTTGAGCTAGCCCCCTGTCCTGAAGGTTCTTTAAAATACAAAGCCACAGGAATCCTTTACCGTTCGGCTTAGAGCAGTGCTGATATTTGTTAGCTAAATTAGCCATTTCGTGGGCACATACTTAACAGTGAATATGTTTATATGCTATCTGCTGTGTTCTTGACCTTATTAAGGCTCTAAAATAGTTGCTTTTTACTAAAAAAAAAAAAAATCTGTGTCTTAAACAGCATGAAGTGTTCTCAAAATACTCAGCTAGCCTTAATATAAAACTAGATTTTGACAGTTTTTAATAGTGCCGTTGAAGTTTGCCAGCTTTAGGCAATTTGGATATATATATGTATTTGCTTATACTGTATTATTATTTAATACAGAGCAGCCCATTCCTCACATCTGGTGTACAGTGAACCTTGACCATGGTAAAGTCCAGGTTGGACCACAAGGGGTGGATTTGTTGAGTGAACTCCTATTTGTTTGGAGTTAGAGACAGTTTGATTGTCTGTGCTTCCCTAATGTATCAGAGTGAAAATAGGTTTTATGTCACAAGGAAACCGTGTCCTTTGCTGCCCTTCTCTCCAAACCAAACTAAAAAGCAAATGTGCCTAGTTCTGAACTTCATTTTCAGAAACTCCTTTGTTTTCCCATTCTGTGATCTGTTGAGCTGTGACTTAATTGAATAGGCGGCTTGAGGAGTTACCCTTTGGTGTTTTTCATACTGCCAGTATTGACTCATTCATAGGTCAGGGAATCAATTTAGTGGCTTGTAAGTATCATTTTTAGAAAGTATGATAGAATGAAAAGCAGCAGGCTTTTCACATTACGTGTTGTTCAGGGTGTGTACCTTTTGCTTAAGCTGTGTGTACATGCACATATTAAAATGTGCACTCCTGTATGTATAAATGATGAGGCATGGCAGATGTGTTTTTAATATGTGTCATAGTCACGAAAGCTTGAAGGTCATTACTTTAGAGACTTAAGGTTTTATTCTTTGAAAGACAAAAGACTCAATTCAGACAATACCCTGTTTTGCCAAAGTTGGGAACTTAATTATATTCGTACTTCAATTGAATGTAACAGAAGTTAAAAATTTTTTTTTAATGCTCTGCATTGACTTGGAAAATATCTCTGTATAATAAATGACCATCATATACCAAAATTCAGCCATAGGATCGCAAACTCCTAATGGCGCTGGGTTCAGCTTTCAAAACTGGGCTGTGTTCTCTGTATTTCTCGATGCCCCTCAGCTGGGCCTTCTTCAGTACAGGCCTCCTGGCTCCTCCTGGAGCTCCTCAGAGGCCAGTACAGCAGCGATCTGTTTCATGTAAAGCTCTGTTGCTCCTTCTCTCTCTAGGTGGTCATAGGTGACAAGGTTGTTTTGAACCCTGTCAATGCTGGCCAGCCCCTACATGCCAGCAGCCATCAGTTGGTGGACAACCCAGGCTGCAACGAGGTAAGGAAAATCAAGGCCTGGTTCACTAAGGAAGGCTTTCTTGGGGGGCAGGGGATACGCACCCAAAAGTTGACTTCAGCAGTGACTTGGGACACTGTGCCCATTCTGTAGGTTTTCCAAGTGAGGCCCGGAGTTGGGACTGCCACACAGATGGGCAAGTCTGTGCTGTGGGTGGTGGGTAGCAGTTGGTAATCGCCCCTTGCTCAGATTGCTAAGCCTTGCATCACTGAAAATTGTTACCTGATTTGTTAAGCCTGAAAAGAGTCCTTTATTAATTTTTTTTTTCTTGCTGTGAGGACATTTTTCTCTAACAAATTTCCCTAAAAAATGTATTCAAATTCTTAAGGATACGTGCGCAGTCCTGTGACAGTGTCTTGCTTTTGACTAGCATATTTCTTCTTAGCCTCTTATTTGGTAGGACAGTGACTTGCTGTGATGTGAATATTTGCATATGGCTGAGAAGGCATCCTCCAGACTCTGACATACTTAGATGCAAATCTGAAGACAGCCCGTCTCTAGTTCTGGAACCACAGATTAGTTACCTAATCATCTTACAAAGAGCTATACTGTAATAACTTTGCTGTGTTTTAGGGTGTCGCTGAGGGTTAAGTAAGCTAGTGTTCGTACAAGGCTCAGTGCCTTGCTCATGTTTGGTGCCCGTGTTGCGGCTTCTCCTGTTAATGGTGATCATTAATGTTTTGTAAGTGCACACCCTGGATTCAGTGGCTGCCCCTGCAGCTCTTTCCACTGTGTAAGCACTTGTTTTCCTCTTGCATTTGCTGTTTGGCTGCAGAACAGGAGACTTGGAAGAACAGGAAAGTACCCTTCCAGAGGGCAGGACGCCTTGGTTCCTCAGTTGTGTTTGCAGTGTACATAGTGATGGTCGCAAATGAATCGTTGACCAAACATCGTTAGCCGGCCAGTTAACTTTACAGGCGCTGTGTTTTTACTGGTGTCAGTCTTCGGGGCCTGGCTTCTTGGCCTGCAGTGAGGAATTTTGGGCTTGGATGGTACAGCTGTTGCTAGGAGTATGTGAAAAAATAACTTGAGTTTGTTTTCTAGGTCAATTCTGTCAACTGCAATACAAGCTGGAAGATAGTCCTTTTCATGAAATGGAGTGATAACAAAGATGACATCTTGAAGGGGGTGAGTTGATGCTTTATGCAGGTTTTTGGGACTTGGCATTTTTTGAGTAGCCGTTTAGTTGTCTTTCTAAATTCATTTTTCTTTACACTCTTCTTGTGGTGACTCTCAGGGTGACGTGGTGAGGCTGTTCCATGCTGAGCAAGAGAAGTTTCTCACCTGTGACGAGCACAGGAAGAAGCAGCATGTCTTCCTAAGGACAACCGGGAGGCAGTCGGCCACATCTGCCACCAGCTCCAAAGCCCTGTGGGAGGTGGAGGTAAAGAGCAGGCAGGAGAGCAGGGAGAGGACACCGACGGATGGACAGACAGATGGGGTGGGGGTGTCGCTTAAACCTCTTTGCAAGCTACAGACGTGTTTTTAAATCGCATCTAGGTACTTATGCCCACTTCATTCAAAAAACAGGCTAGGTTGACTTAAGGAAATAATGCATACACAGTGTACCAGAAGGCTGTCGCATGTTTTGTGGAGGACAGTAGCATCTCCTTTGGAAGCAAGCTTGGGATGGAAAATGGAAATTTCTTTTCTGTGCCATTTCATTTCATTTCTTTCATTTATTTTTTTCATTTCTGCTACCTTTGTTCATGCGCCACTACAGTATTCAGAGGTCTCCCTGACATGACACACAGGTGACTCCTGCATTGGTGAATGGATCACAAAAAAAAAAAAAAAAAAAAAAATGAGCCACCAGGTAACAGAAACACATGGCCAGTTGGTCCAATCTGGAAGCTTCAGTCAGTGAGGAAAAGGTGGATGGAGAGGTAATATCTGTGCCTTTGCTTAGTAGATAATCTGAGTTTTCAAAGGAAGAGATAGAGTAGGTTGTTTCATGTAATCGAAGAGCATAGCCTTGAACATAGGAGGCCCCCTTGAGATTAAAAACCAGTGACTCAGTTTGGTAGAGAGAGTGGGATATGCGTGGGAGTTAAACAGGAACTGTTGTTGGAGGTCAGTGACTGAAGGACCATAAATCCTGGCTCTGGGGAATTGGGTTGTAGTTAATAGACTGGAAAGGGGTTCTGAGTAAGGGAGGAACAGTCATTGTGCCACGTAAAGAAAATAGATGACTCTGCCCCTAGCATGTAGTTCACTGAGTGGAGTGAGAGACTTGCAGAACCAAGAAGGCAGCAACTCAAATGCTTGAAGATAGAGGAAATGAGAGCCGGAAGGAAGGCGGGCTTCTGCTGCCTATTCAGTGTCTTGTTTGTGTGATTGTAGCTCTTTCAGTAGGTATGGTTCTTTGTCTCTCTTCACCTCCTTTTCCCTTCCTCCCTGGCCTGCTCAGCTGTTTTATGTTTTTACTGAGGTCTCGCTTACACAGTATGTAACTTCAAGCATTTTAGCACATATATATATATACACACACATATATACATATATACATATACATATACATACATATATATATATATATATATATATATATATATATATATATATATATATATATATTTTCAAGCATGCACCCAGCATTTGTATCAAAAAATAGGTTAATATTACACCCAAGTGGTTCCTTTCTGGGAAGTGTCCCTCTTCTGTCTCTCCTAGCGAGATAACCATCTGTTCCATTTCTTTTTCTCTAAAGTAGAACTTCTTGTTGTTAAACTTTGTACAAATGGAACCAGACTATATAATCTTGTGGTCTGCTTTGCATTATGGAACCATTTATTCCCTTTTATTGCTATGTAGCATTCTACTATGCGAATATTCCACAATTTATTAACCTAAGCAATGAACACTGAGTTGTTCCTGATTTTTGGCTGTTTTTAACAAAACTTTCAAGGGCGTTTCTGTACAAGTTGCTATATGGACATAAGTTTCATGTTGCTTGGCTAAATACTTAAAGCTAAATCATGTGGTAGGTGTATTTCTAATTTTTAAAGAAATTGCCAAAGTGTTTTCTAAAGTGATAAGAAAATTTAACATTCCTTCCAGGATGTATGAGAATTGTAGCCTTTTCACATTCTCACTGTCACTTGGTATGATCACTCTTCAATGTTAGCCATTTAAATGGGCAGGCAGTGAAATTGCATTGTGGTTTTAATTCACTTCTCCTCCCTCATAGCTAAAGATGATGAACATTTTTTCTTGGGCTCATTGGCACCTTGTAAAGCTTTTCTAGTGAAGTGTCTGTTCAGATATTTTGCCCATTTTAAAGTCATCTTAACACTCTTAACATGGATAGAGAAATAATCAGTCTGTCTTGGCCTTTGTGTGGAAAAATTGCTATAATTATCATGATACATAGGGATCTGCATGAATTTTTTGTTACTTTTTACTTATCCATTTTCAAAATATTTTCCTTCTTTCTCCCTGCTATCTGTTGTCCTCTTGGCCTTCTGTCCGCATTCATATTTGCTCTTTAGGTACTGATCACATCTACATAGTGATGCTATCAGTCCTACTGTAAGCTTTTTGAGAGCTACAACTTTGTCTTGAGTTTGATGCCTTAGACCGTTCAGCCATCCTGATGCTTGTTCAACTTTGTCTTGAACATTTTCGTTGATTACCGCGGTCCCCACTATTCTTACCACAGGATTTTACACATTCAGAATTATCTCAGAGCCACGTGGGAGATAACAGAGATAGACAGAGACAGATACACAGACCTCAGCTGCCTGTGGTAATTTAAATTAGTAAATGCTAAGGAAAAATTAAAAATCAAGAAAATGAGAGGAGAAGCAAATTCATGTCATTGACAATGTTCAAACTTTCATTTAGCTATTTTTATATGAATAGGAGTTTTTGAGCAATTGATACCATTTTATAAACAGTTTTATACCTTGCTTTAATTTGCTTCCATACATGGAAAAAGGTGTATAGATGTCAGAACCGTACAGAAGTCCTTATGGCTGACTTTAGTGCTAAAAAAGCAGAAACTGTGTCTTGTTCACTTAAAATGGATTGAAATGAGTAAAAGATGATTGTTTTCTGTAGGGAATTTGACTTGAAAGTCCACTTTAAAACACTTTCTGTTTTTTTTTTTTTGCAAGAAACAGCTGTGTAAATTTTATTCTGTTAGAAGCTGTTTCTTACCAGTTTTTTTTCCTCTGAATTTCTTAGGAAAATACATACAGTCTTTCTTTAAGAAAAAAATTTTTTTTCTTGTAGAATCTGGAAACATAGCTACTGTTTGAAAATAAAAGAAAGGGGGCTGGAGGAATGACACAGGGGTTACAGCACTTGCCTTGCGAGCATAAGGACCTGAGTTGATTCCCCAGCACCACATAAAGCTGGACGTGTTGGCACAGACCTGTAATCCCAGGTCTCAGAAGGCCAAAAGAGGCAGACAGATTGTCCTGAGTCTAAGGCCAGCCTGGGCAGTACCAGTTAGTTTAGGACCAGCCTGGGTTACAGAACAAGACCCTGTCTCAAGAAAAAAAAAAGAAAGAAAAGAAAAGAAAGAAAGAAAGAAAGATTAAAAGAAAATAAAAGGAGGAAGACACCACCACATACTTTATTTTTAGTGCTTATTTAGGCTTTTCCTTATATTGACTAAGTGCTTTACATAGGACTGTGTTGTTAGCTGCGACATTTGTCCCTTACCAATATTCCTCCCACCTGTCTTTCGTGTTGTTAGTGTACATGTTTTGGCATATGTTCTCGATTCCACATGCAGTTTTACTTACTTTGCCATGCTTAAACAGTCAACTGGTGCCATAACAACGTGCAGACATGAAGCCCAGGAATCTTCCACATTTACCCTCGTGGTTCTCTATCCTAGCTGTGCATTCCTTTGTGCGGTCCTTGGTTTTCACGGACGTAAGTTATTCAGCCCAAAGAGGTTCCTTTGTCGTGTCGTGGAGTGCAGATCTGCTGCTGGCAGACTATGCACCCTCATTTCTGTAAAAAAAAAAAAAAAAAAGGTTTTTTTTTCAGGCACAGCGTGCTTTGTGTTGTCTTATTTCTAAATCATTAAAAGAAACAGGGTCCTAGAGTTTGCAGTGATGTGTAATTTCATTTCACCTTCCTTTAAGAACTACTTATGTTGCTTTATTTAAATGAGCAGCTTTATTGAAATGTGATTCATACATGATTTACACATTTAAATACAGAATACATTGGTTTTCATTGGGTTACCACAGGAAATTTTTGTACATTTTCATTTTCCCCAGGGAAACCCTGTGTCTGTTAGCAGTCTCTTCCAATTTCCTTGTGCATACTCCCAGACTCTGCTACCCCAGCACACAACATGCTTCCTGTGCCTGTGTATTTGCCTGTGCTGGGCATTTCATATGCTCACACAACATGTCATCCTTTGTACCTGGTTTTTAGTTAGCCTAATGGCCAAGTCCAGTTTAGGCGGCTCCAACAAAATTCTGTGATCCAGGTGGCTTTTGAGCATCAGAAATTCATTTCTCGTGGTTCTGGAGGCTGAAAGTTCAAGGAGAAGGCCCTGGCAGGTTGGCTGCTGAGGGCATGCTTTCTGGTTTATCTGCCCTGTCCTCACAGGGCTGAAGAGGGTTAGGGTGTGTTCCAGATCCTGTTTTCTAAGACGACTGACTCCATTCACCTTGGCTTTACCCTGTGAGCCCGTCACCTCCAACTATCTCACTTCTTAATGCCATCACTCTGGGGGACAGGTTTCAGCATGTGCATTTTGGGCGATCCCTGACATGCAAAGCATAATGGATAATGGTTTAAAAGTTTTTCCGTATTGCCATGCATATTGGTACTTCATTTTTCTTTCTTGCCAAGAGTATTTTATTGTTTGGCAGTACCATTTTTTATCCATTTATCTTTTGATATCATTTAGCTAGCTTTTACATTTGGACTCTTTGGAGAGTGCTTCTGTGAATATTCATATGCAAATTTTTGCACACTTGTTCTCAAGTCTCTTGGGGGTGGAATTGTAGGTTATGTTCACCTCTTGTTGACTCCTGTGTGGAGCTGCTAACCTGTCTCTACCATGTTACATTCTTACTCCAACGAACCACGGTTCTCACTTGTCCATGTGGGCTGTAATTCACAAGTGCATTTCTGTTGAGTACAGACTTGTTAGTGATAGGTAGCCTTTTCTTTCTGTACTTTCAAGCTTTTTGACCCACTCTTGTAATTTATAGATATTTCTTATGTGAATTTAGTGATTTGAAAAAAAATCATTGTTCCCTACATACAGTATTTCTCTCTCTCCTCCTTCAGTGCTTTAAGTTTTTTTTTTTTTTTAAGTTTTGGTTACTTGAATTGCATGATGATGTGTCTTGAGTGCTCTGTGTGTATGCGTGTGCGTGTGAGAAACTGCTGCTGGAGTTTCTTGTACCTGTGGAATAGATCAAAATGGGAGAGCTTTGGGCGGTGATTTCCCAAATATTTTTTATGCCCCTCACACTCCATGCCAGTGTAAGCTGGATCCTTTGATACTATCTGAGAAAATTTATGGCTCACCTTTGCTGGTCTTGTGATTGTCTAGTATGATTTTTTGCTGAACATTGGAATACTACTTTATTGAGTGTTGGAATCTGTTGTTCCTTTACAGAGAGTTGAGAATTTTGTCAGTCAAGTGGCTCAGCTTGGTCCTTTGCAGGTGTATCTTCATGCTTTATTAGGTCAGAGTGGAGCAGGCTTTGTCTTGGTATCGGATTGGCCTTACAACTAAGAGGGACCCTTCTGACCCCTTGGTTTATGTTGAAGTTGGGTCAAAGGATCTCTGTGCCATGGCTTGTCAGTTGGGATGCTTTCCATGCCTGGGTGAGCCTTCAGCTCCCTTGTCATCATTTTATTTACTTATTTTTTCAGTGCTAGGGATTGAATCCAGGGTCTCATTCATTCTAGGCATATATTGTAACACTGAGCTACACCCTCAGATCATTTGTTATTCTTCATTTGGCCTGCTGAGGTCTTGCCTTTCACATACATAGTTTCATAGTGAACCGCATGCATATCCTGCATGTAGCTCACTATGCTTCAGGCTCAGCCACTTGTTCTCCCTAAGTGTGGACTTGTCGCCTTAAATTGGTGCCATCAGTGCTCTAAGCTTGGGTTCTTCTTCATGGGGCTGCTGTCTAGGGAGGATCTCTAGGCAGAAATTTGGACACCCTAGAGTATGATTTATTCCATTTGCTTGTTCTTAAAGGTCATAGTTGTGTCTGTTTTTCAACAAACAAAAGCAGTCCCTTCATTTCATGTACTTAGTTTTCTATTTCCCCATGGCAATTACATGTACTTTGTAAAGTATGCAATAGTTTGTGGCAGCAGCTGCCTATGCCACTGCTATATCAGGACTAGAAGCTGAAATTACCTTTATTCTCATGGTGAATTGGCTCTGATGGTCTAACTTTGATGTTTCAGAGTGTATTGCAGGATAGGTTTGTGTATAGACTGCCTTGAAAGTTCATCATGAAATTTCTTTTTCTGAGTTGTACATCTTGTGCGCAAATTTCAGAATGTAAATTTCTGTTTCATTGATATTAAGGTAGATAATCTGGAAACCATTGAACTTGTTAATCCACCTATTGCATCTTGATTAGGAGACATGCTATTCTTTGTCTGGAGAAACATTATTTTAATACTTCCACCATGTAAATTCAGATGTTACATGCGACTTGCCATGGGTTTGTTGGAAGATGCACATTTTTTTCCCATCTTGAACATGGAAGTCCTGAATTGTAACTTACGGTGTCTTAAGTACAGAATGATGTTCATGTGGGTTGACATTGCCTTGGCTCTTCTGACCATTCTTGCTCTTGCAGGTTGTCCAACATGACCCGTGTCGGGGTGGAGCAGGGTATTGGAACAGCCTCTTCCGTTTCAAGCACCTGGCTACAGGGCATTACTTAGCAGCAGAGGTAAGTAGCAGCTTCAAGGTCTCTTCTGACAGTGACACTCTCAGCTGATGCTCCTCTCCCACCTGTGGCCCCTGAGTAGGTGGAGACCCTGGCAATAGCTCAGCCACTTTGCTTTCCTTTTCCCTTCCACCTCATTTCCCTAGAACAGAAGTGATGAGAATGACTAATACGTTTTAGGACTTAGGGATCTGATCCAGTTCTTAGGAGAAAGTTAGAGAATCACACCAACCTAGATTTTCAGGATGATCTTTCAGTTTTTTTGTTCCTGCATATTGCTCTACTCACACCTTGCCTGCCTATCCCACCCTTCACGTGAACAGCTGAGACCTGGCTGTAGTGGAACACGGTATGTACGGCCAGAAGTGTCAAAACGCAAAAGGCAATTTCCTAAAGAAGTTTGCTTACTCATTGCTTCAGTGGAACAGACAGTGGCTTACCATTTACTTGTTAAGAATGTCAGAAACCAAAGACATTATTACCTTTACCTGCAATGTCTCTCAGAAGCTTTTGAGGAACGGAAAAAGGACCGGAGGAACTTACCCTTCTTTTTTTATATTAAATTAAGGAAACCACTCTATTTAAGAACTGAAGATCAAAAATTCTAAGTTGAAATTTAAAACGAAGCCTTAGGGAGCTATAGACCCAGTGAATCAACTGTGAGAAACTTTGATTCTGTGGTTTGCTAAAGATTAACAGTGGTTGCGTTATCTGTTAAGTTTTGAGGCAGATGTATCTTTTGCTACAGGTCTAATACTTCTTTATTATTTTTAACTAAAAAATTAGTAGCATCCATGACTGTGTATTGACCTTTCATTTATCTCAGACTTGTAATTGTTGCTTTGCTGGTGAATTTATTGTATTTTCCTTGTGTATTCTTGAGAGCCGTCTCTTGGTGACTGGTGGATCGTCCTGTGTATGTTGTGCCTGTGTAACGTGTTCTTGCTGTGGCATGCTGGTTTTGTGATTAAAGGGAAGGGACAAGGTCTAAGCTGTCCATGGATGGCTGCAGGTATGGAAGCCTCCTGCAAATGGGTCCCAGTCCTTGAGAAAGCGATGGATGTTTTAATTTCCTAATGATTCTTTTTCATCAGGTAGACCCTGACTTTGAGGAAGAATGCCTGGAGTTTCAGCCCTCAGTAAGTATGGGCAAGAGCCTTATTATCTTCGTCTGCTAGAGTGAGGCCAAATGATCTGGAACACCATTTAAGAAACTGTCTCTGTGGCCATTGAATGCTGGGGAAGGGGAAACTGTAGGTCAACTTAAAAGAGGGTCTTGTTCTACGCTTCTCATTCAGGAAGTCGTCTCGTTTTATACCTTGCTTGGTTCTGGGAACTGTTGGTCTTGATGTTGTCTGTGTGCTCAGGCAAAAGTTTCTGCTTTTGAGTTGGTGAGACTCATGGCATTTCCCAGAGGCCTCCTAGGTTATAGACAGTGATGGCCTGCATGGGAGTTGATGTTTTATAAGCAGTTATCTTATTGCTGTTGACGTGAAGCTATGACTCAGCCAGCTTTTAAAGAAATCAGAGCAGGTGGGCAGTGTCCTTTAGACTATGGGAGTAATTCATGAGGCCTGGTACTCCTCATGCCTGAGATGGTCAGCTGTCCAACCCTTTGTGCATAGTATAAAATCCAAGTACAACATGATTGGGACTGTGATGTGGAATTGTTGTGGAAGATGGATTTGTCTTTGGAGGCTCTATCTGAGTCCTGCTGTTTTGTAGGCCTGGAATTCACTTGTCCACAGTGTGGGTTGAAGAAGAGAGTGGTTATGTTTCATGGAAATTTGGACATCTGTTGTAGGATTAAAAAATCAAAACAAAACAAAAAAAGTCAGTAGCTGCCATGTTTGATATGTGTGTCCTTGTGTTGATCTCAGAGGTAAATAGGGTAGGTAGCCTTGAGGATGTTTCTTTTTCTGGTGAGATTAAGAAAAATCGTGGAGGTGGGGGGTTCCAAAGAGCACACTAATGTGCAGCGCTGGTGGAGATATCTTGTAATGCATTTGTGGAAAGATGTGCATTCTGCATTAATGTTAACCTTCTCGTTTAGTTTGGCTAGGTTGTGGGCTTTGAAAGAACCGAGGAGTTGTCCCTGAGGATTTCTAGCTGTGAGGATCTGGACTGCCTGTGTTGTCACCTCTCACTGCGTTTTGGTGGATTCCCCCAAATCCTCTTTCTTTTTATGTCCTGCCATCCTCAACTGCAGGGAGCCATTTGAAAACTTACCTTCTACTGTTACTTTGGCTTGGAAGGTGCTGGTCTAGTCCAGAGTTCTGCTGGAGTGCAAGGAAACCTGTTCTGAGCCTCTCAGCACGTCACCTTCTGCTGACTGAGAACACTCGGTTTGGGTGGGACCTGTATGGTACAGATGAGACTGCTTGTCCTTGTACCTACTTCCTTTCTAGGGAAGGAGTTGCCTTCGTGGGACTTGCACCCCATCCTTTCACTGTTATTTTAGGTAACAGCAAATAAGTCTCACCTCTGCTGTCAGGGAAGCGGGGGTTCTTCAGTGAGCTATGACGTCAAGGTGAACCTTGGGTGGTTGGGTTTGAGCACCAGATTCCTTACTTGTAAACTATGTGACCCTGAAAAAGTTATATTCCCTCTCTCAGCTTCAGTTTTCTCCTGTGTGCATATGGTATTTAAAAAAAAAAATACTTGTGCAACATGGTTAGCTTTCTTCTTTGGAGATGGGGTGGCTCAGGGGAGGCCCTGGAGATTGAATCTAGCACCTTCGTGCTGAGCTACTACAACCCCAATCCTTTTTAAAAACTTTGATGCAGGGTTCCTCTAAGTTGCCCAGACTGAGTTCAGAGTTGAAATCCTCTTGCCCCATGCTCTTACAGTGCTGGGATTCTAGCCAGAATTGTATACCTGGCTGCCGGTAGCATTTTTATTGCCTCCCACCCACCAGGTTGTTTGTGACTCTCAGAAGTTAGGACAAGTTTGAGGATCTTCCCAGACAGGGAAGAAACAGCCTTTGGGAGTGGCCCTGACTCTTCGAGCACCTGATGCTCCCTGGAAGTTGAGGGGTCCTTGTATCCTGCCTCTCCATGCAGAGAGGTGGGGTGTGCCATAGGCTGGGTGCAGGTCTTGACTGCATTCCTCTGGCTGCTGAGATTGCTGAGGCCGTAGGTCCCTTGTGGGGGAGCGATGTGTGGAGAGCCGTCTTGCCCTTCACTTGGGCATGGGTGAGAGAAGCAGTAGTCATTGGAAGGTCTTGCGCTCCTCACTTCTCTACAGGCACCCTGGATGGAAAAGCTCACATTGTGTAACCTTGGGCGAGGAGCATCTCATTCTCCTTTCTTCACGCTTCCCTGAGCCTGGCATCTGGCGCTTGTGGTTTTACCTCATCCCTGTCTCAGCTTTCTTGTGCTCATCTGGAATTTAGTGACACCCTGGAGCCTTCTGTTTGGTCCTAGAGGAAGAAAGAGGACATCTCGAGCTTCCTGTCCTCTGCCGGCCTTTTTCATGTGTGTGCCTGTCTTCCCACTAGGTGGCAAACAATGACTGCACATTTTTCAGTCAGGTTTCCAGATACAGCAGCTTAATGCAGTTGCAGTTTCCCTCTGGACCGGCATCAGGTCTCTGAAATATCACTGTCAGTGTCCCAGACTGTGAATGGGTCAGACTGTATTGCAAGTGGCGTGTGGAACACTTGGCAGATGGTAGTATTAGGAAAGAACAGGCTCTCCAGGCTCTTTCTCCTGAACTGATGGTGACGGTGCAGAGGTCTTCCTTCCCTCACCCTCTGGCTTCCAGAAAGGATAAAGAATCGAAGGTTTGTGTGGGTAGAGGTACAGTTTACTAGAGGGGAAAGCATGAAAGAAAGAAGGTGTTTGAGATACCGAAAGAAGGTTGGTTTTTTTTTTTTTTCAACTATGATGCCTAGTCTGATTTTGAATTCCTGGGTTCAAGTGATGTTCCTGCTTCAGTCTTTTCAGTAGCTAAGACTTCAAGGAATAGCATTCCGAATGGAAAACTATTTTTTTTCTTTCTCCTCCTCTCCTTTCCCTCCCTCCCTTCCCTTCCTCACCCTTTTTTCAATTCTTCTTTCCTTTTTTTCTTTTCTCCCCTTCTTTCCTTCCTTCCTCTCTCTCCTTCTCCTTCTCCTCTTCCAATACTGGGGATTGAACTGAGGATCTCTGAGCTGAACTACCTCTCTAGCCTTTTTTTTTAAATTAAATTTTAAAAATTCCCCATTTATTTTTAGACAAGGTCTCACCGAGTTACTAAATCATTTAGGCCAGGTTTGAGGTTGCCATTCTCTCTCCTCACCCTCCTAGAAGGCTGGGATTGCAGACAGGTATGCCTCACTAAGAATTTTTGTTGTTGTCGTTATAATCTTGAGGCTATTGCTGAAGTAGTTAGTGCCTATGTGCTTAATTCTGAGTCTTCATGGAGCTAAATCTCTCATGCTCTGTCCCTTGCCTTTGAGGGACTGCTTTCTTGATGCATTTTGTCTTCCTGGTACAGGCTCTTTCCTCCTGCTTGCAAAGGTGATAGGACTTTGTCCTGAGAAAACCTCAGGAAAAGAAAAGTGGGGTTCTCCCAGCAGCTGTAGATGGATGTTGTAGTCTTTCAGGAATGTGAAACCATAGAAATAGCTCCAGATGTAGTCACTGTGCTTAGGGAGGGCTTTCAGAGCCTCTGACAACAGGTGTCTGGTCTGGGCCTGCTCCTTTGTCTCTTGGGCACATGAGCTTTGGATCTGAAAATGGTTTACAGTTTTGCAAGAAGGTCTTGTCCTTCAGCCTTCACTGTCAAGCTTTCTCCGTGTCTCACTCAAATCCAAATGTAGCAAGAGAGAACCTTTTCTCCTGCATTGTTTCATGCATCATCAGCAGGCTTCCTATCTCATTACGTTTTTCAAGGTTATCAAAGAAATTCGTTCCATTCTCTTGCTCCCTGTCCCTTTATCTCTCCACCTCTCTCTCTCTCTTTCTCTCTCTGTGCCTTTCTCTCTCTCTTTCTCTCTCTGTGCCTCTCTCTGTCCTCCCTCCATTCCTGTCTCCCTCTCTCCCTCTCTCCATTCCTGCTTAGAGCATTTGGGTTCAGGTCTGTTTTACTTATTCTCCTGGGAAGTAGCTGTATCATATTGGCAGACAGCTGTCACCTGTCTTGGTAGATTAACACAGCCACCTCTAACCAGTTTCTCAGATGTTTTCTCAGAGGACATGCCTGTCCCCCGCCTGCCACAGATGGATGTCACTGTCTGAGGGTGTTACTCTGGGGTAGCCCTCTGCAGGGATATTACTTATGGTCATCCACATTGCGCGAGCATTTTTTTATAGCAACACGCGGCGGTCGTGTGTGAGTATTCTTGGGTCAGGTGGCCGATGGTCACCTCTTCTTTACGGCTGCCTTGGAACTGTGATCCTTTTCCTGTCGCCTCCTGACATTCACTGTTGTTTCTCCTTCATTGCTGCGGATTGTGCAATGACTGTGCTGAGGGACAGGTTCGACGTGCAGAATTCTTGACCCGATGACCTTTCACCCTCAGGTGGACCCAGATCAGGATGCATCTCGAAGTAGGTTGCGAAATGCCCAAGAGAAGATGGTGTACTCGCTGGTCTCTGTGCCTGAAGGCAATGACATCTCCTCCATTTTTGAACTTGACCCTACCACTCTCCGTGGAGGTGACAGTCTCGTCCCAAGGTATGCTTTTAAAATTACTTAACCCCAAAACTGGCAGGGCTGCTTTATATGGCCTTACATTTTTTCTTGGAGTCCAAATCATTATTGCTGTTTTTTTTTAATTTTATAAGATTTGAGCTAAGTACCCAAGTTCGATCCCCAACACCACATAAGCCGGGTATGGTGGTGCATGCCTGTAATCCCAGTACTCAGGAGGCTGAGGCAGGAGGATTGCCCTGAGTCCAAGTCCAGCCTGGGCTCCATAGTTAGTTCAGGACCAGCCTGGGCTACAAAGTGAGACCCTGTTTAAAAAAAATTTTTTATAAGATTTGATAAAGCATTTGGACTGCCTACCCAAAATGGCATCTGATTTTTGTATGGCTCATCAATGGTAAGTAAATGAGAGTTTGTTTTAAAAAGTAATATTTGGGTAAATATAGCTGGTCAGTATTTTTGTTACTCTCTTTCTATAAACCTGAGTCATTTAAATAAGCAATTGAAATGTGAAAAATGGAATATCTGAAATTCACTGTGTGTATAGCAGGTTTTATTAAAAGTATTGAGAAGTTGTACCTATACTCTTCGGCCATTTTATTTAACTCTCGGTTTTGTTACATAAAACATTTTTTCAGTAACAAGTTGATATAAACACTTTCTTCTTAACAAAGTCAACAGCTTTGTAAGTAATGTCTAACATTTGTTGAGTACTGAGTGACTACGTGGCTAGGCTTTATGCTGAGTAATTGTATTATGTATTATGTTTAGGAATGCATTTATGTTAATTTTATCCTATGAGGAAAATATAGGTATTATCCATTTTATATAGATAAAAGCATTGAGACTCAGAGTTTAAGTATCTTTAAGCCAGGTCAAATATTCCCCTGGTAGAACCCCCAGTCCTAACTGTCTAAGGTAGGGTTATTTGGATAGTCTTGACGCTGCCACAGAGGTTTGGTTAGTGGGAATCTCACAGACATTTGTGAACTTCACTTAAGGCCCTTTTCATTACTTTCTATTTCATTATTTGTGTGTGCGTTGGTGCTTTTCCACATTGGAAAACTTCTGCTCAGTTTGGGTGCTCTCCATACTGCCTAGAGAACTTTGTCTTGTACAGAGCTTCTCGGTCCAGCTCTAGTTTTCTGTAGCCGAAAATTCCCATAATTCAGTGTTCCATGACGGCTTCCCAAGTTGGTGCTTCTTCATGTCTGTGTCCTATTCCTACTGATTGCATGGTATGCGTTCATTTTGTCTCACTAATGGAATCTGATGCTCTTCAAGAGCAAGAATTACGTCATTGTTATTCTGTTAACCATTAGTAGTTAATAGCTACTATTAATAGTTCTTTAGAAGAAAAAAATTGAAAAGCAGTCTAACATTGATGCTTGATCACTGTAGAAAGAAGCAACAATGAGCAGTGTTTTAAAACCCTGTGGAAAATAAAGCATTAAGTGAAAATGACAGGCAACTCAACCATTCAGAGTCAGCAGTTTTTAAGATTTTGGTTCAGTAGTTTCACACAGGTCTCTGGGTGCACAAAGGGACGATGTAATTTGTTTATAAATGGGGCTGTGAGTTATTTTGTTTTTTTTCAACCACATACTATGTTTGTACATGTTTCCAAGTGAGTGATTATTGATTGTCATCATTAATACTACCTTTAATGTGTGGCACATACTGTAGGTAAGTGGCCTTTTATTGAACTACTAAGCTGTTTATAATTTTTGTCACTGTTGTAAGTGTTGCTTTGTTGAGTATCTTTGTGCCACATTTTACACCTGTTGCTTTTATCTTTTACAAGAAAAATCTAAAAATACAATTGACAAAAAATGGATGAATATGATATGACATGAAGTGCCAGTCTCTTTTCCAGAGTCCTGCCCGATGACACTGTTACCAACTCTTTAGCAGTGTGCAGGCCCTGGGCGTGTGGCTTAGTGGTAGAGCGTCTACTGAGGTGACCAGAGGTCCTGGCTTCGTCTCCAGTGTGAAAACAAAACCAAAACAGAATGGGGGAAAAAAAGCCCAGGATAGTTATGTCCTCCAACTCTTTTTGATACTGGGTTTTATTAGTCTTTCAGGTCTCTGAAATATGATAGAGTAAAATGGAAGATAGTTTTAATTCTATAAATTATGGCAAGAGGGTTGAATGTATAAATTCTGTGCTCGTTGGCCATTGATATTTCCCTATTAAAAAACTAGACGTGGGGGCTGGAAGAATGGCTCAGGGGTTAAAGCACCTGCCTAGTAAGTACTAAGTGCCTGAGCTCAATTCCCCCGCATCACATAAGCTGGTTAACGCCCATAATCCCAGCACTCAGGAGGCTGAGACAGGAGGATTGCAGTGGTTCCAAGGCCAGCCTGGGCTCCATAGTGAGTTCAGGACCAGCTTAGGCTACAGAGTGAGACCCTGTTTCAGAAAACAACAACAACAAAAAAAAAACCCCAAAACTATATTTGTCCTTATCTTTTTTTCAGGCCATTGTTTCTGCTTTTCTTGTTCATTTGTAGGAACTCATATTTGTAGATGAATAACCTTTTATGCTCTGTGTTACCCATTTGCTCACTTGTTTTCCAAAGCTGTTTTGTGTCTTTCAACTTCGTTAACTGTGTGTGTGTGTGTGTGTGTGTGTGTGTGTGTGTGTGTGTGTGTGTGTGTACTTTACAGAAGATAGAAATTCTAGATCATGTAGTAACATTTATTCTTCTGTTCCTTTAAAATTTGGAGATCTTATACTTTATTATACATTTTTAAAATCTTTGCCTGCTGCAAGATTAGTGATAGGAATTTTATGATTTCATTTTTTGCTTTATAGAGTCGTGTGAAAATTTTCAGTTCTTATTTTATTGTTTATGACACGCGCAAATCTATAGTCAGTGAGTCCTTACTGTTCTGTGTTGTGCTCAGTTTGTGCTGAGGTATTTATTCAAAGCAGAAGTTTACATTTAGAAGCGCAGTATGTCACAGAATATTACAGTCATTAGGAAGTATTTTCTCTCATAACTAAGTTGGAATGTGACTCGGACCAGAACCCTTTACTCCTAATTATATGTTGTTAGTATATGTCGTAGAGAAGACATTTTTGTCTATCTGCCTGTTTTGACAGAGTATGTTTCAGACCAGCGGCTGCAGAATGAACCTCCTTATTGGCTTTGCTAAAGCCCTTTTTTTTACCTCCTCAGGAACTCCTACGTCCGGCTTAGACACCTGTGTACTAACACCTGGGTTCACAGCACAAATATCCCCATTGACAAGGAAGAAGAAAAGCCCGTGATGCTGAAAGTGAGTCCCCAGACATGGCTGTCCCTCTCTGGTTGTGCTGTTCTTGAAGGGAATCTTTGGAAGACACCTAAGAAATACAGAGCTGTGAAGTAGTTTCATTTCTTTTTTCTTTTTTTTCTTTCTTCTTTTTTGGAAAGCCTGAAAGTGATGGAAGAATTTTCTTCAGGGGGTCTGAGGGAGGCAAGCTCAGGCTTTTGACACAGCCAGACTTTTTGTTTTCTTTCATGGCTTCTGTGAACCTAGTACTACCTGAGCAGTTGTCTGTGCTTTGTGTCTGTCTGAAGGGTGATTTCGGAGATTTGCTTATGCCCTGAGGTGCATCGGATATCTATTTGATTTTCTCCCAGTCATTTTTTAAATTTCCCTACATATTTTACATATATATTTTGTTTCTAGAAAATTCTCCAAGCCCCCTTTAAACCTTTTTTTTTTTCCTAACGTTTCCTTTCCCTGTCTGCAGGCTCATAGAGTGTGAATGTGCATACAAGGGTTTTCTTATTAAAAAAAAATGATAGGAAATGTCACTGAATTTCTTCCTTCTCCTTTTATGAACATTTTTCAGGGTTAGAAAAAAAAGTTGAAGGAATTATGTAATGTCTTTTTAATACTTTCTACTTAATAATTAACCATTTGCCATATTTGCTTTTTTTCCTATTAATAAACAAGTTGTTTGGTTACAAGAATCTTCTATGTTTTATAAAATGATAGTTGTGCTCCTTTTCACCAGTCCCTGTTTTATTAATTTCCAGAGTTAACAACTTAGCAATTTTGGAATACATGGTTCAGGGGTTTTCCTGTGTCTAACAATTTTAGCTCTAATGTTTTTGGATTGCCCAGTAGCCTATAAATGGAGTATTCAGTTTGTGTTATACTCTCCCAATCTAACATTATCTTACAAAGAGCACCTTGAATTTCAGATTGGCACCTCTCCTGTGAAGGAAGATAAGGAAGCTTTTGCCATAGTTCCTGTCTCTCCTGCCGAAGTTCGGGACCTGGACTTTGCCAATGACGCCAGCAAGGTGCTGGGCTCCATTGCTGGGAAGCTGGAAAAAGGCACCATTACCCAGAACGAGAGAAGGTGAGAACTTACCCAAGTGCTCGCCCAGCCATCCTCATCCACTGTAGAGTTGGAAAATCCCTTAGAAAGTCAGACATTAAGGACCCTAAATTGCTGAGAGTGAGAGTAGCAGTCTGGACATTTACAGGTAGTTTCAAGTATGATTTCCAGAAAGTGATTTTTTTTTGTTTTGCGTCACTAGTTATTGAATGCAGAGCAGCCTTTCCACAGAGCTATATCTGTAGCTATCTTCCACTTTTTTTGAGGCAGAGTCTTACTAATTTGCTTAGGCTGTGCCTGAACTTTTGATCCCCTTGCATCAGTCTCCCTAGAGTGCTGGGATTACAGGTGCATATCACCCCTTCTAGCTAGAAATAAATACTTTTACGTTCATTTTTTGAGAGTGTCTTAAATTTTAAATATCTCTGTCTCTACCATTCTTTTGTGTGTTTTTCTCAGTTCTGGAAATATTTTACTTCATACCAAAGGTTGAAGTAACTTTGAGGTAAAATTCAGTTGTTGATACTTTCAGAAGGTGATCATCCTTCTGTGGAAAATACTGTGTGGCCTGTATTCGCTCTCTGATAATTAGCCTTCTCTATGGATTTTAAGGAAATTGGATAGAAAAGATCCTCTGCTGTTTAATTGGTTCATGAGGCCTGCAGGTTTCTGAGGCAGACCTTCTAGCTTATTGAACATTGAGCATTCTGCCTCTAACACCCTCTTTTCTCATAAGGTCTGTAACCAAGCTGCTGGAAGACTTGGTTTACTTTGTCACTGGTGGAACTAACTCTGGCCAGGATGTGCTGGAAGTCGTCTTCTCGAAGCCCAACAGAGAACGGCAGAAGCTGATGAGAGAACAGAATATTCTCAAGCAGGTCAGTGGGGTGCGATGTGCTTGGGTTGGGTTTATAAGAAATCTGTAGACTCTTCTTTAGAGACGTGGATAATTCTTACTAGAAGACTTGACAGTAAGTTTGTTAAAATGGAATATATCTTTCATAGCAGTTTTAAATTCACCGCAAAATTAGTTGGCAGTTACAGAGAGTTCTCCTGTGGCTTCTACTTCTCATCAGCATCTTGCACCAACGTGGAACAGTTGTTAAAATCACTGACTCTACTTTGATGTGTCCTGAGTCACCCAGAGTCCTTAGTTTACATTAGTGCCCCTTCTTGGTCTTGTGTATAACATGGGTTTTGACAAATGTGTAATACCACGTGTGCACTGTGACAGTATGGTACAGGACAGTTTCACTATGGTAAAAATTCTGTATTCCTCCTATTCTCCCCTCTTTTCTAGCCCTTGTACTGTTTTCATGGTTTTGCCTTTTCTGAACTGTCACATAATTGGAATTACATAGGGTGTAGCTTTTTCACATTGGGCACTTTTACTTGGTGATGGGCATCTGAACTTCCTCATGTCTCTTCATGGCTTGGTACCCCACTAAACTCATTGATAATTACCGTACTTGTTGAATATCACCCATGTGATAATTCACTTAGTAACTCCAAGAAGCTTTCAGTTAACACTTTTATGCTTGTCAAACATAATAGAGTACACTGTGTCCTTAAAGTTAATTCCTATGTTTGGAGATTTGTAGTATATGATAAATTCAGAAGACTCTTATGGAAAGCTATATCAATCACTGCGAAGTCTCTCAATCAAGAATCAGCGGTGGTTTACAGGAAATATGTGGATAGTATTGTTTCGTATCAGCTTAGATAAACTGGTGTGAGGATAAAATAGAGGCAGGAAAGTGACAAATTCCCAGTAGAAGAAATACGCAGAAATATATGACACAGAGTTCTCTGAAGCTGTGGGAGATTTGCCTCTGGTCTTGTCTTTGAAATTCTTGGCTACCAAAGCCAAAAGAGAAGCATATTAGTTGCTTGTCATGTAGATCTTTGTGGGGATTTGGCATTTGGGAATTTCTTTTCTTACTGGTCTGTGATAGATGAAATTCTTGTTTAAGCAAGGATTTTAAGTCTTGGAATAAATTATATCCTTTCACATGTTGAATCCCAAATTAGACCTCTGGCTTAATGCCAGTGCTCATTTCCACAAGTGATTTCTCTAGGGGTCAAAATAATATGATTCAGGGCATCAGTCCTCACTGATCACTTATGTAGGGTGCTGTGCTTATGGAACTTGGAATGATCTGCTTGTAACTCCTTGTGATATGGGTGTTATTCTTTGCATTTTACTTTGGGAAAACAGAAATTCACTTTGACTGTGATATATACTACTAGGAATTGTTGACCTGGTTGAGCACAAAGAATAAGGTTTATTTTGGTTTTGCTCAAATTGACATTAGAATGGCAATCTAAGACACACCAAAATCAAGCAGCCTAGAAAACTTGCTTCTGAGGTTTTACAAAGAAGATGGTTGCTTTTGTGGTTTAGACTGAGAGAGTTTGCTCTTTCCATCTTATTTGTCAAGAATTGATCGATGTGGCAAAGGTCAAATTGTTCTGTGAAAAAGAAGTTGGACACAATGTCAAGAAGCAAGGGACACGGCTCCCCACATTATTGCAAAGACCAGTGACCTTTCTGCCAGATGTCACAAGTTTACCAAGTTTGCATGGTCAGCGTGTTCAAAATTGCCACTGTGATTGCCCTGAAACCTAGCTTAGCCAGGTCTCCTGACTTCAAGTGCCCAAAACCAGTGTTGCTGCCCTTTGATTTCCTGGAAGAAATGTTAAAGGCTTGTGATTTGTTCATTCTAGCCTGTGCTCTTAAGTGCTTCGCTCTATGTACTTATCCCATCAAGTCTGTGAGGACCAGGTAGGTCCAGGTAAACTAAGTCAGGGAGTACCCTTCTCAGTGGATAGGCTGAATTCAGGGTTTAACTATTGATGTCCTTGGAGTGAGTAAACTGTTGCCTTCCAGACAGGGGGTTCACCTTTAAAAACACCAAGTGATGGCGATCTTTACTTTTTATTGTCACAAACAGATCTTCAAGCTGTTGCAGGCCCCATTCACAGACTGTGGGGATGGCCCCATGCTTCGTTTGGAGGAGCTGGGTGACCAACGGCATGCTCCCTTCAGACACATCTGCCGGCTCTGTTACCGCGTCCTGAGGCACTCGCAGCAAGACTACCGGAAAAACCAGGTAGGGAGGAAGAAGAGTGGACCATCAGGGTCATCCTCCTCATTGAAGTCCCTGTGCTTGGCTCAGGAGTGTCCAGTGTCACAGGTGTGTTTATGAAGAAGATTTCAGAGCTGTTTTGTTCTTGAAAGAGAAACACAGATTGTTTGCAAACCTGAAAAGAATATGTATTAGAGAATCCTTAAAAAATACTGGAGAAAAAAATCATAGATTAAGTATCAACAATGTTTAGGTGCCATTTTTTTAAAAGTAAGAAAAATAAAAATGAAGATGCTAGAATTTCCTTCTTTCCTTCCTTCCTTCGAGACAATATCACTTTATAGCCCAGGCTGTTCCTGAACTCACTAATGTAGGCCACGGTGGCCTTGGACTGGGGACAGTCTGCCTGCCTCAGCCTCCCAAGTGCTGGGATTACAGGTGTAGGGAACCATGCCCAGCCTTCTGTGGTGCTGGGGAATCCAACTCAGGGTCTTGTGTTTGCAAGGTGAGTACTTTAACTGCTGTGTTGTTCCTCCAAGAATCTCCCTTCTGTAGTCACCTTTCAATGAGATTGTTGTAAAATTGGTACTACATTTACAGTATTTTGTGACATATTTTTAAGGCTCGAGGGTATAATGATTTTGTAAATTTATGTTAAAAATGTAGTACCCTCTCTTTTCCCTACCCCCTTCCACTTTTCTTTATCTCTGTTACTAGCTTTTTCTTTATTTTGGTTCTGACTCGTGTTTGTAATATTCTAAGTCATAGTCTGTAAATAAATGTGTATATTTTACATAATATACATATTATAAGTATGCATGCATGCACAGTACAGAATATACTTTCTCCATGAAATAAATGGTGTTACCTTTTTGAGGGAGGTTTCAGGCAACCTTAAGGAACAAAATTGTATTGCTGTATCACTGATTCTCAGTCAAGGTAATTTTGTCCATAAGGGATAATTTGACAAAGTTAGGGTATGTTTGCGAGTGCTGTACCTTGAAAATGTTGGTGTCATCTAATGGGCAGAGATCAAAAGTACTTTGAAGCTGTCTCTCCATAACAAAGACTTTCTCCCACCCCAAAAGGTAATAGTGCTGACATTAAGAAAACTTACACTGTGTACAGTACTGTAGATACAGAATATTGCTTGTTAGAGCCTGGACTCTGGTTATTTCCTGTTAACTGTCTGCCTTATAGTACAGTCTTTTGTTTTTAAAATTTCAACTCTCAGTATATCTAGTCTTTAAACTTTTCTATGTAAAGGTTTTTTCATTGTTTCATTGTGGAGATTGTGTTGATTTTAAGTAAAGCTTTAGAAGCCTAACCATTTTGGGCTGGAGGAATGGCTTAGCAATTAGAGTGCTTGTCTAGCAAGCACTGTGTCAAGGGTTAAGTACCTCAGTTTCATTTGCCAGCACCACATAGGCTGAGGCAGGAGGATTACCTTCAGTCCAAGGCCATCCTGGGCTCCATAATGAATTCACGAGCAGCCTAGTCTACAGAGTCAGACTTTGTCTTAAAAAAAAAATGTAACCATGTTATCAGGATGAGGTAACTGTAAACCCATCTCCCATGCACTGCTACTGTACTCAGTGCCAGAGAGAGCTTACTCTGCTCCCTGTGCATTCATCTGGTAGGTGAGAAGCTGTCACAGCCACTAGTGTGTACCAAGCCTTCCTGCTTGTATGTGAGGAAGTGGAGCTGCTGCTCCTTGCTGTTGCTGGCCTGGATGTCTTTGTTGCCTTGTTTTGGTTCCTTCGCCAGCGGGCAGAAGCGTGTCCCTGAAGGCTAATCAATTCCCTGGCACACACCCTTACTGGATACATTGGCTGAAACGTGGCCTATGTCTATCATGTTAATCCTAAATCATTCCAAGATTTAGAAATCTGTGCCCCCCCCCCCAAAAAAAAAAAAAAGGCAAAACTACTTTCAGGGCCATTTGCAGTTTAAACAATGCAGGTCTTTCCTAAGCAAGGAAATATCAGAATAAAAGCGAGAAGTCCTTCATAAGAAGCTTTCTCGAGTTCACAAATATATCTGTGGAATATGATGTCTTATCCTGAAAGAGGGAAGCCAGAAATGAAGTCACACATCCTGTGAGAATGGTCAGGTGGATTAGGTGTTTCTGACTTGCTTCTTCTATTCCTTGACTTCAAAATCAAACCTTTACCCCCAGAAAAGAAAAGAAAATGGAGTAGCATTGTTCCTAATGTTCAGATAAGCATAGTCTGTATTTATTCAACATCCCAGAGAAGTGAGGAATAGTGAAGTCTTCTGAACTAGTAATAAACTGAGAATAACAGCTTTTTTATTTTAAAAAGTAAGTCATTAGAGTAAAATTTATACTGTACATTTAAAGATCTACTTGTAGGGATAAAGATGTTGCCTAGTGACATTTGTGCATCAGATTTAATAAAATAGAGAGTGTGAGGGAATTTGCCCCTCTTGCCCCAGGTACAAAGGTAGGGTAAGGTGCTCCTTTGTAATTTGCCTGCTGAATGGTACTTCTCACCAGAAGACAGAGCTGCTTTTATTTGTTTCAATCTTAACTCTTTTTGTTGTTCTTGCTGACTTTCCTCTCCTTTCCCTAAAAGGAGTACATAGCCAAGCAGTTCGGCTTCATGCAGAAGCAGATTGGCTATGATGTGCTGGCCGAAGACACAATCACTGCCCTGCTCCACAATAATCGGAAACTCCTGGAGAAGCACATCACTGCCGCGGAGATTGACACGTTTGTCAGTCTGGTGCGAAAGAACAGGGAGCCCAGGTGAGGCGATGGGGGAGGGTGGCGTCAGTGCATCCACAGCGCAGGAACTGGCTGGCCAAGGTGCTTTTTACTAGACTTGCTTTTCTTTGGGCTACAAGTGGCAGGTTTTGATTAGGCGAGTCTGGTTGTGTGATGTGGCCGTTTGATGAACACAGTATTGAAATGACACCTCAGGTACCATCTTCGTTCTAATGTCTTTCAATTGGGTGACCCTGTCTTTCTTCCTGAGCCTGCATTTCTATGTGTGCTAAATGAACTTAAGAAAATATGACAACAGCAATACCTGGGAAGTGCCTGGCACATAGTAGGTACACAGTAAAAGACAGCTACTGCTGGGTGCTTGCTCATTTTTTAACACCCCTTGAATATCACTGAGCCACTTCCCAAATCTGATCAGTAAGAGACTCTTGTAGGCTTGTTACTTGTTTTATTATACATTAGTGTGGCTTTTTTTTCATAGTAATGGATGTTGAACCTCATGCATGCTGGTGATGAGCTGCTTCCTTGGCTGAAGCAAAGTCTTGCTGATCTTCAAATTGGCCTTGAACTCATGTCATGAGCCACCTGCCTCATCCTTGAGTAGTTGGGATTACAAGTGTGTGCTGTGATGCCCAGCTAATAAGTGAATTCTGCTCACTCTGTTACACAGATCTGCTTGCCTTCCATCCCTCTCCCTTTGTTGTGGTACAGGGAACGGAGTCCAGGGCCTTCACCCTGAGTTACATCATCAGCACTTGTTGAGATCTCCCCTTTTCCCGCAGAGTAATGGGAAGATTCATAGGTCCGCGGACTCTCTCGTGCAGTTAAGAATAAAGTAGATGGAGTCCGAAAGTAAGGCAAGGACAGTTTCTTGAATAAAAAACAAAGGTGGAAAGAAAGGCTTACGGCTGAGACGCCAAGAGGAAACTCAAGCTGATTCTTGTCTGAGAGACGAAAAAAGGAAAGTTCTTAGCCAGAGAGCAGAGGAAGACTGAGCGGGTTCCAGTAATTAAGAGCCTGGGGTGTTCTTCATCTACCACCAGACAAAAAGAAGTGGAGGCTTTGGTGAACTAATCAGAACTAATCTCAGTTGCTGGAGGCGGTGAGGTAGGGGAGGAAGTACAGTTTGTCTCAGGTGGTGGGAAACTGAAACATATTAACTGCTTAGTCTGGGAGAACTGAAACAGCCTCTGGGAGGAAGGATTCACCACATGCCCTACTTCCTAAACCTTTGCCTATCATTCTGAGGCAGAGTCCTCCTAAGTCCGTAAGTCATGCTGGATGTTGAACATCCTGCATGCTGGTGATGAGCTGCTTCCTCACTTGAAGCAGTGTCTTAAAGGTTCTTCAGATTGGCCTTGAACTCGTGAGCCAGGCTGGGCTTAAACTTAAAGTGATCTTGCCTCCTATTCCTAGAGTGCTAGGGCTTACAGGGTTGCCCCACCACACCTGGTTCATCCCACTTGCCTTTGCTCTCTCCCTTTCCTGTCCTCTCTTTCTGAGACTGACTTCATTTTGGGTGAAATGGGAAGCAGGTCGTGGTGTGGTTGTCATGAATGGTCCCACTACAGAGCTGATAAGTTGCTATGAAAATAGCTATTGCTACCCATTAAAAAACTGCTCACACACCTTACATCGGTTGTGTATAAAGGAATGCATTTACATGAAATACCTCATTCCCGCCCGAGGACGGTGCTCACACATAATGGTGTTTGTTTTTCTGTAGAAGATAAACTGAAGCATTGAAGGAGTTTCTCCAAATAACAGCTCATGGTAGAGCTCTGGTAATTAGTACCCAGGCTTCGGGCGTCACGTCCTGCCTCCCACCATTCTGGTTGCCTCTGTGTCCACCATTTCTTTGGGGCGTGAACTTCTTCCTTCTTTGCATTTTTACAGCAGTCAGTACCTTCTTTACTCTTTTGTTTCTTTCTCTTATGTGTGAGCTGTGGGTTTTGTGGAGATAAGGGTGCCAGTGTGTGTGTGGCACTAGGGATTTGGAAAACGAATCCAGGGCCCTTACACTGAGCTACATCCTCAGCTTTTTTAGTTTTCATTTTGAGTCAGGTTCTCACTTAATTTCCCAGGTTGGGCTTGAACTTGTGGTCTTCCTGCTTCAGCCTCCGAGAATGCTGGAATCACAGGTGTGCACCACCGTGCCCAGCTTGATGTCTCTGTTTCCAGTGCTGCTGCGGTCATTGACACTAGGGTGTTTCTGACCTGCCTTGTAAAAGGAAAGTGGAATTTGTCCACACAGGGAGGAGTCAGGGTGCGTGAGAGAAGCCTTTGCTTTCTCTACAAAACACATTTTTTGTTTCTTTTCCTGGGTAGATTCTTAGATTACCTCTCTGACCTCTGCGTCTCCATGAACAAATCCATTCCAGTGACCCAAGAACTGATCTGTAAAGCTGTGCTGAATCCCACCAACGCCGACATCCTCATTGAGACCAAGTGAGTGAAGACTGGGGACATCGGATAACAGACAAGAAAACGGTTTAGGTAGAAGATGTGTTTTCAGGGGATGCTTGTCCCTTGTGAGTTGTAAACCCAGCCCTTTGATTTCTTCATTCAGACCAAGTGAGGATGACTGGCATTTAACCATCTTTTTGCCAGTCGTTCTGCAGAAAGTAAATGAGTTTGGTTTTGGTGTGGACTTGGGGACAGAATAGTATCACTTGGTGTAGCAGTTTAAAAGTAATGAAAACATAAGGGAGTGTTGGATATACCCTTAGTTTAATTTTAAGATTTGAGAATTCTTGAAACATAATCATTAATTTAAAATTGTATGATATGTAATTAATATTTCATGTGAATATTAAGTCAATATTGAGAAGAGTTTTTGAGTTATCACTGTTCAAAAATAGCTTATGAGTCCACAGAAGTTTTGATAATAGCACTAATATATTTTTAGCAAAGGAGCAATTTTCTTGATCATTACAGTGTAACAGTATGATCAGTGTTATAAGCCAGTGATTTTTTTGTTTCTTTTTTTCCCCACTTTATTGATACATGTAAGTGCAAAATTTAAAGTTTTCATTGATCTTGAGCATTTTGTGCGCATACATATCTTGGCAAGGTTACGAGAGGGCAAAGTCTGGTTTGTTTCTCACATACAGCCTCACATGGGGCTTGGGGTAATGTGAGGTTTCTCGGCCATGGTATTCTGACATTCTTGGCTAGGTAATTCTTTGCGAATATGTTATAGAACGCTTTTTGGCATCCTGCTGTCACCAGTTAGCTTTCAGTACACGCCTCCTTTTCAGTTGTGACAAGCAAAAGTGTCTCCAGGTATTGCCTACCTGAGAACCATTGTACTAAAGTATATGAGGTAGTTCATGTTTTGTTCATGGTTCTGCTGGTGGGAGAAATAAAAATGAGAGTGTTTTTCTCTGTCATTGTTCAGAGAAAGCTGGGTTGCAAACGTAATGAGTTTTTCCTTCTCTTTGGTCTAGGTTGGTTCTTTCTCGTTTTGAATTTGAAGGCGTTTCTACAGGAGAGAATGCTCTAGAGGCAGGAGAAGATGAGGAAGAAGTGTGGCTGTTTTGGAGAGACAGCAACAAAGAGATTCGTAGCAAGAGTGTCAGAGAGTTGGCGCAGGATGCTAAAGAAGGGCAGAAGGAAGACCGGGATGTGCTCAGCTACTACAGGTAAGGACAGGGCCACACGTGCGGGGCTTGGGTTGCGGTGCCCCACAGGATTGGCCGTAAGGAGTATATTGCTTAGTTGTTAATGGCTCAGTGAGTCTGGAATCACAGGATATCGTCTGATAAGTATGTCTAGCATAAAAGTAGATGTGTGCTTTATAAGAGTTCACGGTTACTTGGTCCATTGATACCTGTGTGTGTTTAGATCCCAAGAAGGAGAAGGTCTTGCACCTGCTTCTAGTGATAGTTCATCCTTAGGTAACGCAGTGCTTGCATATTGTTGTATTTAAGAGCTAGACTTTGGGGGTCAGACCATGTGGGTTCAAATCCTTAGCTCCTTACCAGTGTGTGTGTGTGTTTATTTTAATGTGATCAAGTTTGACTTTATACCCAAGTGTCTTCATCTGAGAAGTAGAGGTGTTGCTCCCAGTTCTCTAGAACATTTTCAGACACAGAAAATTATTCTGTGTATACACATTTATCTGTATTTTTATCTACCTATCTAAATGTATACTATATATTTAAAAAAACCATGAGTATGTAGTACTAATAATAAGGGAGTGTAGCCCTAATCTTGAAATTTAAAATTCATATGTGAAACTTTTGGAACCCTAAATTAATGCTTATAAAGTTTTAGATTTTGGAGGATTTTATGTTTCCAAATTAGTCATACTCAACTGGTAAAGTTTATGTGTTTTAGAATGTAAAAAACTCCAAATTCTGCTTTTCCCAAGCCATTACAATAAGATTCATTCAGGTTGAACTTCCAATTTCCTTCTAACCCCTAAAGTTTATTCTAGCCCACATATCCCCTTTTTTAAAGCTCTCTCTTGCCCTGCTGCTGTGGTTTCGGGGGTGTTCGCTTGTGTGCCTGTGCCCACTGTGTGGCTCCAGTCTTGGGTCACCTCCTCCATTCTCAGTGCCTCCTGTTGCCAGCTCAGTGTCTATGGGCTCCACCACCTGAACGGACAGGAAAGGGAAGAAAAAGAAGAGAAGGGAGGCAGTAGATACTTTTTTGTTTCTTGAAATTATATATAAGTGGTGCCATAGACCAGATGTCATTCTGAAACTTGTTTATTCAATATTGTTTCTGAAATTATCTTTGTCAATAGAGGTAGAACAGCTTTTTAGTTTCGACTGTTGGATGATATTCTGTTTTATAGATATACCATCATGTAACACAGTTGAGTTGTTCACGGCAGGCAACAGCCTCCTTCACATTGGCCTGTGCATACTCAGGAGTTCCCTGTCCACATTAGGAACTGGTGTGGTGCATATTTTCATCTTTACTAAACAGTCCTGTTCGGATGATCTAATGTATGGCTTACCAGCTGTAGATGATAGCTGTGTTTCCTCGTGCTTTGCTAGATTTTGAATGTGGTGATGCTTTTTAAGTTGATTAATCTCACAATCATGAAATAGAACCATCCTAAGCTTTCATTTTGCTAATGTGTAATGAGGATGAGAATTTCAAATCATGGGTGTTGATAATACTTTGAGTTTAATTTTATAATACAGAATTTTCAGGTTTGAAAACTTAAGCCTTTCTTGTTGTGTTGTGTTGCAAGTGTGTATGCTTTGTTAGTGCCTCATGCCTCTTCTGTCAGTTGAGCAGGGAAGAATGTTTCAGCTGGTCAAGTTCAGAGTAACGGAATTCACTTATAATTGGATGAGAAAATAAAACGAGCAGTTTCTCACTTTTGTACATCAGGTGGTTTTCACATGCCTAGGAAGAACTTAAGTGATACAAAATCCTAAAAAATAGTATATGAAATTTCTAATCAAACTTGTTATGGGTAACATCTTTAACATTTCCTGAATGGTCTTTAAGGTGCCGTATGAAAACACAACCAAAGAGAAATAGCAATCAAAAGATTAACCATTTTTCTTTGTAATTTATTAGATAAACAAGACCATAGTACAATCAATTAGTGATAGTTATTTTAACACAACTGGAAAGGCATGTGTTACTCTTGGCTGCTGGCCCACATATGAAATTTTCCCTTATCTCAGAATTTGGTGTCCAGACGCCATAGGGGTATTGATATTTAGGTTCGGGTGGGTAGATGTCACTGCCATGGGAAGTTGGGGCTGCACACCCAGCTCGTGCTTCCTTTTGTTCTGAATGATTTCTGGAGCATACTTGCTATATCGCTTTGCTTTGCCCAGGTATCAGCTGAACCTGTTTGCTAGGATGTGTCTGGACCGCCAGTATCTGGCCATCAATGAAATATCAGGCCAGCTGGATGTCGATCTCATTCTCCGCTGCATGTCTGATGAGAACCTGCCCTACGACCTCAGGGCATCCTTCTGCCGCCTCATGCTTCACATGCACGTCGACCGAGATCCCCAGGAGCAAGTCACTCCTGTGAAATATGCTCGCCTCTGGTCGGAGATCCCCTCTGAGATCGCCATTGATGAGTGAGCCTGGCTCCTTCTCCCTAGCAGGACCTTATGCCACTTTAAAACCTCACACTTAGGATGCTCTCTGCAGTGCTAGATGAACCACACGTGCTGCTGGAGAAATAGCACAGTTGTTAAAGTGCTTGCCCAGCAAGCGAAAGACATTGAGTTTGATTCCCCAGCACTTAGTAAGCCGGGAGTGGTGGTACATAACTATAATCCCAATACTCTGGAGGCTGAGGCAGGAGGAGTACCATGAGTTCCATGCCAGCCTGGGCTGCATAGTGAGTTCAGGACCAGTCTGGGATACAGAGCAAGATCGTGTTACACAACAAACTACTTAACACAAGGTCTAATGACATTGTGGAAGAAGTAAGATTTTTTTTTTTAATCTGAAAAATGAAGTGACTGGCACACGCTTCATTCCTCAATGATGTAAGAGTGGCACAATTGTGTTTATTTTATCTTTTATTTATTGTGTTCTTTCACTCTACAAATACTTGGATGTGTATCACGTACCAAGGTCAAAGAATATTAGTGAGCAAGCCAGAAAACTCTGTGCTGGTGGACAGGCAATAAACATGACAAAGGACTGAACTATGCATGTGGGGTATGGGCATAGGAGGAGAGCATGGAGAAAGGTCCAGCACTGGAAGTGCTGAGGGAATCGGAAGCAGTGGGAGGGAGCCATACGTTGGGGTGGGGGGAGCCAAAAGCGCTAGGGAAGCCGGCTTGTGGGGCTGAGTGGCTGGAGAGGGCCTCCTTGGGAAGAACCTGATGTTTCCTGTCTTCTTTCTTTTTAGCTATGACAATAGTGGGACATCCAAAGATGAAATTAAGGAGAGGTTTGCTCAGACCATGGAATTTGTGGAGGAATATTTAAGAGATGTAGTTTGTCAGCGGTTTCCATTTTCTGATAAGGAGAAAAATAAGCTCACATTTGAGGTAAGGCATGATGAAATGATCCGGGTGTTCTGTCTTTATGGTGGTCATTTTCCTATGAATTACATGCAAGGTATTTAGGAGGTAGAGGTTTTTGTCACGACAGTCTGGTTTTGTAACAAAGAAGGAATGTAACACAGTTTGGTTCCAAAATAAAATAGAACCGATACCAGTAGGCTGGCCTAGTAGAACTTAGGCTATCTGTAAAGTGACAGAACATTACATTTGTTCTGTATTTCATATTAAAAATGACAGGAGCGAACCAGGCTGTCCTTGCGATCTGCCATAGATTAATCATTTGAGGAATGTAAGTTCTTATTACGTTTGAGTTAAGATGTTTCTACGACTGCTTTTGCCTTTTATGTTTCTGAAGACTGCAATATTGTTTAATGTGTTCTCGTTGAATATTACGTGGCTTGCCCTGTGTTACCAGGAAGCTGTCTAAACCTAGTGATAAGGTCGTGTTTTTCTAACTAGTCATCACAGCAAGTGAAAAGCTTTGCATGTCTTGCTTCCTTACTTTTCCTCTTTGTGAAACAAAATGGAATATTACAAAAAACATTGCAAGCAAAATATATGCCTTCTCTTACCATAAAGAAGGTCAAAATCTAAAATTTACTAACTACTCAACATCAGCTGAAGCGGAAGGGTGCAGTTTATTTAATGACATCTTCTTCCTTTTGAAACACAATAGGTTGTAAATTTGGCTAGGAATCTCATATACTTTGGTTTCTACAACTTCTCTGACCTCCTACGACTAACCAAGATCCTCCTGGCCATACTAGACTGTGTACATGTGACGACAATCTTCCCCATTAGCAAGATAACAAAAGGAGAAGAGAATAAAGGTAACAATGATGTGGAGAAGCTGAAGAGTGAGTATCTGATGGTGCCTGTACATCTGAGAGATGCCCTCCCGGCCTTTCCTGTGACGCTCATGTCGTGCCTCACTGTGCACCGTCGTGTCCTTTCTTTGTCCATTCCTTTCTTTCCTTCCTGCATGTTAATTATGAACATTTCAAATGTAAGAGAAAACTAAAAAAAAGAGGTCCCTGTGCCAGTGCCCGTGGCTTGCAGCAGCGATGACTGACATTTGGTGGCCTTGCCTTTGCATGTGTCTGTCAGAGGTGTGTGTGTATTTTGTTGAATGATTAAAAAGTGATCTAGCAATTCGCATGTTTGTCTCTCAAAAATACATGTCCTGTCACCGCTCTCAGTGTCCACAATGCCATTGAGGGTCGTATTTGTATGTGATGGATAAAATCCAGGCTTGTATCTTGGTATCTGTTTCTACTTTGTGACTTGGAAAATCTATCTTTGTGTTTTCATTTCTTCCTTTCTGACAGTAGGTGTCCTCCATCAGTTGTTCACCTTGTTTCCTTTAGCTAGAATAGAATGTAAGAAGTAAATTGACTTATCTCCTATTTTCTAAGTTTCGCACTGTGTTATTTTGTATACACGAGATCATATAATCCCATTGCTCAGCTTTTATTCTCATTTTACTTGAGGAAACTGAGTTTTGGTGGTAATAAATTATACCTGAGAATGAAACAGCTTTTGGAAGCAGTGCCAAGATCTATACCTGGTTAATGTTTAAGTTCCTAGATTCCTGTACATAAACAGGCACATATTTGGTGACCTACAAAGTGGCAGATGAATTAATATGCTCCTTTGGGGATGTCAAATTTAGGTTCTTTCATTACTCTCAGAAATCACTAATTTTTATGGGGATTAGCCTTTCCAGGTTCCTCAGGCCCTAAGAATATATTGGAATAGGGACATGTGAAATGATTTGTCTTAAAGAGCCCTGCCCCCTGCCAGATGTCAGAGAACTCCCTACTGATGACTTGACCATGGTCTGTCTTGCCCCTTTCAGGCAGTAATGTCATGAGGTCTATCCATGGCGTGGGAGAGCTGATGACACAGGTGGTACTCCGGGGAGGAGGCTTTTTGCCCATGACTCCCATGGCTGCTGCCCCTGAAGGCAACGTGAAGCAGGCAGAGCCTGAGAAGGAGGACATAATGGTCATGGACACCAAGTTGAAGATAATTGAAATACTCCAGGTATGGGGCAGGGCATGGGAGGATACAGTGTCGCTGTTACCTTCTCCTGCCTACTTCGATGATGAGCAAGGCTTTCTAGGAATCAAATGGCAAAAAGTTTAGTCTGTCTCTCCATCACATGTAAGCTAGCTTTACTGTCATCCCTTCTTCCTGCCCGACACCACTTTTTCCCTTCAGCCATACCAGAGTTTCCTCTGATTTCCTTGACTTTGCATTGTCTTTGCTTCCTGGTCTATGTCTGTGCTGTCCAGGTTTTGGCTAGAGATCACTCACTTGGCTTCTCTAAGTGGCTTAATTCCCTCTGTAAGGTTCACACTGTAGTTCAGGCTTCTATTAAGTTTACGAAGTTTTTCTTTTTTCTTTCCCTCTCTTCCGTCCTTATGCATTTAGCAAATATTAAGCCCAGTTCTGTGTAAAGTGCTTCTAAGCAGTGTGGAACCAGCCATAAACCAAGTAGATTAAGTTCCTCCTTCTAAAGGGCTTTCATTTAGGTAGGCACCATGGGCATCTGTTTAAAAACTAGTTCCAGTAAATGTTTAAAACATAAAGGAGAATCAGGATTTTTTAGATCCTTGAAAGTCAGGAGGAGGGTCAATGTTTTTAGTGGCGTTACCAGAGAGGGCTTCTTCAGTAAGGTGACTTGTTCAAAGACTTGGCCATGTGGCTCTCTAGGAAGACACTCAGGTAAAAGAGAACAGTTTCCTAACATGTTCCCTGCAGTGGGAACAAGTTTGGGAACAGGCTTAGTTCAAGAGGGATCAGGAAAGACGAATCAGGTGGAGTAAATACCTGTAACTTTTAGACATTAGACCAGTTAAACAACTGAAACTTTATACCTACCTCTGGTTTTTCTAGCATTTTAAACTGAGTCTTAAGGAGCAGATGACTTTATTAAGGAGTAAAAATTACCTAAATGAAGCAGGAAGAGAAAGTACAGGCTTTGGGGGAATTGAGTGCTGTCTTGAGGTGAAGATGTTGTCACAACTAGGACAACATCCTCCCCTATAGGCTGGGTCCCAATCCTTTCACACACAAACTCTTTACTCTTAAGATTATTCTTTCTCCTCTGTTGTAGATTCTCTGTTTACATGATTGTTTCCATTCGCCATGTAAACTTACTATTCTTTCAAACCTTAAAAAATAATACAACACAAAGGAAACTTTCCAGCAGCAATGGCTCTCTGCCCACCTTCCCACTTCTCTGTGTGTCTTTACAATTGATTCACTTGAAACAGTTACATATGAATTTGTGCCACCTCTCAGCTCTCTGGTGTCCTTAGCCTATTCAAGTTGACACCAGAGTTAGTTTTATGTAATAGGGAGTTTGAGGAAAGTAACAAATGGAGTGAGCACCAGTCATTTGGAAACCTGAGCTTGAGGTAGGCCAAGTCACTGTCTTCACCTGGGGGAGGGGATGGCCTTGGGATTGGATAAAGTCACCGAGGGGCTAAGCAGAGGCAGGAAAAGAAAGGGAGGCAGAATATCAATAAAATTCTTAAATGGTTACCAACAGGTTTAATCTTTCTTTTTGGTTCTAGCAGTATTCATAGGAAAAATAACTCTTAGAGGGTGAGGGAATACAAAAAGTCAAACAAGAGGATGTCCAGGGGTTTATACCTAAGTCACAGCAAACAACCAGAAATATGTTGAAATTTAAACCAAACTAACTTTTAATAGTGAAAACAAAATTTCTCTCTCAGCCCTTGTAGGTTCAGAGCAGCTGGTTTCATTCTTCTCCGTGTTAGGCCCAGTGTAGGCATTCTATTCTTGTTGAAATAAAGTCATGTTTTGTGGAGAATGAAGCAGGGAGAGAGTGATAAAGCAGTCCAGTTGTTAAATTAATTGCCAGGATACTGAAGTTTATACTTTTAGCTTAGGTGCCTTGGGTAGATTTGATATACCCCATGGAAGTCAGGCCATTGTTGAAACGAATGTTGGAATCTAAGCCAAATATTTGGCTCTCTTAGTGCTTAACATAATTGACGTAGCTGATGCCAGGCCCTGCCAGAGTGCAGTGGCTTGGCAAAGTGTTAAAGGCAATAAATTAATGTAACCAATCTTGTTTCTATTTCCACTTGAATCTTCAGTTTATTTTGAATGTGAGGTTGGATTATAGGATCTCCTGCCTCCTGTGTATATTTAAGCGGGAATTTGACGAAAGCAATTCCCAGACTTCAGAAACATCCTCTGGAAACAGCAGCCAAGAAGGGCCAAGTAATGTACCAGGTTAGTGATTCCAGAATGGAATTCCAACCATAGAATGGGTCCTGGGTATCACCAAGAATCGAGGGCCCAACAGACTCTTCTAGAAAAAGAGTAGAATGTGAATATTTTTTGAGTACTTTTTGTTGTTGTTGTTGTTTTAAAAGCGAGATTCCAGGATTTCTTTCGGGGAAGGAGGATAATGAAAATAACCCATATTGCTTCAGGCATAGATCTTATTTTCTCTTATCTCAGAGGCTAAAGGTGGCTGAGGTTCCTAGTTACAGAGTTGCCTACAAAATACCCAAAAGACAAATGCAATGACAAACAAAACAGAACTCTCCAAGAAACTCTATTCTCAATGAGCACAGTTAACTCATGTTAAAAGTTTTTCCCTGACGAGGAAATAGCTGGGAAGGATAATGAGGAAAGTAACCTTCCTGCTGAGCCCCAGGCTTTCTTGGAGTGAGGTCATCCCTCTCCTTTAGGAAGGTGAAAAATGGTAGACACGTGGGACATTGGATAGGGTCTGTAGGTAGCATGGCATTATAGTTTTGAAATAAATTTTCGGAGAATTTGGGGTTAGCTTGACAGCTTTGCCCTTAGGAAATTCTTAGGTAAGTTCACCTACTTTGTTCATATGTGGCTTTATTTAAAGTGCTGTTTTCTAACTTTTCAGGTGCTCTGGACTTTGAACACATTGAAGAGCAAGCAGAAGGCATCTTCGGAGGAAGGAAAGTCTATTTTCATGTAGCGTTTTCATAGTGGTTCTCTGATGTGCAGGACAGCTGTCCTGTAACTCTCAAAGACTTTTTCTTGACCAAGTTAGTAACACCTTAGGCTTTGGGCTCAGGTTATTTTACTGCTGTGCTTGGAGTTCCTAGAAAAGAAGATAGACCTATCATAGGTGACTTGAATGTTTGTGTGTGGGCGTCTATCTTTCCTGTCTAGGACAGAAAGGATGAAAGATAGGTCCCACATGAGCTCATTGCGTGATTAATTTTAATTGGTGAGGAAAAGATGTTAAAAGAAAGACTAGGAAGAGAGGAGCCTTCAGACAGAGGAGTTACTAATATCATGTGCTTTTTCCACTGTTAGGCTGTGGTTTTATTCCTCCTTATCCTTTAGCTCCTTACAGACTGTGCAGTGAGCTCCGCACAACCTATTCATTGTACCAAATATGAGCTCTTTTATTTTTATTTTTTATTTTTATTTTTGGGACAGGGTATTGTTCTGTAATTCAGGCTGCTCTTGAACTCACTGTGTAGCCCGTGCTGGCCTTGGACTCACTGCAGTCCTCTGCCTCAGTCTTCTGAGTGCTGGGATTGCAGGCGTGCCCTACTACATTCAGTTTGTGTGTTGCTAGGGATTCGGAAGTGATGGCCTTGCAGTGGCAAGGCAAGCGCTTTAAGTCCTGTGCCATTCCTCCAAGCCCTATGAACCCTTCTTAAAAATATCACTGTGTCCTAGCTTGGCCTTAGACTTTACTGCTGTTGTGTACTCACACATCTGTAAGCTTTGAACTTTTGTATGAAAATCCCACACACAAGGTCCTTTTATTTAGCACCCTTGGTTTGTTCATCTGTTACTCCACAATATCCTACACCAAAACCACAGAAGATTAAGGCCCCACTGCCTTACTGCTTTTCAGAGGTTTGTGGATTGATGGAGATTAAGCTGGGTGACTTTTCTGCTGGTCCTTGTGGAGCATCCCATTAGCCATGGTGAGATGATAACTGGGGCTGCCGTACCCAGCGGGCTTTACTCACAAGACAGGGTTGTGTATGAGGCTGGGATCCCTCCTTCCTTCCCTCCACTTAGTTTGGGTTTCTTTTTACAGTCTGGTTACTATAAGAACACGTATCTTAAAAGGACAAGTGCTTAATGTGCAAATGTTAGTTATGCTTCTGCTTACATTGTCCTTGTTACTGTCCTATTGGTCAAAATAAATTTCATAATCAAAGTGTCACTCTGGAAGGAGAGTACATATGGATATAAATACTGTGAAAATCCAATGGGACCACCAATGTTAAGTTTTCTTCAGTGTTTAATACAAAACCCGTGAAAGCTGGGTATGGTGGCAAACACCTATAATCCTAGCATTCAAGAGGCTGAGGCAGAAGGATTGCTGTGAGTTCAAGGCCAGCCGGTACCACCTAATGAGTGTAGAACCAGACTGGACTACATAGCAAAGAAAAAAAAATATATACATACATATATATATATATATATATATATATATATATATATATATATATATATAAAACCTGTGGCGTTTAAATCAGTTACATATCTGTGTGATGTTAATGTATTGTGGTGGAAGATGTTGTATTGAACTCACCATGATAGTTCTTGTGTGCCATGAGGCAACTCAGCTATCTGTCCTTGCTCCTCATACTGAATAACACTAACCTTTCTTCATACCTTTTGAACTGTACCATATTCATACATTCTGGCCCCACTTAGGTTTTTTATTGCACTTCTGTTAACCATGGAAGCCTCAGTGTTTGTCATTCATTTAATTGTGAACACTGTAAGTGCTGACATACCAATTCACTAACAGTGCCCTTTTGTAGAGTGGTCTGCTATTTGATTCAGGAAAAGCTAACTATTTATTTAAGTAATGCAGGCAAGTTATAGTACATACTAATATCTGATAACTGGATAGATATTGAACCTCTGATAAGGTGTTGATTAATTGTAGTTTGGAGAATGTAGTAAGATTTTTTTGGTTCATGGAAATACTCCGTAAAGCAGGCCCTGTGGGATACTGTTTATATCTGGTTCGTAACAAGATAAATCCAGGTCACAGAGTCATGGTTCATGCATTTGGACAGCTAGTTGACACTGTCATAGTAGTGGAGTGTGTGACTAGTGAACTTTGTATAGCCTAAGACATCTAACAGCTCCAAACTAGAAATTTAACTGATCTGATCTTTTACTACAGAAGATTGGGTCAGCTGTGAATTATAGAGTCTTAAATATGATAACTTAGAAGAAACATGTCCTTTAGCAGTTGTGGACAACAGATGAAGCCCAGCAGAAGAATACTCTTATGTCCGGGAACCAGTTTAATGCCAGTCTTACTAGTTTTGGACGATGAGGACTTTGGTTTAAACTTTGACAAGATAACATTGTTATTGTCATCTCCTGCTCCATTATAGTGGAAGGTAAAACAAGATTGCATTATTAAGGCAGCTGATGGAAATTCAAGTCATGTGAGATGGAAGAGAGTGTTAAAAACTTGCCGTTGTTTCTGAGCCAAAGTGCACGAGGAAGCTATCTGGGATTCATCTGACTTAATCTCTCATGTGCCCCCACAGTGAGGAGAACACCCCCCTGGACTTGGATGATCATGGTGGCAGAACATTTCTCCGAGTGCTCCTCCACCTGACGATGCATGACTACCCACCCCTGGTGTCCGGGGCTCTGCAGCTCCTCTTTCGGCACTTCAGTCAGAGGCAGGAGGTCCTCCAGGCCTTCAAACAGGTAGCTCCCATGGCTGACGTGTATGTTATCTGTCTAAGAGGCTGCTGTGTGCTACTAATGGATTGCATTCATTAAGGTTCAACTGCTGGTTACGAGCCAAGATGTGGATAACTACAAACAGATCAAACAAGACTTGGATCAACTGAGGTCCATCGTGGAAAAGTCTGAGCTCTGGGTGTACAAAGGGCAGGGCCCTGATGAGACCATGGATGGTGCATCTGGTGAAAATGAGCATAAGAAAACTGAGGTGAGCAAGACACAAATCAGATGTCCAAGTAGAGAGTTGGGCTTCTTGAAACAAGGAAGCATCCTAGCCTGCTCTTAGAAACACGAGAAATTGTAGAGTGGGCTGGGCAAGTAGCCAGCGCAACCACGGTTGTCCTAAGAAATGAAGTACAAAATTAAAGTCTAGCCATGTCTCTGGGCCACTCTGGACCATGGAGAAGAGGCATGATTTGTTGAGCAGTGGGCACTGGGTTTCCCTCACAGACCCACTTGGGAATGAACCTGTGTCCTAGCTAGGCCTGTCTTAGCACCCTTTTCCAAGGAAGTTGAGTGTAAAGAGATTCCTTAGGCACAAACTCAGCACAACTATTGGAAAACACTGCGAAACTCTCATAGATGGTGTTGAGCAACTCAGCAGTTCCCAAGAGTTGTCCATACCATGGGTGTGTTCCTTTTGTTCCCTAGGAAGGAAATAACAAGTCACAAAAGCATGAAAGCACCAGCAGCTACAACTACAGAGTGGTAAAAGAGGTAAATCCTCCTCCATGGCCTCTTTTTCCTGTTTGTTTTTTCTTTATGAATTCTCTATCTAAGGAACTTCGAGTTAGTGGTGATCAAATTGAAGGCACAAACACATTACCTTCATGTAAGATTTAACAGGGAGAAAGTGAGCTCGTTAATTAAGGGTTTGAATTTTAGCGTCAGATCTGGGTTTAAAACCCAGTTCTATGATTTAATTATTAATATGTCTTCCACTCTTCACTTTTCTGTATATTCATAGCCTTTATAAGGATCACATAGTTTTGAAGCTTTGCAGTAGAATAAAAGATTAGCTGATACAATTACAAGAATTTATCTTGGTGCTTGACCTGTAGTATCTACATCTACAAATGAAAACTGTGGTTCTTGGGAAATCTTTGCATAAGATGGTTCAAAGTTGCAAGGTTGGGAACTTAGTGTTTTTGTTTGTTTTTCTGTAGATTCTTCCCAACATCTTGGTAGTGGTGGTAGGTCATGCTGTTTTAAAGGATCTCACTGAAATAGCCCCACTTAAGTCACAATTTGCTTATTCTGGTAGACACAGTCTATGGATTTACTTTATTGCATCTAGTAGCCATACTGTATATGGCAGGCATTTCCCCATTTGTAATACATTTGATACACAGGCTTTAAATGCACTGAAGTCCGTTTTTACCTCTGACACTGCACTCTTCTCCCAACTCCAGTTCCTAGTTTTGTGAGCTTAATTTCCCTCCTCCAGATTTTGATTCGACTTAGCAAACTCTGTGTTCAAGAGAGTGCCTCCGTGAGGAAGAGCCGAAAGCAGCAGCAGCGGCTGCTGCGGAACATGGGCGCACACGCTGTGGTGCTGGAGCTGCTGCAGATTCCCTATGAGAAGGTGAGCTGGGCCCTTGGTGGGGCCCTGGGGTTCCCAAACCCTTCTCACCTGCATGGTGTTGATGAGGCATCAGCTGACAAAATTGTTCTGAGTGTAAAGCAGTACAAGCTAACGTATATGAAACAAACCGCTCCCACCCTGTTTTAAGATTCTGTGAAGAAAGAGGCCAGTACCCTCATTTATTCTCAAGCCATAGTGGGCAGACGCAAGTTGTTGTTTATCAGAAGTAACTCTTGATACAGTTTTTTGTCACTATGATGGAATACTTGAGGAAAATTACTTAAAGGAGGAAAGATTTATTTTGGCCCATATTTCGAGAAATTTCAATCCATGGCCAGCCAATCTGTAGTAGGGCAGACACATTATAGTAGAAGGGCATGGTGGAGGAGAACCCTCACCTGATGGCAGGTAGGAAACACAGAAAGTGAAGAAGCCAGAGCGAAAGCCACCAGGGATAAGACACCATCCCTGAGGTCCTGCCCCCAGGACCCATTCCTTTCCAGTAGACCCACCTTCTACGTTTCTGTTACCTCTCAGTGTGTATGCCATCAGATTACAATCTCATCAATAAATTCCTCCACTGAATAAGTTCAAGCATGTAAAAATCAGGCATGTTCAGAAATCTCTGCTCCTGACCAAGAGGAACTTCAGGAGGACTTTTTGGATCCTGGCTATATTAGGGCCATTCCTACATGTGGGCTGGTACTGTACAGTTCTGGTTGCAGGATTGCTGCAGTGATTTCAGTGCCACATTACCAAATGCATGTGTGAACTCGGGGCTTGCCTAGTGCTGACATCCGCAGTCTGCTGGCATGCTTGAATATGTACTTGAATTGTAAAGTGACACTTAAGTAGAGGTCTCCTTGTCAGTTTCTGGAGGTTGTGTTTTGCCCCCTGTGTTTCATATTGGCGTTCTTAATGGGTGGAGACTGGACTTAAGAGAGCAGGAGCTTAACCACCTGCCATCTCTGTGGGCTGATGAGGCGCTTAGAAAAGGTTTTGTTTAAAGGTGCACAACCCATTGGGGCTGTATGCTGTACCTGCTGGACAAATGGGGAGACTGAGGCTTGTGCCAGTTTGGAGTATAGAGGTTTAGACTCAGATATGCTGAATTCACCAGTGATTGACAGAGAAACTGACTTAGCAGGGAAGTGTCACCAGAGAAGGTGCGCTGCATAGTGCTTGCTAGATGCCTGGAGCAGGCTGGAGGCCGGGCCTTTGTATACTTAGCTCTTACAGTCCCACAGACACAGAGAGGATGGTGATGTTATCTTCCACCCTAGTACAGGCGAGGAAACAGTGGCTGGAGAGGTACAGGGTGCCTCAGCTGCATGTAGCTGACTGGGCTCTACCCTGCTGTGGAGTCGGCGCTGGCTGCCTTATGTTCTGGAGGTTCCCTGCAGCAAGCCTCTTCCTCAGCTGTGGAAACCCTATGAATTGCGTGGGCCGGGCCTTCCAACAGCTGCAGCTGAAGTACAAGCTTGTTCTCCTTAGTAGGTTAGGTGTGTAGCAAAGCATGTAGCGATTATTAGGCATGTCCTCCAAACTCTGGTTGCCGTTTGTATTAGAACCAACATGTTAATTGATTTCCCTGTGTGTGAAGAGACAGCTCGATGACCAAAGCGTGGTTTTATAACACCATTAATTTCCTTCATGCGCAACAACTAGTCATAGGACCCTGTTACTCGGCATGCAACCAGATGGGTTGAGTTGGGCTTGGTAGTGCAAAGGTAGGATGTCATGATGAGGAGTGTGTGTGTGTGTTTGCTTGCTCAGTTTTGAATGCACACAGATAACTTGGTGTGTGACAACAGTAGTGGAGGTATATTAGCTACTTTCTCATTGCTGTGACTCAGTACCTGACTTCCATAACTTAGGAAGGAAGAATTTATTGTCTCTTCCAGTTTCAGGAAGTCACAGTTCATTCACAGGTGGGTGGCTGGAAAATGGTGAAATCACATGGTGCGGCTAGAGCCGGTGCTTGGGAGACAGAGATCCTCACAGCAAAATGAAACAGAAGTCTGGGAAGAAGAGCAGAACCAGCACATACCCCTTCCACCCAGGCCCCACCTCCAACACCACACAGTATCCATAGGTACATGAGGCTTTTGGGGGACACTCCAGATGCCGACCACGATAGGCGGGATTCCACCAACAAGTCCACTAATGTGATGATGTCACATGCCTTTAAAAATCTACTTAAAATCCTCAAATTCCGTGAGTGCCCTTGAGAAAAAACAAATTCCATTTTTAGTAGAAGAAATGCAAGCATGCAGGACTATTTAAGGTCACTGCTGTCTTCTAGCAGTGGCTGTCCACCCTAAGCCCTCTGATTTTTTGTTACAGAGGAGGTTTGCCATCTTTTACCCCATTAATAAGAGACAGATGTAATACTCATTCTGCCATACTAGGACTTGCTATTAAAGTCCTCTCTTGTTCTCCTATTTTTGTTAGATTGTCGAAAATACAGCTCCTATTCCTTCTGTCACCTGTTTCTGACAAGTGTGGCCTGTTTTTCCACAGGATTGTTGTTTTAGACAAGGTTGGCAAACTACAAATATGGGTCAGATCTGGCCCACTGCTTGTTTTTGTCCAGCTTACCAGCCCAGAAGGGTTGCTACATTTTGAAATAGTTACATGAGTACGTGTATATTATATCTCATTTTACTTCTTGCCCCGCCAAGCCTAAAGTGTCCACTGATTTGCCTTTGAATAAGAACAGTTCGCTGTTGTCTCCACTAGAGCAATATGGTGCTGCCGTTTTCTGAGTGATCACCTTGTGAGTACTTCCAGTACCCTGTATCATTAGTCTTCACAGCAACCATGTCAAGTGTGTACTCTACAGATGAGGAAATAGAGGCATTGAGAGGGGGAGTAACTTGCGTCAGGTGTCACAGCTAGGAAGTTGCAGGTCTTGGATAAAAGCCAGGCGGCCAGTTGCAGGGCCTGCTTTCCTCATGGCCATGTTTTCCTGCCTCCTAGGAGGGGTGCCCATGTGCAGCGTCTTTGAAGGACTGTGATAGCCAGTGGGAGTATGAAGGATGATTTCCATTTTTATGGAATCTTTTTTTTGTTTTTTTCCTGTCTTAAATATTTGCTTATTTAGAATTGAGCACCATAGTACTTGGCTTTATATAATTGTTCAATCATTTAACTCTTTAAATATACTGAATATTTTAGTATATGAAATGAGAATGAGAAATGGGAATGAAAATCACACAGTCAGCCATACAGATGCCCAGGACAGGAATTGCCCTCATTCTGCAGAAGGGAAAGTCAGTTCTCGCATGTTCAAGATGACAAACAAGTTAGGGTAGGTGCAGTCTGTGCTCACTTATAATCTAAGGACATGTGCACTCTGCTCTGCTTCCTACTGCTAGGTGTTCATGTGCTAATAAGTAGGTTGGGGAACTTAAAAGGTGAGCCCAAGCACTGAGGACCTGAGAACTCCCCACCAGTGGGAAGTGGGCCCCTGCTGTGCTCTCAGGCCTGCTTTCAGATGTGGAGGATCACAGGCTTTGCCCTCCCTAGACAGTTGAATCCCAGAAGCTTTCAGTTAACTTTCACCCTTTTGCCTTTTTTCTGATTAAAATCTGTTTGGATGTGTCCAGGGCTAGGATGAGAGAATTGATTGACATTGATGAGGTGTGAATACGTAACTGGCTTCTTCTGGGGTACACAGTACAGCACCTGAGTGCCTCTGTGCTTGCCGACAGCAGGCCCTCTGCCCACACCACCTGACTCCCGCCACGGTAGGAGACGGTGGTGTGGAGCAGGAGCTGCCGTGGTGGTGGTGGCCTTGCAAGACCTTGCCCTTGGCCTCCTTTTGACTGTTTCTCTTCTCTCACATAGGCCGAAGACACCAAGATGCAGGAGATAATGAGGCTGGCTCACGAATTTTTGCAGAATTTCTGTGCAGGCAACCAGCAGAATCAAGCTCTGTTGCATAAACACATCAACCTGTTTCTCAACCCAGGGGTAAGATTTGAGGCTCATGTGCAAACCTGAAGAGGGAAGAGGCCAGGGAACATCTTGTTGTTTTGCTCTGTGGTTTTTGGCACTTGTAATGCAGAGTTCATTCCAAAGGGGAACATTGTGATGATCTGTCAGTGGGACATAAATACTCCCCATATTGTGAGGAATAGGGTCTGAGTGTCAAGAAAGAAGAAGCTGCGTAGTAGGGACAGAGTAGGTTATGTTTCTCTTTACTTCTAATAATGTATCTTTCTGAATCAGCTTTAGCCATGCAGGAGTGGCAAGTCTAGGGACCTAGCCAAATACATAATCTAATCTGTGTAAAGCATATCTGTTATACATTTTAGTTTATTAAATACATATTTCTAAATGTTTTAAAGATATAACACATTTAAATATTGAAGCCTCTCACTCAATATAAGACTCAATAACTGAGTAGAAAGTCAAAAGTAAAACCCGTAGATGATAACATGAGAATCTTTATGTCCTTGTGGTAAGCACCATTTTCTTATACAGCGTGCAAAGAGCACTGATTGTGAAGGAAAATATTGAGAAGTTGGTGAAATTAGCTTTTGTTCATCAGATGTCATGATTAAGAGTGTCTAAAGAGAAGCTGAGGGTGAAACATGTTTGCATTGGTTGTGTTCAAAGAATCCATGCTCACAGTATGTCACAAATTCAGAGAGTCAGTGGGAGAGAAACTGGAAGGAATGCGTTAGTGGAGAGTGTCCGGATGCTGATAGGTGTGGCAAGGTACTCAGCAGATTGGGTTACAGGGTAAACTAAAACTGATGTCAGCATGTACAAGTATGTAACTGAAACAGACTGGCCATACTAAACATCAGCAAGTATGTAGATTGTACTGTAGAATGTAGGTTGTTGACATCGCTCAAAAGCTACTTGATGGCATTTTCTAAGGTTGACCATATTTATATTCTGTGACCCAGCAGTTGCACTCCTGGGTGTGAACCCAAGAGAAAGGTATGTTTTATGTTTGCCAGAAGACGTAGAGAAAATGTTAGAAACAACATTAGTGATATTCATAAAATAATGTTACTGTATGTTAAAATTGGATACCCTTCCAAGTGCCATCAGCAATAGGATGATGAACGCATTATGTCCATGGGCATGCATTGAAACACACCAATTGATGAATAGTACACGAGGTTTAGGGACAGGCAGAGCTAATCTGTGGTCAAAAGAGAAGTTCAATTGTAAATTGAAGCATGGGCCTGTTTGATTTTTAAATTTATGTGCTGAAGTTCCTTTATAACTCATTTAGCTGAATATTCTTGATTTTTGTGTTTGTGTGTGTGTGTGTGTGTGTGTTTGCTATGTGTCCTTGAAAATGCTTACTAAAAAGACATAATACAAAAGAAAATAAGAATAGGTAATGTATCTCCAGTCAGCTGTTTTTCTTAATTTTTGCTCAGCTCTGGCCTCCTTTTGACTGTTTCTCTGTGCTCCTTCCTTGTCTTGTGCCAGATCCTGGAAGCGGTAACAATGCAGCACATCTTCATGAACAATTTCCAGCTCTGCAGTGAGATAAATGAGAGAGTGGTCCAGCACTTTGTGCACTGCATAGAGACCCACGGGCGAAATGTCCAGTATATAAAGTTCTTGCAGACAATCGTCAAGGCAGAAGGGAAATTTATTAAGAAGTGCCAAGACATGGTCATGGCCGAGGTGACAATTAAATATTTCTGTCTAACTCCATGTGGTGTTCTGTAGAAATTTACAAGTTATTTTATCTGTGTGAATTAGCACCCTTTTCGGGAGCCAAGTGAAAGGGGAGAGTATAATTTTTGTGTGTGTGTGTGTGTGTGTGTGATTTCAGTGAGTTCAGACAAGTGTCATACCCGGTTTTTCACAGCCCAGAATCTCTTGTCTCTAATGGAGCTTGGCTTGGATTTTTCTGCGGGGCAAAAAGAATAGTGAGCCAATATATAACAAGTGAAGGTTGGGTGCAGTTAGGATCTAGAAAACCACAAAAACTTCCCTTCTATGTGTTGTGACTTTTTATTTTATTACTCAATTAATTAGCTAGAAAAATTCTGTTCAGTGATTGACAGTAGCATCTGGTCCATGGAATCAAGGAATAGTTTTATTTGATTCTTCATGAGAAGTCTGATAAGAAAGACACCCTGCCAAATACGATTGTGGCTTCTGTGTATGTTGAATCCTTCTCACTCTTAAGAAATGAAATCTTGATTAAGCATACCTCGCACTTGGACTTATAATGCCATCTCTCTCTATGACTCGAGCAAAATGAGAGTAGTGTAATTAGGAATTGGCTCAGTATAGGGTGCACTTGCCGGCTGACGTGCTTTGCTTGCTGCGTGACTCAGGTCAGTCATTTGACCTGAGATTTTAGGCCCTCAGTGAGCATCCTTGGAAAATGCAAGAGTAGCATTATATACTCCATAGAGTTGATACGTAGATTAAATGACATAATGATGAAAAAATACTGAACATTTACTGGAAGCCTGTCACCCTCTGGACATTTGCAAGAAATTTACATATAATAATTATTCTAAGTGGTTGTGCTGAGTCAGATTCTATGTTTCTTCCCATTTTTACTATAAAGCAAGTGAGATACACTGGGGTCTGGTACTCCATCTGAAAAGTTTATTTTGGTATTGGCATCAAAATTAGTGCTCATAAAAATCAGTTGTCAATGGATAAACAATGTTGATTATATTATTTTGACTTCCATACTAGTGCGTTTGGGATGTTTTGTATTTCATCTTGCACCAGAATTGATATATTATTAGTCTAATGAGCAGCCATATCCCAGGGGACATGTGATGCATAGGAATGCCTTGAGTTTTTGGTGGGTGTTGAAAGCAAAACATTACTAGAAGTGAATAATTTGTAGGGGAAGAGATAAGGCATTGGGCAAAAGGTTTGTAAAAGGGTACTTTGTGAAACAAAGTACCTTTAAAGCAGAAAAATCATAGCCTAATCATTACATTTGGAAATACAAGCATAAGCATGCAATCTGTATTTCCACTTGATGTGTAAATGCTGATATACAGACCTACCTTTTACACATTAGTTTTTTATGACTACTGTGGTATTTCTGTGTCTATGAAGTACAAGGCTGCTGCTGAAGACTTTAGTCTTCTAAATGAATAAAATCTATATGAGTTTAGTGACAACATGAGTAAGGCCGGTTTGTGAAGATAAATGCCAATGGAGCATCTCTCTCTCTCCAAATAGAATTTTATAAGGCTGTCCCACTCCTGAAAACTTGTGACACAAACAAGCCCTCTTCTTTCTGTAGCTGGTCAACTCAGGAGAAGATGTTCTCGTGTTCTACAATGACAGAGCCTCTTTCCAGACTCTCATCCAGATGATGCGGTCAGAGCGGGACCGGATGGATGAGAACAGCCCTCTCATGTACCACATCCACCTGGTGGAGCTCTTGGCCGTGTGCACTGAGGGCAAGAACGTCTACACGGAGATCAAGTGCAACTCCCTGCTCCCGCTGGATGACATTGTCCGCGTGGTCACCCATGAGGACTGTATCCCTGAGGTGAGCCAGTCCAGTACCTGGAGACCCCTGGTAGTCTCTCTCATGGTGGCACTTGGGGCCGCTGGCCTGGAAGAGCCATCAGTTTTTCTAAGACCTGCTCCTTTGGTAAAGTGGTTTCATGACCCAGCCATGTCGGTCTCTTGTGCATGGATTTGGGTGAAAGGAACATGGAGGAAAGTTTATCTTCCTTCCTGCTTTCTTAAGTAGAGTAGAGAAAAAAGCTTCAGCTCTGTGTGATTAATACAGCCTGTTGAGTAAGGAGAGTGTGACCTGAGTAAACTTCTCAGAAATAAGGTTAATAGTAGGTTTAGGTACAGTGAGTGTCCCACTTCCTTAAAACAAAATCTCTTCTAACAAAGACAGTTTTCAAAAAGTTGAGGATTGACATATAATCGGAAAATAAAAATGACTTATAATTCTACCACTGGTCAAGAGAATATGTTAAATTTTTACATTAATTTTTCTAGGATTCTTTTTTCCCTTTCACATATAATTGTTAACATAAAAAAACGGATCCTACAATATATATTTTCTTCTTCTATTTAAAATTATATATTCGTATTGTGTTCTTTAAATATATAACACATGAAATACACATTAAGTGTGCATATTTTAAATTGTTTTGCAAAGTCTAATGCATTTTGAAAAATTGTAAAAAGTTAAAAAAACTGAAGGATTAAATCATGAAGTCTTCTTGTTGTTCCCTTTACCCACCACACAGAAAGTAATTTATTATGTTCCTGCTTGTCCTTGTTATGTTTTGTATGTAAACATATACTATGTATGTTTTATCTCTCCACTTTTTTAATACAAAAGAGTATTCTAAATAATCTCTTCTGTATCTCAGCACTATAGCTTCTTTTCGCATCGTTCTTTGGTTTGCATATTCCTTTCTTATAGTTACAGAATTCCGTTGTATGCTTGGGTCATACAATTTGATGGCTTTTAATATATCCACAGAACTATGCAGTTATGATTACATTCGCATTATAGAACATTTTTATCTCCACAAAAAGAAACATCATACCCCATGAGCACTCATTTCCCTGGTTTATTCTCATACCTCGGTGTCTAGACAGCCATTAATCTTTAGGTGGCTTATTCTGTTTTATTCCATTTACATGCCTTTTCTGCCTGCATTCTTTCAGTTAGCATAATTGTTTCATGAATCACAGCCTCTTGCCTGTATCAGTACTTCATTCCTTTATGTTGACAAGTAATACTCCACTGTGTCTCTACGCCACATTTGGTATAACCCTCCAACAGCTGATAAACTTTCATGTTGTTTTCACTTGGTTACAATGGGGAATGTTGCTGCTGTTCACATTTGTGTGCAGGGATTTGTGTGGGAATATATGTTGTCATGTATCATTATGGTTGTAATTTCTGTATATTTGATTATTGCATGAGATTGATCCCTCTTCCTGAGTCTTTGTAGGTATTTTATCTTTCTTTAAGAAAATCTTGGATCACATTTTCAACCTGTTTATTCTGTTGGGATGTTCACCTTGCGTGCACAGGTCTTGTCCTTCTTTATTGCTTTGGGAATTTCAAACATCTCCAGCCCATGCTAGTGAACTCTTTTAGTGGATCTTCTCCCAAACAGAAAGTCTTGACTTTAACTCTTGACCTTTCTCCTGAACAAAAATTCTTGACCCTCTGCTATGGTCTGCATTTTTTTGCATTTTTTTTTTTTGCCTTGAGGTCATGAAAATATTCTTTCGTAAAGTTGTTTTTGAGTGTTATAATTATAAATGTAGAATGTCAAAGAACATTCCAGAAATAAACGTTGGTGGGCAAAATGGAATAACTGTCTTGATCTCAGCTTCTCACTTTGAGGATAATATTCCTGACCATTGCAGCATATACCGAGGTGTTTTTTTCATGCAAACTTCTTTCTGCCTTCCAGGTTAAAATTGCATATATTAACTTCCTAAATCACTGTTATGTGGATACTGAAGTGGAAATGAAGGAGATCTACACCAGCAATCACATGTGGAAATTGTTTGAGAATTTCCTTGTAGATATCTGCAGGGTAAGGCTTTCCGAAACTAAAGAGCCGGAGTAACGTGTGTGTGTGTCTGTCTGTCTGTCTGTTTGTCTGTCTGACTGTCTGACTGACTGTCTGACTGACTTACCTGTACAGACATAAGAAAATTAGTCACATCATTTGCTTCAGGAATGATAGATTATTTATGGTTTTCACTTCACACCTTGTGAATTGATTTGTGAATGATAACCTGCCACACACTAAAATGACATTCATGAGAATTTCTTTTCTTTGATAGTATTTCTGTGCTCAAGGGACACGTCCCTCAACTGGAGCATCTCTGCTGTTCTCTGGCATTATTTTGCAGAGCATGGTACTTTTGTGTCCTGCTTTCTCCACCTAGAATCAGGGCAAACTTGACAACACTTTCTTGATTTTCCACTGACTTTAATATTTTTTCTAAAGCTTCAAGACTACTCTGTAACAACGTCTACCATGAATTTAATGTGAATTTTGTGTGTGGGGGGAGTGTTTTGTGGAAATGGTGTTGGGGAGTGGTGTAGCCAGCAGGATTCTTCAGAGAATGATCATGAGATGCGTTTCAATTTCAGAAATACTGTAATTTTAAAACAGAAGAATAGGTACACTATAGTATTTTTGACTGTGTAAGTACTAGCAAAAAGCAAAATGAAAATGAGCTTAATTTCCTTGTAACTGGTGACTATTTTGAATAGTACTCTAGTGTTGATTTTCTAGTCATATGTACTTCTTTTAAATCTCAAATGTCTCCTACTCTTTTCGTCCCACTAGTCCAGGGTTGGGGAGTGGAATTGGAGGCTTCCTTTGTTTTGAATCGGTATTCTGTGAAGTTTCCAAATTGGAGGCTTCCTTTGCTTTGAATCGGTATTCTGTGAAGTTTCCTCTCAAGGACTGGGTAGTGAATATGATCTGCTTTGTGCATCACCCATCTCTGTCGTATCTACCCCATTCTGCTCTTGGGGCACAAAATAGGCATGACAGTACATAATAAATTGATGAGGTAGTATTCCAATAAAACTTCACTGATAAAGACAGCCACTGGCTCTTACTTTGTTGATGCCATAAATTGTTCAGGAATGCTGTACATATCCTTGTTAATTTTATTTTGTGAATATCCTCTGAAACTCCCAGTATTAAGTTTAAAACATAATAGTCTGTTAATAGAACTTGATTTTTAGTCCTTAATTTCATTTCAGGTATAAGCAATTTTAAGTATCAAATCATAGAATAACAAATTTGGTAATAAAATATTTTCTCTAATCTTACAGCTAATTATGTTCTTTTAAAAGTTTTTTAACCACCATTTTAGTAATATATGCAATACATAATGTTTACAATGAACTTGAATATTTTGTGCACATATTTATGATCCCTTTTCTTCCCTGTTTATGGCCCTCCTGTACCCTTCCCATCCCCCGTAACTCCCACTGTCACTTTCATTTGGTTCTATAGAATGCCTGTGTTCTGGGTTTCCCAAATCAGAAAAAAACTTGTGATATTTAATATATTGTGTCTGACTCACTTTACCATTCAAATCACCACTTATCAGCTCAGTTTCCAACCCCTAGAACGGGCTGCATTGGCCATAGCTTGATGCCTCTTCTGTGGGTCCAGCAGAGCCCCTTATTGGGATGATTTGCCAGCAGTTCTTTTTTTCTGTATCTTACTGCATATTTGTTGAGATTCTTTAATGTGGCTTTAACCCACCAGACTACATGAGAACTACAAAAGTGAAATTCATAAGGCTAGAAAATGTAAGTAAAAAAGTTAAATTTCAAATGCCTTAGCTGAGTACTGAAAGGTAAATGTTTGTGCATTTAAAAGATATTCAGGTTATCACTATATCCATTACTTTTCTTAGGATAAACTTAGATTCAAGACTAAATGAGTCAATTGCTACTTGAACCCAAGTTAAGTCTATATTGAATTGCTACATTAAATGAACTTAAATCTGTATCACATAAGTATACCACACTTAAAGCAACAGTGTCATGCTTAGTTATTTCAGATTTTTTTAACTTTAGTTAATTATTTACTCAGATTTCACTAATTACTAACATTTTGCCACATTTGGTTTATCATTTTACTTACCTATCCATCCCTAACTTCATGCATACATATTTTAAAAGCTGTAGTACCAATTTCTCATGTTGAATATAATTATTATGTTTTGCAGACTTATATACTATAAAAATAATAATTATGGGGGAAGATTCACAGATTTTGTAAGACAGTTGGTACTGTTTTAGAAAGATACCAGTCAAATGATTCAAATGCTAATCTCTTTTTTGTTATACTTTCTCTTTAGGTGTTTCCTTTTCTCCATTTTTTGGTGCTGCATGTCTCTCTGCTTCTTTCAAAGATTCCTTTCAAGTCTTTTGTGCAATGCTGGGCTAGTGGTTGCACATTTCTTGAGGGATTCTTGGTCATGACAAATTGTTACTTCTTCAATTTTCATGGATAATTTTGCTGGATACAATGACCTGGGTTCACATTTGCCGTCTTTTAAAGCTTGAAAGATCTTGCTCAGGCTTTCTTAGCCTTGAAGTTTGCCTTGAGAAATCTGCAGTAATTTGAATGAGTTTCCGGGGTAGAGTAATGTCTGCTTTTCTCTTGCTGCTTTTAATATTATCTTTGTATTTGTTGTATTTCTGAGGTTTTGATTATGATATGTTGTGGAAGGTCTTGTTGCCAGTTTAGGTTATTTGGTGTTCTGTAAGGTTCTTGTAGGGGAAAATCAATTTTTTTCTAGATAAGGGAATTTTTTTGCATTATTTCAGTGAATAAATTCTTTATTCCCTTAGTGCTGTCTTTCTGCTCTTTCTCACACACCCATAATTCTGAGATTGGTTCTCTTTGAATCATCCGTCCACTGTTGTATCCAGCCACTTTGCTCATTTCTGATTCTGGAGTCGTGCCTAATTATATCATTTGTTTGCTCAGCCTTGTCTTCAAGGCTTGAAATTCTGTCCTCACAATATTCAAGTTGTCTTCCCCTGCTTTCACATATATTTTTTATATCTTGAATTTCATCTAGATTTGTTTTCAAATTTTCTACTTCTCTATCAAAATGTTTTTTCATATGTTGCATTTCTGTATTGACCTCAGCCAACTTTTTATTTGTGCCTTCAATATGCTCAGTGAGTTTTGTCTCCATTAGGACCACTGTTTGATTAGTGAGTTCCTCTTTCAGCCAGGTGATCAATGCCTACATTTCAGTGCTTGAGAATATCTTGTTTGAACTGGTTGTTTGACTCATTTATTTGCTTTTTTGACTTCCTTCCCTATGAGTTTCACTATTTTAATGCCCGTGACTTTAGTTTCTGGGTCTCAGGCATCTGTGCGGGTATCCTGTTGCCTTATCTTCTTCCCATGTTTCTGTTGTTGAGGGACTTCACTTGAAAGGCTTGGTGTGAGGTTTCTTTGAACAAGTATGACAGTGTGTGGGGGAAGCTACACTTCCTCTGAGTTCTGTGGTGAGAGTAGGTAGTAAGGGAGGACCTAATAGTCTACTGGCCTCTGAGGTAGCTTGTTCATCCCTGACCCCTCAGCAAATCTCTCCCACCTGTCCTGGCTTTCTTGGTGGGGCTTTCCACCCTCAGAGTTACGTCCACTACATCCCAGCCACTCAGGAGATCTGCAGCCTTTCTCTCCTCTCTGCAGCTGCCTCTTGTGCCAGTTTCTTCCTAGACACTGCTTAAGAGTCACTTCCCCCCTCCCAAATCCCTGGTGTGCTCTTCTGAGCTTTCTTTTAATCTAGATAGTTCAGTCTCAGGCATCTTTTCCTGCTTGCATCATTGCCTGTTAAAGCTGCTAAGCAGTGCTTCTTATCTGGGGTCCACAAGGCCTTTTCTAGGGGGAGCTCACATTGTGTTTATGATATGCACTACCTGCCGGTTCATTTTTCAAAGACTGGGGCTACTAGCCCCTGACAGTTCTGCCCTACTCCCGGATTTGCGCTTACTTCAGTCTGAGGTGCTGGACTCTGGGCTTTCCTCTGCCTGTGATCTGTGGATGCTGGTATCTCAGGGCCATGCCCAGTGGGCTGCTGTATTTCTCCACTTCCGATAAGTCTTCAAGAGTTTTGACCTTCCTGTGGTGTCCTTTCAGTTATTGTACTCCTTTCTTTCCTAGGTTGGTCAGATGTTCTGGGCTCCCTGCAGGCTTTCCTCTGTCTTCAGGTGCCTCCTGCTCCCAGCCATTTGCAGCCAGCCTGGGATGGCTTCCTAGGCTGCTGTTATTTTATTCCATTTCCAATATTCCTTTGGGATTGTTTTGTATTTCCTTGGCCTCCTTTCAATTTTGGGGGTGTTCCTTCCTTTCCTAGCTACATTGAACAGGTGGTTTTTGACTACATTGTGCAGCTCTGTTACTTGGATGCTGTCTTGACTGGAAGTGTTCATTAATTGTGTTCTTAAATAGCAAAATTAACTGGAAAACAAGTAAAATCTAAGGTATATCTATACCCCAAAACCTGTGAATTCAACTTTTTAAATTATGGCCTACTGGTTTGAACAATGGATTTTAGTAAAACTTGTATTGAATGAGTGTTGTGGAACGGGAGCCCAGTAGATAAACCAGATGTCAATGATGTATTTGACTCTTTTCATAACATAGATTAGGGAATTAGATTAGGCCCAGTTTTATAATTTCTGGTTGTAAAATGTGGCAAGCTTCCTTTCCAAGAAAATTGAGATACCTGTGGTTACTCTGCCTTTTAGCCCTCTTCAGGGTTTTAAACTTGAAAGATGTGTGTAGGCAGTTGCAAGGTCTGGCTTTGTCCCTCCCTTACCTGAGATTCTGTACTGTGATATCCAAGCCGATTTTTACTTCTTTTTCCCCTACCCAGAAGGTATTTTTTGTCAAGGTTATGTCTTAAGGGGATGAATATTTACCTATGGATCTTTATCTTTTGTTTGCTAGGAATGATCATCAGGAACTGTCCTGAATTTAATATTTTGAAGTAGGTTCAGGCATAATGTTTAAAGTGTTCCATTTTCTTCTAGGCCTGTAACAACACAAGTGACAGGAAGCACGCAGACTCCATTCTGGAGAAGTATGTTACTGAAATTGTGATGAGTATTGTTACTACTTTCTTCAGCTCTCCCTTCTCAGACCAGAGCACAACACTGCAGGTAAGCAGCATAGTGGAGAGTGCGGTATTCACGTAGACCTCCGCAGTTAAGGTAGATGCTCATTTGAGGGTCATGACCTGTCAATGCACCACTCTACAAAACCTTGATACAAGTAGCTCTTCACTGGGTGGAGAATAGCTTCAACAGGATCTCTGAAATAAAGAAGTACAGTTACTCTTCTGCATCTATCAGGATTGGTTCTGAGACATTCTCATCCTCCCTGTACCAAAAGCCATGGTACCCTGGTCCTTTTTTCATGAAATGATGCAGTACTTGGATAGAATCTACATACATCTTCCTGCAGACTTTAAATCTAACCTGTAGATATCTTGTAATACTTAAAATAGTGTAAACAGGTGTTACACTTTGTTGCTTTGAGTAATAATGACAAGGAAAAAGTCATTACATACAAGAATGTTGAGTAAAGGCGTAGTTATTTTCAGTCCTTTGTTAGTTGACTCTGCAGGTGGAGACCCTATGGATACAGAAAGCCAGTTGGTGTCTGAGAATATTTTCTTAAAATAGATGATTCTGTTGCTTGTTGTTTTTTTTTCCTTAAAATCCTTTCCTTTTTTTCTCCCTTCAGTCTTCTCCATTCCTCCTTCCAGTCCTAAATAGAGAACAGTCAGTTAAGCATGTGTTAGCCTATCAACTTTTCTTAAAACTCTGGGAATCCCCCTTTTCAGTGGAAATTGTACCTAGAGATCATGAGAATCACTTTGGCTGCAAGCAATGCTTAACCAGGATGGCAGGACTCCTCCATTGCCCAACTCCCCACACCACATTCAAATGGAGTTCTTTGTGTGTGTTACTCCTGCACTTGTATAGTGCACTGCCCTGTGGCCCTGCATAGTGAGTGATTCTTGGTATATTTATCATCATGTGAATTGCTGTGTCAGTCTGACTGCAGGCCCACTTGGACAAGCTGTAGAGGAATGCTGGACTTGACCACCAAAGACTAGAGAGAGGTATTGACTATGTCACAAATGGAGAGAAAAGCTATTTTGGAGTTAACAGGTGGCCAGGATGTCTGAATTACAGACAGATAATTGAAGTTAATATAAATTCTCCAAAGGAAGAGTGATTGCTTTTTACAGTAGTACTCCTTGTTACTCTTGTTACGTATTGGTGTATTCTGGTAACTGTGTGAAGGAGTTGATCTAAGCTTAGAACAGGCCATGTGGCAGATGGAATTGTCCCCATTTTGCAACTGGATAAACTCAGCTCAGAGTATTTCATCACCATGACCCTTCATGATCACAGACAGTGAGAGGCATAACCTTGATTTCAGCCCTCTACTGCCTGACTCTAAAATTTGATCATGTAGTTTTTCATGAAGTGTTTTTTTTTCTAAGGACTAGGAATAACCTCTTTTTTTAGTCTGAAAATAACTGAAACTTATCCCCAATTGTTGTATAGTTACTGCCTTTATTGAGTATGTCTGCGCATACCTTTTGAGTCATAGGTACACAAGGGCTGGTTAAATTCCAGCCGGGGAATTACTGGGATGCATTACTCGCTGTGTACTTTGTCACTGAATAGCCAGTCAGGAAAACTGCTTTGGCTGGTCAGGTTGGACTTGCCTCTCCTTCAAATTAAAATGAAAATTGCCTTGGCGATGCACACGTTCCTGTAGACCATGAAATAGTATTGCAGAGCCCAGATGTTACAGGATACCAGTCAAGAAAATTAGAAACCCCCTGAAACATGTTCTTGTACCTTGGGTTTCTGTGTTGGCCGCTGCTCTTTTCTTCTTATCCTGTTTTTTCAGGAACCAATTTTTCCCCCCACCTAGCAAGCAGGGATTGTCAGAGAAGTAATTCTTTTGAGTCCCATGCAAGACTCAGGTTTTATACATATACTTAGAATATGAAGTCTAATATTTTAAAAAGATGGCTTATGGATTTCTGAACCATTTATTGTCAGTTATTGTCAGTGAATGCTCTTTTTGATGCTGTCACAGCTACTTACACTTGGATTTTCTCAGGAAACCGGTGTCTCTTAGCACCCTAGCTAGACCTCCCCTTTCTCCCTTCTGTTTCTCAGATGTGTGAGGGTGAGACATGGTGAACTTGGGTTTGGCCATAGTGTATTTAAGGTGCCAGTGGCATGTCCAGGAGCCAGGTAGAAAGGAGGAGGAGGAAGAGCAGAGTTTGGGCAGCTTTAGAGCTGACAGTTAGGTTCAAATCCTCATGATATACCTACTCGAGTCTCTGAAAGTCATTGAACTGCAAAACTTTTGTTCTTCCATGTCAAACAAGGATATAACATCAGCCTTGCAGGTTATGGCGAGAATTAGAGGAAATACCTAAAAAAAATTTCAGCACAGTGCCTGGCACATAATAGATCACTCATCAGTGGTAGCCTGCACTGTTCCACACTAGAGTACAAACTGCAGGAGCGTAAAGGTGTGCCTGTGTGTATGATTGTCTCATATTGGACTGTTCCTTGTGCCTGGTTTGTGATTTGTACCTAGTTACTGATTTTTTGAGTAAACAGATGAATACATGAGACCCACAGGTGTGACAGAGATCGGAGATAATCTCTGACTATTTGAAACCATAGCCAGGAAAGCAAAATGGTGGACTGTAAGTGAGCTGTAGAGACACAAATAAGGACAGGGTGAAAAGCAGGCCACAGGAAGAAGGTGATTGGTAACTGCATTAGTCAGCTTCATGTTACTGCAGTGGTACACCTGAGGCAACTAACATATAAAGAAAAAAAGGTTTATTTAGCTCAGCGTTGGACAGTAAAAGACATGGTACCCACGTTGACTCATTTCTGGTGAGGTCTCAAAATTGAACCATAAATAACTGAACTGGAATAGAGAAAGAGAAAGAAAGAGTGGGGGAGGGTCAGAGAGAAAGAAGCACATCTCTTTGCTGGCTCACCCCAGTGACCTAAGGACCTTCCACAAGCTCCCATTTTTCAAAGGTTCCACTGCCTCCCATAGCATGAACCTGGGGACTTTGGACACTGTGGATGCTCTGTGGACACTCATGCAATTAAATGACGCCCAAACCGTAGCAGTAGCCGGGTCCTTTTGTGCAAGAAGTCAAGTGACCTGATGCACTTGTACAATGAGAAGACAGGTACTTGTACCTACTTTATCTGCCTTTTGTATATCCAGCTGTCAGATGGGAGTAGAGCCAGATGTTGAGTAAATATTGGTTCAGGTGCATTAGCTTAGTCAAGAGACACTTCGTTCTTTGAATTAGGCTTTTGGTTTCTGATCCCACATCCAGCAGTCAGGACGATGCCACTCTCTTCATAGTGTCTGGGGAAGGCTAGTGAGCTCTGCTTTGAGGACTTAGTGTGAGGTGGGGCATGTAGAATATGCTCAGGATCTGTGACTGCTCCCTTGGGACCTTTGAGTTAGTTCCAGAGCTCAGAAGCAGCCACAGAACCCAGAAACTGATACTAAATTTCTGGGACACTTCTTCAGGCTCTCTGTGTGCCTGTTCTCTATTGGTAACACAGTTCACTGTTGTGGATGGCTGCGGGGGGTGGCGTGGGGGGTGGGGGTAGGACAGAAAATACTTCCTGAAAAAAATACTGATGTTGATTGCCAAGAGAACTTAGTGGAGAGAGAATGGATTGTTAGCGTCAGAGAGCTCTGATGTTGACTTATTGCTCTGTCATTGCTTAGTTCTTTTGGCCACTTTTCTTGTCTTTCACGAGCATTTATTTTTCATTTGTAACATAAGGGTAACTTCTACGTCACAGAATTGTTATCAAAGTCCAAATGAGATCCTGTGACATGTCTGGAATGCTGTGCACACTTAATAAAAGGAAGTTGACTGAACAATACTTACACAGAAAGTTCTAAACTTTTCATTAATCTTTATTATTTCATTATACTACATTCATTTTTCCTCTTATTACTTTTCATTTTTTATCTTAGAAATCATTTTAGATTTTTTAATATTTCTTTTCTTTGCCATGCTAATGTTTACTTTTGTTTTGAAAGGTTATATGAGTCATCTTCCCCAAACCAAAGACCAGTGGAAGCTCAGCATATAGAGTTACCTTTGCCATGCAGGCCCAAAGCTATCCTCTGGATGGAAACCAAATTATATTTTAGGTGCATTCATAAAGTCAGTGTCAAATTTATTAAGTAGGTGGATGACTTTTCTTTAATTTAAAGTAAATACAAATTTATACCTTCATAGGTAGCAATAAATCTCATATAGTTAACTTCCACATCTCTATAGTGAATGACTGTCTATAAAATTGACCATCAGAACTCTTGTCTTTATATCATTGAAGACATTCTCAGAAATAGAAGAAACAATCTCAGTGAGGTCCACTTATAATTTTATTTGCATTGACTAAAAATATGAGTTCTATTCATAGGACATAATATCTGGGAAGAACCTTTGAGTTAATTTGCCTTAGTTAACTTGTGTAGAATGAAATTAAAATTAAATGATGTGAAGTAATCTGCATCAAGTCATATAGTAGCTATTTCGTAACTGAACAAGAATATTAGTCTTTGAACTTTGATTCTGCTGCTACTTCTCTTGGTCAAAGTTAGATATTATCAACTTCGAGTCTTGCTTGAAATGCTTCTGAGTTTTTCTCCCCGGCTAAGTTACTATGTTAGTCAGTTTTCTGGATATTGAGTTGGAATGTCTGAGGTAATTAACTTAAGAGAAAAGGGGTTTGTTTGGTTAACAGTTTTAGAGGTTTGTGTCCATGATTGGTTGGCTCTGTGGCTTTCAGTCTGTGGGAGGACAGCACATCATGGTGGGATGTGCCTCTCACCTCATTGTGATCAGGGAGGAAGAGAGAGCCAAGAGGAGTCCAGAGTCCTACAGTGTCCCTCAAGGGAATATTTTCAGTGACCTAAGGGCATCCTACTGGGTCCAACCTCTTCAAGGTTCTACCACTTTCCAATAATTCCACTTTGGGACCATGCCTTTGTACCAGGGCCTTTGGGGGACATTCAGCATCTATACGATAGACAACTTCTAGAATCTAGTTCCTTGCCTTGTCGCCTATCTCACTGTTCCCTAAGTATTAATTGGTGGTTCAAGGTAAGGTCTGTTTTCGATCAGATCATCATTGAACTACTAGAAAGTATTTTCATTCACCTTGGCATTCCTCTCTTTTTTATAGACTCGTCAGCCTGTCTTTGTACAACTGCTCCAAGGTGTGTTCAGAGTTTACCACTGCAACTGGCTGATGCCAAGTCAGAAAGCCTCTGTGGAGAGCTGTATCAGGGTGCTCTCTGACGTAGGTAAGATACTGAGTCAGTCTGGATATAATGTGATAAAAAAAAAAAGAGTTGCTTGTCTGTTATAGAGTGTTTGCTTTAGCTCTCCTAAGGTGACACAGACTGGAAGTTGCAAAGCCAGGGCCACTGTCTTGATTTCTTTACCTGTCTTTCATTGGCCAATCCAGAGTCTCCCACAGTAAGAACTAGTGAGTCTCAAAGTAAGAGTCTTTGAAAAAAACATGCCTTGGCTAAGTGTTAAACAGTCTTGGCAAGACACAGGGCATAGTGATTCAAGGCTCTGGGAAGTCCCTTGCTGAGGACGCTGATTTGTTTGATGTAACAGATGCTTTTGCCTATATGGAAACTTTATTTCCTGTATAGCTCCTGTCAGATCCCACAGACACCTTTTCTCAGAACTGGCACACTGTTCCCATCTACTACTGTGTGATAAATAGCTCTCCATTCCCTTTTCCAGCCTCCCCATGTCACCTCTCACATGCAGCCTGGAAAGGAATGTAGGAAAAGTACTTAGTCCTTTATCCAGCGTTATCAGATTTCATTACTGTTTTTTTGTGTGTGACAGGGCTACTTTGGATAGAACACAGGATCTCATGTATGCTGGTCAAATGCTGGAGATACCAATGAGGTACTCTTTCCAGCCCTTAAGATTCGTTTTTAATTGACACATAATAGTTACATCAGTTTGTGGAAAACAGTGTGTGATCACATGATTCACTGAGTACAGCGTTTTTTGACCCCATCTGGATGATGAGCATTTTTTAAGTAGGAAACTTAAAGCTCTTGTGGTAATTTTAAGATATAAATTGTTGTAAACTGTAGTAACTTCAGTGTTCTACAGAACAGTAGTACATAGTCCTCCAACTCTACTTTGGTCCCTCTTGTCCTGTGTCTCTCTATCCCCTACCCGCTACTTGTGCCAGTCTCTGTTCTACTCTTTACTTTTTAAAGGTCTACTTAAGAGCAGACTCTGTTACTCTCCCCCATTCATTTTGTGCCCAGGGTTGCGCTTCCTGCCTCAGATGGAGTCATCTCCCTGAAGCATATCCTTAGATTCCTGCACAGAGCAATCAGAAGGTGAAGACCCATGTGGTTCTTCGCACTGTTTGGTGATTGCATAGCACATGCATTTTGTACTTATTCCTGCTGCCCCGATTCAGTGGTCCTGGCTTGATTCCTTTACTGTCATCTTAGGCATTGATGTCTTTTGCTTATTGTGTGGCAGTGTTTTAGTGGAATAGATACTGAGAGATTAATGATGTGAGCTCTCGCACATAAGGCTGAGAGAGCATCCCCAGGCAAACCTTGGTTTTCCTGGACATAAGCATACATCATAGATAAAAAATGTGTTTGTGGAGAGAAAGAAAATGTGCAAGTGAGTTTCTGCCCCAAAAGTTAGATGACCTGATGAGCTTAACACTCATGAGAGAAGTTAGATCAATAAGTAGTGTCCATAAGAGTAAGAAAAGATGAGCACAGTTGATGTTTGCAAAATATCGTGAAAATAGTACAAGTCAGGAATTCAGTCTTGCACCCATCCAGTGTCAGTTTCTCCTGTCTGAAACTGCTCCAGGGTTCACTGTTTAGTCTGAGCACCCAGGACAGAGAGTTCCTGGCCAAGATGGGTGTATTCCATGAGTCTTGCTTTTTCATGTTTTTTTAAAATTATTATTTGTATTTGTCTTCCAAATTTCTCACATTCTGTGTTCAACTTTTCGGAAATTGTTGACTTGATGATGGCTCTTTCCCTAAGTTGTTTATTTTTTAGTTGGGATTCCCATGATTACTTTTTGGGGTTCAGATGATCACTTTTCCCACTCATTTTTCAGGATGGTAGGGTGGTTTTCACAGTTAGATCCAGGTAATAGAGTGCTGTCTGTGCTTCTAGTTTCTCGAAGACCTGATGACAGGAAGTAGTTGTTTTGGTTTCTGGAGGTTTTCTCATGTAGAAACAAGGATTATTATGCTTAGCTTTCCATTCTTCCTTGCTTGCTTGTGTTTTTCTTTTCCTGAGGATTGAACATAGGGCCTTCCCTGAACTAGGTCTCTAGCCCACTTACTTACCAACATAATCATTTTGCTTTGAGGCAGGATCTCACAAAATTGTCTAGGCTGGGCTCAGACTTGTGATGTTCCTGCAGGGTATCACCATGCCTGCTTTAGCTCCCTTTTAAATAAACTTTGTATTTAGGACTTAGATTTATAAGAAATTCACAGTGATAATTTAGCAAGCTCTTGTATATCCCTCACCCATAATTTTCCCCATTGTGATCCCTGTTACAAGAGTACATTGATCAAAACCAAGAAACTGACATTAGCACATTGCTATTAGCTAAACTCTAGACTTGATTTACACTTCAACACTTCATTGGGTTTTCCACAGATGCCATCTTTCTGTGCCAAGATCCAGGCCCGTCTACTATAGTGCAGTCAGTTGTCATTCCACTCTACATTCTCCTCTGGTCTGTGCTCATTCTTTTATTGTTCCCAGTGACCTTGACAACTTTGACAAGTACTCATCAGATATCCTGTAGAATGTCCAGAGTAGTAGGTTTGACTGTTTTTCTCATGATTAGACTAGAGTTCACTTTTTAAAATTTAAGCAGAGAAGAGCCAGTATAGAAAGAACACTTTGCATCATTGTGAATAGTATAATGAAATATGTTTGGCTTATATCATCATTTTTCTGGATTGTTGTATGACAAATTGGAAAGAGAATTTTGAGGAAAACAATTCATTGGCCAAATGAATTTCTCTCTCTCTCTCTCTCTCTCTCTCTCTCTCTCTCTCTCTCTCTCTCTCTCTCTCTCTGTGTGTGTGTGTGTGTGTGTGTGTATACACACACACACATGCAATACTGGAGATAAAACCTAGAGTTTCCTAACTCCCCTGGCTCCTTATTTTATTTTGAAACAATGTTTTGCTCAGTTGCCCATGCTGGGCTTGAGCCTGTGATCCTCCTGTCTCCTCCTCCCAAAATGTTGGGACTACAGGTTCATGCCACTGCTCCTGACTGAAACCTTACTTTGGAAAACTTCATGTAGCCTTGACAAGACAAGGCCTCAAAGAACTTTGTTAAGCTTCAGAGTTGTTCCTCTCCATGGAAATCTGTATCTAAAAATGAAAAATTTATATAATCTAAAGAGAAATGAGATATTGATAAATCTTAATATATATTAGGTCAGCTTCTCTAGCAAGCTGTTTGTTGAGGAAATACATTGAGCATTTACTCTAACTTGGTCAAACTCTATGCTGGGTGAGTATTTTACTATCCTTCAGAGTTACTGTCTCCAGAATTCACCTTGGAAACTCTAACCTGAAAGATGATGAAGTCAAATCGGGTTCTTCACTCTTCACCATCACTACCATATAAGATGGCAGGTTAAGGATATGGAAGAATCTACCTGAGGGGTGATGGAGAATTAAATCGTCCCACAAAAGCTATAGGCTCACGATTCAGTTGTCTGCCTTGCAGCCAAGAGCCGGGCCATCGCCATTCCTGTGGATCTGGACAGCCAAGTGAACAACCTCTTTCTGAAGTCACACAACATTGTACAGAAAACAGCCATGAACTGGCGGCTATCAGCCCGCAATGCTGCTCGCAGAGACTCAGTTCTGGCAGCTTCGAGAGACTACCGGAACATCATCGAAAGACTGCAGGTAATGCCTTGTGCTGAGAGAAGGGACGCTTGACCTGTCCTAAGTGGTTCCCTCATGCAGCCAGGGATATCCAGGTTTGGCCACAGGAGAGCTCCCTGAGAGAACCAGCAGATGCAGGTTTTAATGGATGTGGCACCAGGGGTACAAAGCTCCCTAGGAAGACAGTTCCTGACAAAGTCATGGTCATCAAAGGTTATTTGTAGACTTATAGGAACTGTGCTCTTAATTATGAGGGAATATTAAAGGAGGATGCTTAGAAAAAGGGTAAGAAGATCTGTTTTCCCCTCAGAGATATTTAGGCTTTGAAATTAAGTGTTAAAATCTCTGAGAGAAGAGTTGAAATGAACCAAATGAAAGTAAAAGTATTACTCAAGTCATCCAGATTCTATTTTATTTGGTTACCAACAAGATAAACCTGCTGTCCCTTTATTAAAGTGTGGTCTCAAGCCACTGCTTAGAAGCAGTGTGACTTTGGGAAAGTTGCTTAACTTCTCTGTGCTTGAGTTTCCTGATGTGTGAAATAGGATAATATTAACACTAACTTCCTCTTGGGGTTGATGTGAGCATTAGGGGTTGATCACATGATCCAGTCATTTTGTGAAACAAATGCAGTTACTCTCTTTTTACTGTTCAGAAGGTTGTATGGGCTCAGCAAGGTGCCTGCTGAGGTCTTCTGTGAGATTGCAGTCCGGTGGTGGCTGCCTCTGAACTCAACTGGTGACTTGCTCACCCACCTCTTGGGCATATCATGCTGCTTGCCATCTGGAGTTTTTGACTAAACATCTCCTCAGAGCCTTCCCTGTGGCCTGGGCATCCTCACAACACAGCTGCTGGGGCCTAAGATGAGCATTTCTAGGGAAAGACATACTGTCTCTGTGACCTGGCTGCCAGAGGTCACATCGCATCAGCTCTGCTTTACTGTGTTGATCAAGGCAGTCCCAGAGGCCCACTCGATTTCAAAGGGACCAAATATAGAACCGTATTGAAGGGGAGGGATGTCAGTGTCACATTGTAAGAAGCATGTGTAGAGAGGATGTATTGTGGCCATCACTAGAAAACATAATAATGAAAAACTACAAGGAACAGTGCCTGGCGTGTTATGAGCACTCCATTGAGGGCTGCTGTTATAATTATTATTATATGACTCTTGTTCCTGCTGTGATTGTAATACTGTAATTGAGCGAAGTAATAGCATATCCCCTGTCAGGCTTTGTAACTCACCTGAAGGCACGTAAGTTCACTTCAGTAGCCAGCTCCATGCTGGGACCCAGGATATGCAGTGGGGAGAGCACCCAGAAATGATCTTGGCCTTTCTAGTGTCCCAGGTTTGGAGATGAGACAGACATTAATGAGCCAATCATGCAGGCAGACATAACACGACAAGGGGGCAGACGCTGTGTAGAAGTGAGTAGGCTCAAAGACTGCGATGAGGAGCTTGCTTTGGCTGAGCTCAGGAGAGGAGTGGGGAAGGGTTTTCTGAGGATGTAATATCTGAACCCAGGTCAGAAAACAGTACAACTTAAAGGACAAAAGGGAGGGAGGCAGCATGGGGGAAGATCACTATGTAGGGAAGGATAGGGTGCCTTCAGCGTCCATGGAGAGGGCAGTTTGGCTGGAGCCCTTGTTGTGCAAGACTTGCCAGGACTCGACAGGTCAAGATCTCATTGTTTTGGTAGTACCTAAGCACAGGCGGCGTGAGGCGTGCTGGAATGCTCCCTGATTCCACTGGGCTTTTAGAATGGTGAGGAATAGTGCAGACACATAACTCTGAACACAGTAATTTTTTTCTTAATCTGCATAATTATCTGCACACAAAACCAATTTTTAGCTATTTTCTTAGATATCTGCCTATTTTTGAGAAATAAAATAGGCTTTATTAGGTATGTAATGAAATAGGATATATAGGCATATATGTGTATGGATATGTTATTAAGACTCTGTCAGGATCCCGAGGGATCCTCATTCTGCAAATACTTTCTGAGTCCCTGCCATGGTAAGATCACATGTACAGCAAAAGATGTCATAATATGAGAACATTCACTTGCCAGCTGACAGCCTCTGCAGTCCCCACGCAGACCCTCCTCACTTTACATGAGCGTTGTCCCCTGTCCATTGCTTCACCATCTTTGTTGGTCTCTCCCTGATGGCTGAATGTCATACATTTGACAAAACTGTGCAAACCAATTGCTGTGTTAAGTTTGGACTTTGCAAAAGATGCAAGATGTCATAAAATGCATAAACGCGATGTTAAAGAGTTACGTCAGTCGCAGACAAATAATGTTGGTGTCTTAGTTACTTCTTTGTTCCCGAGATACAGTACCCTAATACCTAATATCCACAGGTTAAGAGAGAATAGATTTATTTTAGCTCATGGTTTCTGAAGGTCTCGGTCCATTTGTGGTCACCTGGTAATGGCAGAGGCCCAGCAGGAGGAATGTTGTTCATTCATGTCAAGCAGGAAGCCAAGTGAACAAGGATGGTTTGGGCTAGTGTATATCCTTCCAGGTCAAGCCCCAGTGTCCCACCCCTTGTGGGTCACGCCCCAGTGTTCTGCCCTTTCCAACCAGGATCCACCTCTTAGCAGCATGTGATTCCATAGGTATTCTGCAGTATCCCTATACATGCGTCTTTGGGGTCATTCCAGATCCAAATTACAACAGCGGGTAAACACATATTTGACAAAGTTAGGATTAGTAACTACTGAAAAAAAAAAAAAACCTCCCTGAATGCTTCCAAAGGGAAACTAATAGGATCCTGTGGAGATTGTGCACAATGACCCTCTTTTTGACTATTGTGAAAGCCATAGGAGGACTATGCAACTTGTGTTGCAGTCCACTGTCTTACAGTGTCATTGAGAAGATTCTTCCCTGTGACATTTGATTCTATTCTGTTTGTGTCCTAAACATCATGAAGTGATTATAGTGACCGCCTAATTATGCTAACTAGAAGGTAAAATTATTTTCATGTGATTTAATTTTAGTTTCTGGATAAAAGATCTTTTCTTTCCTGACCCCAGTGGTTCTGGGGTTGAGGCTCTCAGTTGAGGTGAATGAAATTCAAGTGTTTTTCCCCTTGTAAATCTCCTCAGTTACGCAGGCCCTCCTGTATCACCCAGTGTGCTGTGTTCTGCCCGTGTCTCGGCATGCTTGTAGTTAAGTTCTCAATCAGCAGGACATAGAGCAGGCTTTAGCATCTTTTGAAGATAATTTCTCATCTGTTTTCTATCATTTGCCTTTAAATGGTGTTTGTTATGTTGGTTTTGCTGCTCTTTCAACTTCTCTCTGTTTTCCTTTCCTACAGCTATGTGTTTTGCATTTGAAGACCATCATGCTATCAGGGTACATGTATTTAGCATGTTGATACAGCATGTTCACTCATTTGTGTTCTCATGTTTATATGACTTATGTAAATAATTCATGATCATTGAAAATAATTAGATAACACTGGCCAGTACCATTATAATGAAGAAAATTAGAACCACTTATAATCCCACCACCCAGAGAAAACCAGTAGTGCTATTTTAATAGCATTTGATATATATGATTTAAATATGGATAGTGTTTATAGAAATAGTTTATACTCTTGTTTGACCATTTTTGCACTCATGTCGTAAACATCTTTCCATGTTGTCAAATGTATTTTTGCATCATATTTAAAAATATAGCTAGCAGTCCTTTGAGGAGCAAAAAGCCATCTTAGAAAAACAGGTGGTGGGGACATTGATTTGCTTGTACTTTGTTTTCTGTATTTTGAAGTAGCACTTCACATAACTGATGGGCAACATCTAGTAATTTAAGATAAATGACAGATAGCACTAAAGTTACCCTCACCTAGAGTGGCCTGAGCATCGTGTGTTTTAGGCAGAAGTTAGTGTTCTCACCCTGCTGCAGCCAGCCCCTGCCGGAGCTGCTGACAGGGCCCTGCTTCCGTTCCAGGACATCGTCTCTGCGCTGGAGGACCGTCTCCGGCCCCTTGTGCAGGCCGAGTTATCTGTGCTTGTGGATGTCCTGCACAGACCTGAGCTGCTTTTCCCTGAGAATACAGATGCCAGAAGGAAATGTGAAAGTGGCGGTTTCATTTGCAAGTAAGAAGCCTCTGTCTCTGGGGTGGCCCGTGGCCGTGGCCGGAGCCCTGCTGAACAGACAAAGCCTTTATCCTAGAGGAGGAGACATTGGCCTGGTTTTAAACTTTAATGCCTCCAGGTCATATGCTGGATTCCTGTTCTGACCTTTCCTAAATAAGCTTTGTGTGTTAAATGCTCCATACTGACAACTTTTGTTTTGAGGAGGATTTTTCGTTTTACTCGCATGCCTAGTCATTTTCCAGTCCGCAGGTCGTGACAGAACACCCACAAGTACTGTGGTACAAACCTAACGAAGTCATAACCCTCTGGCCCTCAAAAATCTCAGACCCACCACAACCTCGCAGTCTTTCCCCAATACTTTTTGTTGTTTCTTGGCTTATGCCATGGGCCTGAATCTAAAAGAAACAAGTGGTTCCGTGACTAGGAATCTCCATTTGGTTTTATATGCTACGGTTAGTTGTTTGTCTAACTTGGGGATGGGCTTTGCCTGTGAGTTTCTGACTTCTGAAAGGACAAGCCTGTGGATAAGGGAACAGTGTATATTTTCCCAACCGCCGTCCTCATGAGGGTTTTTTTAATGCACTGTTGGCATATTTTAGCGGCATTCCTCAGTGAATAAATACCTTCGCTACACTTTATAAGGGGAGTTCTGTCTGAGTCTCCCTCCGTGTAACCTGTCCTTGTAACTGGGACTCCTGGCCTGTGAGCTTGTGTTGGCTGTTCGTGATCAGCAGGTGGCGCTGTTGAGATGGATTTGCTGGCTGGCCTTTCTCAGTGCAGTTAAGTCCTGAAGTGTATTTAATTGTGGGAGCCCTTAATAAATATTTGTTCTGTAACTGACGAGTCACAGTAAGTTGCTTGTGAAGTGTTTTTAATTGAAAGAAAGTTTCAGGGATGTAATCTGTGGTTTTCTCCCCATTCAGGTTAATAAAGCATACTAAGCAGCTACTAGAGGAGAATGAGGAGAAACTTTGCATTAAAGTCCTACAGACCCTCAGAGAAATGATGACCAAAGACAGAGGCTATGGAGAAAAGGTACTGCATGTTGCTTTTATGTTAGTAATCATTCTTTGCTTCTAAACTGAAGGCATAAAGGTGTTTGGAAACCTACCTCAGGTTAGGTATTACTGACTTCAAGTTTAACTTTTCTTCCCCAAAGCTGTTTATCTTCTCCCTAAAGGTAGCTAAGTCATATGACTATCTCCTCAGAAGTCAAATATAGTTAGTCATCTCTTCCATGCTGCTGGTCACGTATTCTAATGTTATGGAAGTACTGAAAAATTCCTAGTGGATTCCTGAATTTTGGATTTCAGCTAAGCATACCTGTGGGTCTGCTTGCTGCTTTCTCATGAGAGGTTGCACAATCCCTCAAGTGCATCAGGAGTTTCTCTGTTCACGCTGGAAGCCAGGCAGCAGTTCACGTCACCATTTCTGACCAGGTTGTGAAATGGCTCGGTCCTGTCACCTGGTACATAGAATATGCAGTGAGCAAGGGGTACCAGAGACCATTGTGATGGCTCCCGTGTGGGGCACAGGGCCAGCACCATCCCAGTGTCCTCCTTTGAAATTTTCCATCTTCCTAGGTTTTATTTGAAAGTGATATTTGATGTTCTGCTAGGCATTTTTAGCAGTTATCTCAGTAAACACACCGATCTCATTGACCTATCAAAATACCCAGGAGCTCATTTTTCCAGCTGTGTGACAAAGCTTTAAAATTAAATCACATCTTGCTTTGTCATATCTGGAGGTGGGAACTAGATCATCAAAAGTTTAACAGTGCAGCTGTCTTGTTTTCTAATCTCGGTAATATGATACCTCTCGTTAATATTAGAGCAACTTAACAAGGTAGAGTTCGGGCATGAACAGAAAAAAGGATCCAGTTCTTACTACACTGTACATTCCTCCATTGTCCTCACATCACAAGATTTTTAAATATCACTCGGAATGTTTAAGATACATAAATTTAAAAGTTAGAAAAAAGAAATTAGAAAATAAGTTTCTGCAGCTCAGCAGGTACTTTTATGAAGGAAACCTGCCAGCCAAGAGGTTATGAATCCAGGTAATAGGAAGAGCCTGGGTCCGGGTGAAAGGTGGTGGACACCCTCTCTCACAAACCGGTGTGGGCACCCAGCTAGGTCATGCTGTTTCGAAAGGGAAAAGGTGGAAAGAGAGGAGATGGCAGCCTCAGGGCTTAGAGGACAGTAGATGCAGACAGACAGCCTGGTGCAGAGTGGATAGATGCAGTTCCTGTAAGAGAGTAAGTTCCCAGGGTTGAGGAGAGCATCTTGGGCCTCAGCTCAAATCCCTTTACAACTGCTGATGAAATCGGTCACACCCAAGCAGAGAAATTGGAACAAAAGATGGTATTTCTTTTTTGACTACCTGACACTGTTATCTCCTTTCATTAAAATTAAAACACCACGAGGTAAGAATGAGAAATAGTGTGATACAGTGGAAGACATTCTGGAAAGCCATGTAAAGCCAGCAGCCCCCAAACCTGCAGCACCTACGTAGAATTTCCTGACTCAAGCTTTGACTGTTTTCAGCGCTAATTAGCCATTCACATTAATGGAACCTTCTGAGATGGGTGGAAGGCAGTAATGTATTTCTGTTCCTTCCCATCTGGGAGTTGGTATTAGCTTTGTTCCTAAAGGCTTTGTGAAGATGTGTTGGGAGGTTTACATGCCATCCAATGAGCCCAGTGCAGTGCAGAGGGCAGACAAACTTTTCGAAAGTTTGAAGTAACCCAGAGCCAAAGAATTTACCTTTTCAAGCAAACCAGTTGAGAAAAGGGAGGTGCCCTTTGGCCTGGGTACTGAGGTGGTTGCCCACCTCTTGGCTCAGTTTCCTGTCGCTTGCCCCTTTTCCAGAACTTGTCCCATGATTGGTCCCTCTCTGGGAGTGTCATGTCTGAAAGGGGCCACTGGCATTGCCTGGTCCACCTCCTTGGTGTATGCAAGAGCCTGGACTGAGGACTGTAATGATCCCTAGGGCCCCATGGAAAGTCTGTAGTGCAGTTAAGACTAGAACCCAGGTTTTATGCATCCCAGTGCAGTGACCTGCCCATCTCCCTTTGGGGTTCCATAGGTGGAAGCTGTTTCCTTGTCTTTCTTTTCTAAGCAATCATTGTATAGGCAATGAGACTTAGGTGCCTTTCCTCCTCCCTGCTTTACCATTCTACTTGAGATTGTAGTCAGGTAGCCAGATAATAAATAAAATTGAAACAATTCTATATTATCCTGTCCAAAAACGTGTGTGTGCTTGTGTAAGGCTCCTTGCCTCGGGGGGAAAAGTGATCATTGAGAACTGTCGCACATATTATCAAATAGACTAAAACATACCAGAATTGCTGAGGGACTGACACTTTTTAACTGTCATATGCACCCACTGATTTCCTAGAGAATATCTGTAATAGCAGTGATACCATTGATAAGGCTCGTTTTTTGTGCCAGCTGTTACGCTGAGCATATCCCCTGCTGTATCTCAGATCACCCTCAAAGATAGCTGTCATTGTTATTATTTTTAAACGCAAGGAAAAAAAGCATTAGAGTTTTAGAAACTTACTGGGATCAAAGCTGATAAAAGGGAGCCAGGAGCTCAGATCTGGACAGCCTAACTCCAGAGTCCAGCTCTGTTCCTCTGTATCCTGTGTGAGCTGAATGGCACCAGTTAAGTGTTGTGGGTCCCCACTAAGGCTTGACATTTAAGTTTTCATTATGTTTTACAACTATGCCAATGGCAGAGGGCAGCAACTCCAAGACCACTAAAGGTAGCAAAACCTAAGTACATGGCTTCACCTCAGTTCCAATTTCTTACCGTAATGAGAACAGACTCTAGTTGATCCAAATGACTTAACAAGTTGTGACCGTCCCAGTATTTTCCAAAACCAGGGGTTTTGATGTGATCCCACAGGATGAATCATATTAGTGAGTAGTGCATGGTTGGTCCTCTTGTCTCAGTCCACTACACCAAGAAGTGACCACCCAGAAATTGTCATAGCTGATTAAAGTGGCTGCTCGAATATTGCCACAAAGCTTGAGTCACAATTACAGTGTTAATATGTTCTGTTGTTACTGTCCCGCAGTAAATGAAGCAACTACTTCACAAATAAAAGAGGCTTATTTAGCTTCCTGTTTTAGAGGTTAAAACTCTTAAGATCAGGCAGCCTTACTGCTTTGGTTTCTTGTGAGAGCCCAGTGGTGAACATCACCCCAGAGGGAGCTGGTGCAGGAGTGAGAGCTAGGGAGAGAGGGTTATTCAGAGGTCAAAGTCTCTCTGTCTCTTGTTGTGTGCTATGTGTTTGCACTGAGGCTCGAGCTCAGGAACTCGCATGGACCTGTATCACCTACCCACTTTTTTTTTTTATTGTTTTGAGACAGGGTCTCACTGAGTTATTAAGTTGCCCAGGCTAGGGTTGAACTTGTGATCTTTCTGCTTTGGCATCTCAGAATGCTAGGATTGGAAGCCTTTACCCCACGCCTGGCTCCAGTTCTCTCTTACAACTTGAACCCATGAAAACAAACTCAGGGTCCCACTTGAACTACCTTAATTCCTACTAAGGGTGGGCCACTTGTCACCTACAGGGCCTCCTGCCTGGTCCTGTCCCATCCCAGCATCGCTAGGGTCTGGCCTTCCAGAACAGCTCTCAAACTATACTCAAACCATACCAATCATTAGGAACTTGAAAAAAAAAAAAGAGCTCTCACTGTTATGACTGCTGATAGGTACAGAATCAGCAATGCGTATTCTTCTCAAAGCTCTATATGTAAAATGAAGAAACCTTAAAATCTGTGGTGAAAGTAACGGTGAAACATATTTTTGTATAGCATCTTCCTGTCTTATGTATTCAAAATAGATAAACCAAATCAGGCATGGTAATACGTGCCTTTAATTTCAGCCCTTGGGAAGCTCATGCAGGAGAATTGCAAGTTCTAGGCCAGCTCTGGCTACATAAAGAGACCCTATCTCAAAAAAAGAATAAACTTTAAAAGTATATCAGGAATATATTAATATTCTATATGTAACGTACCTACTAAATTTTGCTTTTATTGTACAAGGACAACAGTGCCAGTATTTAATGCAAAAACAAAACCAAAACTAAACAGCCCTAAATTTTGCCAAAATTTTTTTAACTCATAGAAAATCTTCAAGCTTCACCTTCTGTTTGAAAGAGAGCACAGTTATTTTATGTATCGGCTACTCTGTAGCTCACTGTAAGTTTTTGATTAGACTGCTGTTGACTTAAGTTATTAGTCAGAGAGTTTTGGAAAGAAATTCAGAAGCCAGAAATTAATATATAAGGATATTACAGAATTTATTTAAAATTCTACTTTTTCTTCTGAATAGTAGTGTCTGTCTTAGCACTAGGTAGTACATGACCTCAAGTCATGCCATGGTTTTCATTTCATACAAAGTACCAGTTGTTCATTAATTACTGAAGCATCATTGTTTTAGATGAATCAAGTGCTAGCATCTTTAGCTAATATTGTTTCTGTCAGCACTTCAGTTTGCACAGTGTCCGAAACCTAATGAAACGTAAGAAAAACTACTGGATGGTTATCCCTCATACCTTAAATGAATCTAATTGTAGTAATTCTCTAGTGTGTTTTTATTGTCCTTGAATTAAATGCTAATAAATGCTAATATCACTTGATTGAGGACTGATAGTCCTCAGGGAAACAGCATCTCCATCAATTGTTGGAGATTTTCTTACCTAGTAAAGTCAGTGCCGGCTCTGATGGAGCCCACTTTTAGCTTGGGCTCTTAACCCCCACTGAATCAATAAAAATGAAGGGGAACAAAGACTTTCTTTCTCAGATAAGTTAACCCCACTCTATTCTTTTGTACCCTCTTCTGAAAAAACATCGCTCGTGATATTTACCTTTGTTCCTGCTCAGTTCAAGTCCTGAACTCTATAAAACAAGTAAAAGGCTCTCTAAGTGCTTGGCTAAGTGACTCCTTGCCCGGATGCCTAGCATGTGTGTAAAGCATTACAATATTGTGCCCACTTGTTCCAGAGCAGTTGTCAGTGCGAGCTGTGGCATTGTCCACAGTGTGGGAACCACTTAAAATGGTCACCATCTAAGGATTTTAAGGTGAAGCAGCCATAAGAATACAGTTGTCTAATTTCTGATGCGTAGCTGCTTTATATTTCCTTTTTCTAACATATCTTTGTCTTTCCCCTCCCTTTTTTCTTTTCCAGCAAATTTCCATTGAGGAATTGGATAATGCTGAGGTCTTAATTTTATTGTTGTTGTTGTTGTTGTTGTTTTCAGTGTCCCATGGTGATGTTTCCATGACAGCCTTTCAGTGAGCTCTGTGCTCTGTCCTCTGGTCTCAGCCCTGTCTAGTATCTGACTTTGTGTAGTGTGCCTTCAGGAGGGAATGGAGTCTGTCCTGTCTCTGTTAGCGTTTCCCATGACTTTGTTTGCCATTTGTCCTCAGAGATCTCATCTGAATCTAGATAAGAACTGCCTGAAATTCCATGAGATTTTAATCATTGATTGTCTAGAATATCAACAGAATTTCTGGTTGATGCTGCCCATTAACTTATCTCTTAATTCAATTTTGATATAAACTGATATTGGCAGGAGAACTTTTCAATGTGTGTAAACCATCTGACAAAAAGATACGTAATTACACTAACATAGTTTGAAAGTGGTTAAAAACAGCAACACTTACTTTCTCTTGGTTTATGTGTTGAAAAGTATGGCGCGTGAGGGGTATAAAACATTTCAAAAGGCATTGTAAACTCCACAGTGCTTCTCTGAGACTTTCCACTTACAGGATTAGAAAGACGCTGTATCCATGCCTTTTAACTAAGCTACCTATAAAACCAAAAACTGAGTCCTCATCCATCATCATTGGTGGTTTGTCTACTGATATATTACAGTACTTACACTAACCTAGAATTACCCTGGAGACTGATGAGTGAGTGGCCATTCTGTTTGGAACATGGGGACCTCTTATCATATTCTCTCCTTTGCATATTTTTTTCAGTATTTCTTGCTGTGTTTTTAGGCTGTGAGATGTGATAGTTAATATTACTAGAAATTATTAATTTGAGGAATTAATGTGTTAAACTGAGCAGATTTAATAAGTTGCCAACTCAAGTGTGTTAGAATCTTATTTGACTTCTTAGAACCATTCTTCTGGTATACTTCACAGGTGTGTTCATTCTTTTGGTAGACTAACATCTCACTTTGGATAGGATGGGACTTGGAAGGAGAACACATTGTCTACTATCATGTTTAATTAACACATCATAATTTCAGAGATATATAGAAAACGTTCACCTATACTAGGGAGATTGGAATCGCAGGCTTAAAATTGAAAGCCATAAGAATGGTTATTAACTTTTTTCCCAGTTGCCTCAAAAATGGAATGGTATGAGGTTAAATGGCTTCTCTGAGCCCACTGCCACCAGGGAGTCACCACCCTGGGTACACTGCTGGCTGGGTATGCTGCGGGTCTGTGTGGTGACTCTCAGAAGCAGAGAGTCTTCCTCATATTAATCAGGCAGGAGCAGGTGAGGAGACCATGCCTTCTGGGAGGAAAAGAACGTGAGAAAAACAAAACGAGGTACAGGGCCTTAATTGCTTTGGCTGCAGTGATTTTTGCTTTGTTACTGTTTAGCTTTCTGCCTCTTAGGTTGTTTGAATGCCAGAAAAGTATCCTGTGCTGAATTTGAATGTTGGCACCCTGGAGTACTCTTATTTCTACCTAGAGTTGTAAATGAGTGGCTGATTTAATTTTTTTCCCTTGAACTATTGAGACTGAGTTTCTATTTGCTTAAGTACGAATTAAGTCAAGGAAGGAAAAGCTTCCCTAATCACAGTCTGCATTGTTATTAATATACTGTTTTGCACCATAGTAATCAGTTGATGTGTTTGCTTGCTCAAGATAAAACTTGGTTCTCCTGGCTGGGAGATTATTGCTTGCTTATGGAAAGATTCCACAGTTGGAGCAGGTGTGTTTATAATTATACTCTAGGAAATAGAATACTTTCTGTTTATAAAAGAAGAATGTTCTGGCAGGCACTTGGATTCTTTGAAAATTCCCTGAGGAAGCAACTGTGGATCCCCTCTGCGTGGTTACCCCTGGCAACTGTCAGAACCCTGGGACACCAACACCCTGTCCCCAGTCTCTCAGGCTATTGGATTTGGCCCTCTAAGCAGAGATGACTGATAGGTCTTCATTGTCAGTGCAGTTCTGGAAACCACCACATCTCCTGTGGTTTCTCCCCACCAAGCTTTTAGTCAGCCTGTGCGAGTCGAACCCTGCAGCCCACAGCTGCCCTTCTGCAGAGGTTTAGCGAGAGCTCCTGCTGGCTCAGGACCTGGGTAGGCTTCACACGTAAATTGCAAGTCCAGGTCCAAATCCTGAAAGCCAGTAGGAAAAACCCCTGAGACAGATCTGTCGTCCATGACCACTGACTGAGGAGGGGCCACTGCCTTTAAATGATAAAAGATGGATGGGTGTGTCCAGAGAGTTAGGCAGCTAGTGACTTGGAGGGAGGCTCCCGCCTACTAATCTCTGTCAGGGCTCTGAGAAATGGGTGAAATGAGGACAGTCGCAGATTGCCTGCAGGAGATGTGCAAGGGATGAGCCCTCTCAGCTGTCCTGAAGAATAAAATTTCATTGACACCAAGAATAGGAGGATGTTTGTTTTTGTTTTTTTCCCTTGGCAAGTTAGTAGGCAGTGTCCCTATCCTTAACCCCTGTTGGGTCTTTTTAGTTGGCAGTAGGGGAGAGACAGGAAGCAGGATGAAGAAAACTCTTTGTATTATTGTCCCTTCAACCCTTCCAAGTTCAAAGCTTGGTGGGTCATTAAATCTGTGTGTACCTGAGCAGCCATCTCCCAAACCAATATATAGAATGTTTCCATCACCTCATGAAGTTCCCTTGTCTCCCCATTTTCGCTTTAGCACCAACTGATGGGAAAGGCGTTCATTTCTGTGATTAATTTTTGAGTGCTGTTATGTTTGAGGCCCGGTGTTGTGGGATTTGGATACACTGTTCCCCAAATAGACACAGTCTACCATTCTGGCTGGCACTTACAGTATTGTTGGGCAGACAGTAATAAAAACTAATGTAAAATGACAGCTGTCAGTTATTAGAAAGGAGAAATATTTGGAATCATGAGAACATGTTATCTGGGGACTTCTGGCTCAGCAAGAGGACAGATAGTAGCTTCTAAGGTCAGGTAAGAATAGGGAGTAAGTAGCCTGAAGAGATGATGCATGATGTCACTTTCCTGAATGATGAAGTGCCGTGTCAATCAGGTGTTGGAGATGAGGTGCTCAGGCCTCCGGAGCAGGTAGTGGGTGCCACAGGAGTGTGTCCTTGGGCAGGAGTGAGGAGTGTGAAAGTTTGTGCTGTGGCTCGGTGGATGTGTGAGATACGGTCTCCACTGAATTGCCGTCATTCGGAGCCTCTGGTGACAGCTGGCAATACCTTCCTGCACTGAAACGGAAAAGCTAGACTGACGTTCCAGGCTATCCAGGGTGACTGCTGCCTGCCATTATTGAGTCTTCAACATCTCCCACCTCCAGCTGCTTCTCTAAGCAAAAGACGCCACTGATAGGGAGATATGTAAAATTCAAGGAGGAAAAAAAAAGGATGAGAATCATAAGAATTGCTAAATTTCACCTTCAGGGGGCGTTCTCATGACGTCCAACCCCTGGTGGAGGTGTCCTACTTTTTTACATTGCTGTGAACTGCTGAGCTGGGCACCTGCCAACACTCAGGCGGCAGTTACATAAGAGCTTCTTTTTTTCCTGGAATTTAGGCTCACTGCTGATGTGTGACCTTCAGCAGTAATTGCCAATAAATGCAGCGGGGCTGTTTACTGTTAGACACTGGCAACCACAGAGCAAGCTCAACTCTAAGCATACAGAAGCTGTTGCAGTGTGTGTGAGGGCGTTTTTTGTTTGTTTGGTTTGGTTTGGTTTGGATTGGATTGGTTTTTTAATGCTGAGATTCTCCTGCAGTGATTAAAGTTGCATAATTTAGTCAAATCAGAGTGCACTTTTTGCATTTTTAAAATAATGAACTACGCTATTGAGTTCTGATGAACTTGTTCTGTAAGATAGAAGTAAAACCACATTGTCGAAACAGGTAATTTGGTGAAACAGGTAATTTATTTTTATCCCTAAAAACAAGTACAGTTAAAGAAAATTATGGTAGCAGATGTGAAAATTGTTCTAGCAAATGCTAGACAAGTTTTATTTTGGTTTGATCTTTCTTAAAGCTTTCTGTTAAGGGTTTTCAAAAGTTAACGAAGACTGGAGCCCAACAAACCTCTTTGCAAACCTTCTCTGTCGTTTGTTTCCTTCCTCTGAGGTAATAGTGGGTAAAGAAGAACTGAGGACTGATTCACTGTTGGCGAGTGTTCATTTCCTTTGATGTGCTACTATCTAGATCTGCCATGCAGTTATGTTTCTTGATTTGTGTTCAAATTCTGCCACAGTATTCTTTACAGAGGAAAATTGCAGAAACATGGGGAGCTTGGAGGGATTCCTGTTGAGGGTAGTTGAAACCAAAGGCCATTTACAGGCTGTGCTGTCTACTGGCCGATTATAGACACACTTGAAACTGAAGGATAGAAAGATGGACAGGTGTGGTAGAGTGCTGCTTTGTAAACACCAGAGATACTGATGCTAGGAGGTCTGTAAGCTTATTTTAAGAGTTACAGAGCATAACTTTCTTCATCTGTAGTAGAAACGTATCCTCTGATAAACTGTTAGGTATGTTGTGAATTGAAAGTAAGCGCATCAGTGCCTTACGTGCATGTATCTGGGTCCTTCTTGGCTGCTGATCTTAGAAGGACCCGATCACTGTTTTCCTACAGGAAGGGTACTTTGTGACTTGGGATACTGCTTGAATTTCTGCTTCAAAATCAGTCATTTGCAATCTTTTGTTCTATTAAGTTCGGTTTTACTGACCCTGTCTGAAAACCCTGGGAAAACTTAAGATCGCAGAGTAAATGTGTAGAGTAATTCAAAGATAACATGTGAATTCCAAGTTCAAACTAGGCAATATTAAATCAGTATTACTATTTGTTGGATTGGGCAGTTTCACATTGACTTCAGGGGGCTTCATAGAGTAGAGTGACTGCTCGTGGAACTGAGAACGGGGGAACGTAAAACGTGGGAAATTCCAACATGGCCACATTCTCCAAAAGTTCTCCCTTAACATGCGCATGAAACTTTACGATGTTAAAAAAAACTTTGATAATAAAAATAGACATAGAAACTTAATTCACTTATAAAACTTTCATTATATGTTGTATTCATGTACCTGTTATTTTCTTGGGACATACATAGTTTATTAATTTCCTAGTATTCAAAATTACAGTCTGCTGCCATAGAATCACTTTACCCTCAAGGAACTATGACCAAAATCCTCATAGGAAGAAGTCCTGTTTATAGACTGTAGTTTATTTCACCAAATTAAATACCAGGTTAGCTCTGGTCTTTCCATGCCTGGAAACATTTTATGTCCTAACAATTTGTATTATTTAGGCAACTTCCCTATTAGAGTTTATGAAATGAGGCTTACTTAAGATATACAAAGAGTTACTTGACAGTTCCGTTGGACATGATCCATAGGAATCTGTACTCCAGTCTTCTTGAACAGGTGAGGAGGTAGGACCCTAAAGAGACTCCTTGATGTGTCAAGGTCTCACAAGGATCCAGGGCCAGCCATGGTCAAGTGGTGGCCATCAGTGCTCTTGGTTCTACAAATGTATTGCATTAGAAATTGTCGTTCCAGTTAGATGATGGCTCCTGAGGCCGCAAGCATCCTCTGCTGTGTCACCAGCTTCATGAGAGTTTAAAGGAAGAAACCAAAGATGCTTAAATTTGTTTTAAAATTGATTAAACTAGGTTTGAAACAAGCATGGTAATCATTTCCAGAGAAAATAGAATATTACCATAATAACAGGAAAAAATCAGAAATCTCTTGCTAGAAAAAGTGGGGGGAGAATATTATGCTACCTATGGCCTATGGCAAAAGAAAAAAAAAAAAAGATTGCTTCTGTGGAAGCAGAGAGCCCAGAAGCAAGAAAATTAAACAAAAAGGATTGTCATTTCTATTTCATTTAATATACTTCCTTTAGATTTGTTTTTGATTGGCAGGGGAGCAATAGGGCAACTCTTAGACTTCCAATAGGAAGTCCATGTCTAGAATCCTTTGCTCTAGTCACATACAGTGAGCCTGTAGGATGTTAGTGAAAGTGCCTGACACAAATGGCAGATACTTTTTCCCTTCTGTGTCTCTGACTGCTCTCAAATGTATGAGCAGTTGCTTTAATTCTGCTTTTTTTGTAAATGTTTCCTTTTTGCATGAAGAACAGAAAGCAAAAAATGCATATACAGTTTTAATTTTTTAGCTAAAATGTATAGAATATAAGGGTAGAGTTAGAAATACATGGGTTTTTTTGGATCATGATGTTATTTTTATCATTTTGAAAACACACACCTGATGTCTTGGTTTTCCTTGCTGTACTTGATTCCTTTCTACGGCTCTGGGCTCCTCACTCCTTACGGGATGCTTTGGAGGGAAATGTTCCACCTAAGTCCAGCAGAACTGGGCTGTTGTATCAAAGATCGTCTGTCCAGAATCCAGCAAGCAACCGTGCATATGTGCCTCATTGTCTCTGATGAAGTAGTTTAGCTAGCTGTGTCTTATACAAAAGAAAAACTGAAATTATTAGTTACATGATAGCAGCCTTATATTAAGAGAACTTGTTTCTCATCTTAAAGATCAAACTACCAGAGTGATTGCATTGAACTGGATTGAGACATCATGAGATCTCACAGCTTCAGTCCTCCCATGCTTTCAACACCTGCCCTGGCCACCACCTGTCAGCTGCTATCTGCCCTCAGGAGGGCCGTGCCCCTTTTGGAGGCCAAGGTCACCCAGTCAGAGCGTGAGCCTTGGCTTTGCTCCATGGCCCCAGACTGCACCTTGCACCAGTCAGCCATACTTCTGGTGCGTGACTCAGAATGGCCCACACAGAGTCTGGAGGTCACGTCCAACATTCGTTACCTACTCCAAGCACGTGTCCTTTGGACAGACTTACAGGACTGACCTCACACGGAGCAGCATGTCTTTTTCCGGCTTCTCTCAGCCACCACGTGCGCCCACAGCTCACAGCATGTTCTTTGGCTTCATCTTTTCATCTCTCCTTCAAGGGTTAGACATTTTCAAAATAAAGACGTGCTGGAAGGGAATGTCTGTGTCTGCATGGAATGGCAAGAGTGGGTCCAGGCCAGCTGACGCTGTGAAACACGTCGGTACAGCGGTCATCCCCACAGCAGTGCTGAGTGCCTGAATCTCCCTTTTCCTGGTGATACTGGGAGGGGGCCACTCCATCCCCTAAGCTTGAACCCCAGCCTTCTGCTGCAGGACAGGATGGGGGAAAGTGACAGGAGAAAGCGTCAGACCACAGAAGACGCCGGCCTGGGTAGTGGCACGTCAGATCTTGCCCAAGCTTTGGGCACTACTGTCATCCCCTCCCTGACACCCTCATGGAATGTCCACCACGTGGTACAGTGTCGCCTCCCTTCTCTTCACAGTCCATCATGACACAGTGTGCAGTGGTTATTTGAGGCCTTTTGTTTTAAGATACTGTTTCTGCTTGGGTAGCAGTGAGCGTTTTTTGTTTCTTGCTTTATGTGCACTTCTTCCATCTCAGGCCAATCACATCTTCTAGTACGACCCCATTCAGTTTAATTTAAAAGAGCGAGTGTTTTCTTAGTGGCACAAGCCCACCTCAGTGGGTGACACAGCGAGCACACCTCCATTTTGGTCTTTTCTTCCATGTTGTGTCCTTGCGTGTTGGTCTCTGGTCTTCTTCGTGGCCTGCGAAACACCAGTGCTATAACTAACACGCTTCGTTTTACTCCCAACTAGCTGCCGCAAGCTCCGGAAGCTGAGAACTCCACCGAGGTGTGTCATTCGCCTGTATTTGCTGTGCCTGCAAATATGGGTACTCCTAAGTTGTTTGGATGGAATGTCTGCATTGCTGTGAGAAGATGTCTGTCCTGGTTGCTGATGTGGGAGGGAGGTCTCATGCTGGCTGGGAGTTGATCATTGTTGTACGGGATGTGGCTCTTGGTAGAGAGGAAGCCCTCAGGAGAGGGAGCTAAATCAGGCATCCTCCTGGTGAGGGGATGTGGCTCCTGAGGTCTTCACGTGCAGTTGACTGTATCTTAAGATGCTCCACTGAGAAATGCTAGCATGTTGAGGCCTGTCTTTTGTGCAGAATTGGCCTTGGCTCCTGTGCAAAGATGATACAGTTTTGAGACTGTGGGTATTAATTTATCCAGATAGCAATAATAAATGTGTAGTTTCACAGCACACTTTTTCTGTCCTTCCTGCAGAGCAGCTTTAATCACTAATTGAGGCACTAGAATTTGTTAACATGTAAGAGCAAAGAGAAGCTTTTGGGAGAGGTGTCGGCATTTACTTTGAGAATCTGTTCTAAAATTGCATGACTTCAAACTATAATGAAATTAACTTTATTTGAAAGTATCATATCGAAGCTCTTCACAGTGAAACACAGGTGATGGAATAGCTAAGTTGCATTGTGGATATTTTCTAGCAGTCAGTCTACTGTATTCTAATTAGAGCTCTGCACTACCAGTTTTGATTAGAATGCTGGTATACTTGTGGGTTAGAAAGAGCTGTGGTCCTGTATGTCTTTGCAGAAGTGTACACCAATGTCCTTTTTGCATGTGCTGTGTAATAATGCATGTACAAATCATAAGGATCTGCCCTGTTGAGTCTTGCTTTGTATCTCCTTTGGGTTAATATTACAGCTATAATATAGAGCTTCTGTTTCATAAACTTTGCAAAAAAAAAAAAAAAGGCCCGAAAGTCCTATGTCTGCTCCTTTTAAGGAGTACAGTAGGATTGAGGATTGGGACAGTTGTTAAACAGAGTCTGAAGTAATTGAACATTCATTTTCAGGGCAAACCACAAACAGACCTACTTTTTTTTTGTGTGTGTGTAACCTTGGCTGAATATGAGCTTGTGATGTATTTTATTTGTGACTGATGCTGAAGATGGTAGTGTCTCCTTAGTGTCATACTTAAAATGGAATTTCTGCATGCTTAGCAGGAGCTTGAACCAAGTCCACCCCTGAGGCAACTGGAAGACCATAAAAGGGTATGTAGTCTTGAGTTTCGCGTGTGGGGCGCAAATGATCATAAACTCTTCTCTCGATCACAGACTGATTTAAAGACAGCTATTATCACTTTTGATATTGTGAAAAAAACTTACTAGCTCACAACCAATCATAGTCTTCTATAGGAGTAAGACTGACTAGCAGTTTTACCTATTTTCTACGTGATCAGAGCACAGTACCTAGCCAGGCTCTAACTAATGACTAAGGAAGTTTTCCATGCCCTCGCCTTTTCTGTGATGACATTCTACTTAGGTGAAGTCTGAAAAAAAGCTTTTTTTTTCTGTAAAGCTGGTGGTCATTAGATAAGTTAAACAGTGAACAAAAAATGTAATGAAAATAGTTCATAATTATATTGCCGAAGTCTAAAAACTACTACTGTGCTAATGTTTTCATATTTCCTTCAACTACATTTTTTTTAAAACACATAGGAGCAAATGTCCTAACAAACTCATAAACATGTTCCTTGGCATTAGGAATTAGGACGGATTGTTAAAGTGAGTTAATTAGGGGTTCTGGAAGACTGAGCTCAGAGCCTTTACACATAGCTATATCTACAGCCTTTTTAAATTTTTTTGGCTTTTTCCCACTAAATTTTAAAATTGCCAAGGTTGGGTTCCAACCTCTGATCTTCCTGCTTCAGCCTACCAGAGTGCTGAAATTACAGGCCTGAGCCACTGGACCCATTTGTAAATTTTTAGTGCACTACTTTTATACCCTGTTTTTGTCATGAATGTTACATCTGAGCCTCATTTTTAAAAAAGACTTTGGAACTTAAGTCTGCGTAAAGTTCCCGAAATTATTAAGAGTATTGTCATTTTTTCCTCTCACAAGGAAGTGAACAAATGGGGGCATCTGAGTAGGTTCTTAGGAGGGGAATTCCTAAGTCAGAGGATAGATACGCTCTTACTGTGCTGACATGAGTTCCAAAAGGTGCCTAGCCATAATCCCCAGGAGCCATATTGACGTACCCGTTTTGGTAAGACAACCAGGTATTTCGGTTTTCTGAGAGCTTATTATGTGCAACTTACTGTGCTAAGACTTTCAAATGCTGCATTGACCCAATATACAACCTTTGTCCACATTTCGCAGAATAGGTAGTTGAGGTTCAGAGAGGTTAGACACCTTGCCTGCAGTTGTGGGATCAAAACATGAACAGTCTTTATGGAGAATCCCTAGTAGTTGTCATCACTTGTGTTCTGGAGAACTCACACCTGAGATACATGGGTGCTCAGTCAGACTTCTCTTCTGTTTGCACATCCCAGCCCCTGCCCACTCTAGCCCATCACAGATTCTTTTCATCCACTTGCATTGGTAGAGAAATAAACTTGGGGCTGGGAGGTGCAGCTTAGTGGTTAAAGCACTTGCCTAGTAAGCACAGGGCTCTGGATTCAGTTCCCTGGCACCACATAAGTCAGGTGTGGTGGCTCACACCTGTAATCCTAGCACTCGGGAGGCAGAGACAGGAGGATTTCCATGTGTTTGAGGCCTGCCTGGGCTACATAGTGAGTTCAGGACCAGCCTGGATTACAGAGACCCTTTCCCTAAATAGATAAACAAATAAATATAAATAAGCAGGAAGAACAGGCCTTGTGATTTCTCTGACCTGGACTAGATTCTAGCTTCCAGGGAGTTTGCATCTCAGCAGAATGCAGGGCCCAGGGCTGTAGGCCTTCCTTTCCAGCATCCTGTATGCATTGCAGCTTTTTGCTAAAGGCACCTTGCATTCATGTATCTTCTATCCGTGACTGTCCCTGAAGAATGACCCTAGGTGGTAGTTGTAACTGGCTAAACTACCCCGTCTTCCCTCATAGCCAAAGCTCTCAGGGGTCTCAGTATAGAAAAGCTTTGGATATAGAAGCAGATGTAAGTCACTCTTCGCCAAGCATCAGTGGTGGTACTTGGGACAAATGACCTAACCTCTTGGTGCCTCACTTTTCCTGTGCTGTAAACTGGGGTTGACATTCATCTCCATCTGTTAGGACAGTCACACTAAGTAAGACGTTCAAGGTTCTGAGCGTGGTGCTTAGATGTGATTAAAGGGTACTAATATTGTAGTCACCTTGCAGTTGGAAACACCTAGGTGATTTTGTAGACAACAAGAGTAGGAAAGGGGAGATATTTTTAAATCCAGCTGCTACCTTTGTGCTGACTAAGGTGTGAGAGACTCACCGCTCATGTGAGAGGGTGATCTTGCTCGAAGCACATGATCTTTAAGTGGCTGGAACTGGGGACACCAAAAAGTCACTCCCGTCTTCTTGGTGTGTGGTAGCTTTAACTCCCTAGTGCCTTTTTCGGTGTGTGCTCTCTCCCCACAGTTCATCAGCTGCTAGCTGAACTGATAAAGTGAAACTGCTAGTGGAGGGGCAAGGTTGGAGCTCTCTGCCGTTATTCCAAATCACTGGTCTACCAGTTGTTACTGTTTTGACATGACACTTAATACCAATAAAACTTGCCCTGACTTTTTCTTTTTTTCTGTCTTAGGTAATAATAAATGTGCAGTTTTGTGCTAAAGACAAACATCTGATATTTGTTTGCATACTGTAGGTGTAAATTGCTGGAAAAAAAAACTGGCATTATTTTTAAAAAGTGGTTGCACAGCCAAATGCTAAGGCAGTGACGTTATTTGAGAAGTCATTTTCCCCCTTCTCTGCAATCAGATTTCTTAGCTTGGTACGTTGTGAACAGCTTAGTGCTGAGGAGTAATTTATATCATGATTAGGAAGGCTTTTCTGTGAAGATTTTAATTTTTCCTAAATTACACCAATGACTCAAAAAAACCCAAGAATCTTTCTTGAACCTAAGTTTCTACAGTGGGGATTTATATAACTTTTAATAATATTTATTCAATTTTTTTCTTCAGTCCTCTTCTACCTGAAAATCTTTATTGTTCAAAAAAACCTCTTTTTTATTTATTAAAAAACAAAACAGATTTTATTTGCTCTTTTTCCTGTCATACATTTAACTTTTTGTATATGTGGAGAGAAGCTAAGATGAGTCTGTGCCAATAATCTGATAATTAAGACAGGGAAAAAAAGTTTTTATGTTGGGATGTATGTATATGCCCCCACCTCACCCCCTTTTCATCCTGTAATGAATACATTTCATGATACTCTCTTGTGGGGGAGAATAAACCATTTGATGCATCAGTTGCTATGGAAACTGCTGGGGTTCTTCTGTTGCGGGAGAGGCAGGATGGCAATGTGCAGTCCCTGTGCGTCTTCAGTTTGGCATCCAGGATGTATTAGCGTGGACTTCCTGATTGGAGCCCACTTGTTCCTTTCTTTACCTTCTGCCTCTGGGTTGTCAGCTGGTCAAGGTCTTGCTGCTTACCCTCAACGCCACAAGAAAGGAAAAGAAAACCCGCAGGAGGTGAAAACCTAGTTTAGCCATCCTGGCCCGAGTAGACTGGTGGGGAGGTGTCCTTGTTGATCAATCCCCGCTAGGCTTCATCCCACTGACCTTTCAGCCCAGTGTCTTGCTGCTCTTGGCTGCATGGCCGGCCACATGAACCACCTGTTGTGGCTACAGATTGCAGGTCTCATCATAGCCATCAGCATCTCAAACAAACCATATTCTCATGGTGAAAAAAAAGGATGTAGTTAAGGACTTAGAGCCATGGCTACTGATCCCTCATGCTGGAACTTAAAATCTATATTCTATCTTCATCAAATAGATGGATCTTGACAGTTTAAAAGGCAGATCATATTTAATCTATCATACCCAACGTGGAGATTAATGCTCTCTTTTCTCCATATCTTTCTTCAGTAGTCTTTCTTGAATGTTTCTTTAAAATTAGTTTCTCTTGGTAAGTCAGCATTTTGAGTACTAGCTTTCTTAGGGACTGCTTTGGAGAGTGTTGGAGGTGTTTGTTCTGGTGCCTGAGACAGAAATGCTAGTAAAGTCATATCTTTATCCAAACTGGAGTTTGCTAAGCTAGGGAAAAATCTTGTAGTAGACTTTTCCCCCCGTTGTCAATAGTTCATTTTAAAAGTTCTCAAATATTATAAGTAACTTTCTCATTGGAAGCATTCTTGTAATTTTGAGTGTATCGTTAGTCTAGGTGGGAAGTTAGTTTTGTGGGCTGATGGAAGGTTCCTTCCTTTGAAAGGTACAATGAGAGATGTATTTGTGGGTGGAATACAGAAGGGAAAATGGAATCTTAGTTTGCCGCACATTCATTTAAAAATTACTACTCTTCTTTCATTGATTTCCTCTCCTACTTGTTTACCTCACTCTAGTTTGTTCCTGTGGGGTCTTTGACTAACAACATGAATTAACAGAGAACATAAATCTGGCTACATGGTCCTGGGCTTTGTATGCATTTGACAGTTGGCAACATCCAAATGTATTCTAACTTTCTCCCTTTTCCTCGTCTCCTGCCTCCTCCTCCTCCTGTCCCCTCCTTTTCAGTTTGTTTTGCAAACACCTCACTTGAAGTCTCCAGACCTATTCTCAGAGCTTATTAACAAATCACTTTAAATTCTCCTGACTCATGTTACAGTCGCAGGTCCCTTCAAAGGAGCTCTTGAGTCTCTATTTTGGAGACCTGCTAGATTTCAACACCTCTCTCTGCTAGACTTCTCACTTACCTCTCCTGATGATGTGCCCAAGGGACTCCACTCCTCTCTCCCTTGTCCCTGGGAAGCAGTCCAGAGGAAATTGATAAAGCCTTTGACTTTTAAACATTTGCAGATTAGGAGTTGGTCTGGGAGTCCCTTAGGAGTATAACTAAAAATGTGATAGAGCTGAGAATAGATGCTGCAACTGTGTGCTTGCAGGCGTACCCTGCTACGAAGGAACAAATCAATTTCTTTGGTTGAGTTATGAGAAAGAGTATTATTTCCCCTGCCCAAGATCTCTTTGATGTTTCTATTTTTAAAGCTTTTTATTGTGGAAAAGTTGAAATATTTACAAAAGGAATCAGAAGAGTTTTGACAGTCCCATTTATGTCCCGGCTTCCCCAGCTATCTACTCACACCCATTCTTTGCTCATTTATTCTTCTTCCAATTTCTCCTTCTTGATTATCTTAAGACAGATTTCACACACTTCATTTCATCCGTGATGCTTTTTTTTGGTTGACATACTTGATTCTCTACCACTAATTTGTGTCATGGAGCACGTATTTTTTTCTTTGCCATTCTGCTCATTGACTCTCTTTGTTGGCTTATTATATCATTATGTCAGATTACTCTTTTACTCTGGTATCTTAGTATTTGGGGGCAGCCTTAGTAAAATCTCCTCTTGGAGTTTCACTTTTATACTTCTGTATGGAAGCTGACCTGTAAAATTTTCAGTTTGTCCAGATTTCATTAACTTACCCCAAAGAGCCTTTTGGTTTTGTTGTTATTATTTGCCCCTTACAATTATGATTCTGTATTTCATAATTATATGATATTTTAGGTATTTGATATTCTAGATTGCCAGCATTTTAAAAAATACCTGGTTTCATGAGAAAATATTGAAGCTGTTGTAGAATTTTCAGGTGCTTTTGTTGTCAAATTGTTTCCTCACTGAATGAAATTTGGCCAGTTATGCCTGAGTACCCCAGTGTGTTTTGAATATTAGTCACTTGGTTATGCGTTACATTCAGAACCTGATTTCATTATCTTGTTTGAATTAAGGGTGAGGCGCTCAGGCAAATTTTGGTCAACCGTTACTATGGAAACATCAGACCTTCAGGAAGAAGAGAGAGCCTTACCAGCTTTGGCAATGGCCCACTGTCACCAGGAGGACCCAGCAAGCCTGGGGGAGGAGGTAGGCAATGTGCTGTGCTAGTATGTTTCAGGTACATGGGGTTTACTAGGTATACTTCATAATGGTATCACTCAAGCATGTCACATGGTCCTGCATGTTTCTGATTAGTAGGCTGAAACTTAGATAACTTTGTTTTTTTAAGGTTTTTTTCAGCAACTTTTTAAAAAAAATCTTTGATTTGCCATCAAATTCATGTCTCAACACATTCCCTTACAGTTAGATAGTAGCCTGGTAGTGAGCCTCTTGGCAATATATGAAAGACTTAAGGGACTGGATTTTATTGTGCAGTTTTTGTGGTCATTAGGATTTGTGCCTTCTCATAAAGTGATGAGGATGTTGGCATCCAGGTGTGGGAGCTGCAATTTGTGAGATGCTTCCTGAGTGCCGGGGCTTTCCCAAGCACTTTGTACTCTCTGTCTCAGTTTGTCTTGCAGGTTACCTGCTAGGTGAGTAGGTTCTGTTGCTATCCAAGTTTAACAGAGGAATGGAAACTTCTTAGTCCTGGTTTATAATTTTAGCTAGGCATATCTAATTGTAATGACTATGTTGTGTGTACCTCTCATACCCTTAAGGAATTTACAAGAAATTCTGTGCAAAAGTGCTGAACAGATCTCGAAAGATGATCAGATTTATTGATATTTTAAGTATAAAAATTGTAAAAATATCAAAGTCATGTTGGGCTTTACCTGATTTGGATTTTCAGGGGAAACAGTAGCTCAGGACTCAAAGTACAAATGCAGGTTGTTGATCCCATCTTAGGATTATGGGGCAGCACAGAAATGCTTAGTGTTTAGCCAGCTTCTGAGGAGTACATTTGTATTTCCCACCAGATAAAAACTTGAGGTGTACCTGTTCAGTTCTTAGGGCTGTGCACATCTTCAGGGAAGATGCAATTCTAGGGGAATCCCAGAGCAGAAGCTCAGCTTTTCGCATCCAGAAATCCCCTATGCTTCTCCTGTAGGAGTTCTTCATATATCATGTCACAGCTATTTACCTTTAATTTCTGTTGGGGCGGGGGGGGGGGTCATTCACCAAAAATGGGAAGCCGTTGGGTGGCATCATGAGAGGAACATGCATCAAGACAGATTCTGCTTTAAGAAGCTGTAGCAGAGAAGATATGCAACCCAGTTTCTACTTTGTACTGCAGGTGTAAGGAACATGTAGCCGAGGAAAGCAGCATCAAGGGGCAGCATGTGGATTGAGCTTTGTGGGAAAAGATCTCTGGTAAAGGGGCAGGCTTAGTCGATTGGTTGATTTGTTCACATTGTCAAATGGATCACCCATTTCTCCATATGCTTTAGTGGTTCAGTTTTTGTCAGTAATGATGCAAGACTTTAATGTGTGCTTTCAGATATGATACAATCCATTTTAGGTTGTCTCTTCTGTGCGTATTCACCTCATCTGAAGGTCTATGAAGGTGTGACTTCATTTGTCCTGTTCTTTTTCTGTCCCTTAGCTCTTGATTCCATGCTAAGCATGGAGTACATGTTTGTTGAATGAAGGAATGAATGAACAGACAGAGGAATTATGTGGAAGGATGAGTTGGAGGTTAGGGTGAGAGCTATAGTGATTGCTTTTGGCTGTGCTTGCTTAGGAGTGTCTCTTAAACCAATCCTTGGTAATTATACTCCACGTTTTAATGTGAGGGAGAGTCTTGTCTCACAACTTTGGGTCGCTTAATGGAAAGACATCATTTGTCCTTTATCTTATATGCTTGAGTTCAGCGTCATCTCTACTTAAAGCTGGGTATCCTTGAACAAGCAGCTTTATCTCTTCTTGTTAATAGTAGTTTTCTGTGCCTTTGTGGAGAGGGTTAAGAGAGATTATTCAGGTAAAGTATTTGTTTTGTGTGTAAAGTGTTGGTACATAGCAAATATCAAAAATGTTAGCTGCTCTCATTATGTTTCCTGAGAATAATGTTCTGTCTTTCTAGGGGGAGGTTCCGGATCCAGCTCCATGAGCAGGGGTGAGATGAGCCTGGCAGAAGTACAGTGTCACCTGGACAAGGAAGGGGCATCCAATCTGGTCATCGACCTCATAATGAATGCGACCAGTGACCGAGTGTTCCATGAAAGCATCCTCCTGGCCATTGCCCTTCTGGAAGGAGGCAACACCACCATCCAGGTAGGGAGGCATCTTGGAAGCTGACTTGGTTCCAAGGTATGTTAGAAAACTTTCATAGCACTGAGGATGTGCATAGTATGTTGGCCTAGAGTCTGGGGTGTACTTGGTACTCCACAATGGTTTCCACATAAGTAATGAAGTTTGCTTTTAATTTTTATCCAGGAATATATAGGATCTCATCACTAGATCACCAGAAAAGAGTATGGACTGTGTAGGGTGTTTAGACGATTTAAATTTTGTATTTTTTTACTATAAATTTTTCCACATTGTAATAGAAAATTCAGTGAAACCAAACCATTTGATACTCACAGGAAAAAAATCAAGCTAACTTAATCAAAGATGAGTAGTTTTTGTTATCTCTGTGTACTGTTTATTTTAAACAGGGATAATAGTAAAAGCTCAAATTTTGGTAGAAATTATTAAAGATTCTTAAAGAAGCCATTTTAATAATATATAAGTAATATAGTGTTTAAGAAGGCATGACTTTTTTTTAACAAAAAAAAAGACAGGGTCTTGCTATGTTGCCTAGGCTGATACTGAACTCTTGGTTTCAAGTGATCCTGCTGCCTCAGCCTCCTGAGTAGCTGGGACTCCAGGCGCGTAGCAGTATGCTGGACTAGAATGATATTTAAGATAATTCCTGTAAATATTTTTAATAACCTCTTATTTATGCCTCAGTCTTGTTGTCTTATCAAGCTGGGTTTGATTAGAAATGTGTGAGTGCACGTTTACAAGCAAGGTATACCTGTGTTTGTGTACATACACACATTGTATTGAGCTAGAATTCATGCATGTTTCCGCCTTATGTTTATACTGGCCTGACATACTCTTGGCCTGAAATTCAATGTGCAGAGTACTTGTGCAAATCAGAAAGGAGCGTTTGAGAGCTCGAGGCATATCTCAGTGTTTTAGGGGCTTAAATAGCATGCACAAGGCCCTGGATTTGATTTTTCCAGTACCACATATCAAGATGCTGTCTTAGAAAAGAAAAGGTACGCATTTTGTCTTCTGGGCCAGTACCCCTCAGGCCCGGGCACCTGGCTTGCCACATGCAGCATAGTTGAATTTCGGAGCCCTCACTCTCTGGCCAGGCATCCTGCCCCTTGCACGGTGTGAGTACAGTGGCCCTTCCTCCCCCTTGCCTTCCAATTCCTGTTTGCTCCAACACACACTTTGGAAGTTTGTTGTTATGCATTGTGCTGAGTCGAAGGCTGAGAAAGTGAATTAGTCATTTATCCCAGTGGCAGTCTACAGCTTGTCCGAATTATCTTGTGGTCATGTGAGTTATAACGTGTTGGGATTACTGCTTGATTTTGTCACTGACTGTGAGAGTGCCTGGGTCTGGTGCTTTTTCTCACCATTGGGATGTTGCCCCGTCTCGTTCCTGTGTCCATGGTGCTGGATTCATATGTTGGGATGGAAGCAGTGCCAAATGCCTCTTGTCTCTGAGCAGCGTGATTTCCTATGACTAGATCAGGTGAGCCAGCTATTCATTGAGCATCAGCTGAGAATACAGGGCAGCGGGATTTCTAAATCCTGGACCAGTTGATCTATGGGAATAACCTCTAGCCCTAGTAAGTTTGGAAAATGAAGGCAGTGTGGTTAGTTTTTTGTTAACCAATATACTACTGAATGTCTGTTTATCCTGAGAGTGTACCTGTCCAATGTTTATTTTTATCTCTAATGTCTTTATATTAGTGAAGTGTGTTGATGGAGTTAGTTACCCTCATTTGCCAAATAATTCCTAGATCATGGCTACATTTTTCCAAATTTTATAAAAAGTATAACCAGTTTGGTAAGTCCCAGAAGTTCAGTCTCAAGAAACTGAGCATCTTGCAAGGATCCAAGGATGCATGGACATGCACAGAGGGCGCTGTGTGTCAAGAAGAAGGTTTAGTGTCTCCCAAGAAGTGAGACTGATTCCTGAGAGCCGCTGAGGAGAAGTAGCAACATCTGTGCGAAAGAGTGTTGCGATGAAGTGCTCTGTGAAGGATGGATGCGGGCATGCAGGACAGGAGCTGGCATGGGGCCTGCAGCACGGGCTGCACAGGGAGAAGGCCCAAAGCAGGGCGAGCGGTGCTTGTGTGCACAGTGCTGGGGCTAGGTGTGAGGATTGTTGAGGAAAGGGGCCAGCACCTGGGACTAAGCTAGTGGTTGGTTATATGCAGGAACAATGCAGCACTCCTTGGGGCCTGGGAGATGGGGTGTTGGGCTGTAAATCTTGCAGTACAAGACAGAAGACCCAAGGGAAGCAGTTAGTAATTTAAAAGCTAATTTGCAAAGTAGCAGATGTGGGGGTCAACAAGTCTGATGTACAAAATGAGGACTTTAATTGTAAAGCTGTACTGTGTAGAGGTCTGTGCCAAATAAGTGGACCTTAGCTGCTTTTGCCACTAAAACAAAACAAAAAAATGAGTGAGATAATGTGCTTAATTTGCTTCACTGTAGTAACCCTTTTACTCCACATATGTGTATCGCTTAATACCATGTTGTGTCCCTTACATACACATACATGTTGAAATTTGGTTTAAAAAAAAACAATAAGTAGTCGTTTAGCAGAGATAAAGAACCTGAACTCTAAATGATGGTCTGATAGAAGGGATCGTAAATGGGGTATGTCACATAGAAGATATTTTCTATGAGACACACGGGGGTCACCTTTTGGGAGCTGGGAATCATCTGTGTCTAGATGGTAGCTACATTAGTGCAGATGTCCACATTTGCATACTGAGCTGTACCCTTAAAATGGGTCTACTTTACCTAAGTAGTACAATTTATTTGTTTGCTCAATATATGTCATAATCTTTGTTTTTCCCCAGGATTTTTTATTTATATATATTTGTGATATCTACCGATTGCATTCAACTTGAGGAATTGGCATATTCATGTCACATCTTGGTCATTTTTTTCTTGCCTTCCTAAGTGATACAATTTTAAAATGTGGGGGAAGCAGTGAGAGCCTGGACCTGTTAGGAAGTCTTTGAAAGAGAGCGGGGATGGGCCCTCTTGAGACTGTGTTGTCCCTGCATACAAATGCCAGCTCCATCCTGGGCACTGCTGGCCTCCTTCTAGCTCAGTGCGCCTCAGAGTGGAGACTCCTGAGCCTCCCTGCTGAGCCCCAGCCTGGACCCATTTGCCATTTAAGTACCTGTTGGCTGACATGTGGCTGCCTGGCCCTGCGAGATGAGAAGGTCACAGGGCCCAGTTGGGTCGGGAGGCTTCACGTCCTGGGGATGAGGCGCCTGAATGCACCACTAATTAAGGAGCAAGGAAGCGTGGAGCAGCTTGCGGGGGCTGCTGCCGCCAGCGATGAGGCTGGCTGGGGAGATGAAGTCTGGGGTTCTGGCGAGATGCTGTGTTTTTCACAGTATGCCCCTGATGGTGATGGCAAGGCACACAGAAGCTGTTTTCCCTCAAGTTCTTTATCTTGTAGTAATTATGAATATTAGTTTCATGTTTTCACACATTTATGACTCATATGCTCAGGCTCCAGGAGAAATGCCGCAGTGGAGCTAGAGAGAGTGAAACGCTTTCCTTCCAGGGAGCTGGGGTGCTTATTACCAGGGGCCCGGATGTGGCGGCCTGTGGGCATGTAGCCAGGATGGGAGGGCCTACACTCTTGCTCCCCCTGCTCCTTCTGTGACCTTGAGGGCCCAGTCTGACCCACTGCCCCCTAGGAGGCCTGTGGTTCCAGGAAAATATCTCTAGCCTACAGTCAACTTGTGACGTCTCCTTGGCCCTGAGCTGCTTTCTCTGGAGAAAATGATGTGGAACGAGCATTGTGTCGGGGCCAGTTGAGGACAGGAATCCTGAAGCCCCAGGGAGGGTGATTCAGGGTTTTTCATGCTATGGATAAGCTGGTTCAAAGTGGTAAGTGACCAGCTGAGAGGCAAGCCTGACTTTGGCTCAGTCTGCAGTGGGAACTGTTAATGATTGCTGCGCTGCTGTCATCCATCCAAGGCAGGGTCATTCCAGCTGGAGCTCACTGCCCTTCATCACTTCCTGTTCAGCATGACGTGCGGCAGGGCAGGAAGGAAATGGTGTCTGGTCAGGTGGGCTTCCTGAGATTTATTTTCCCCAAGGACAGGTGGTTGAGAGGGCAGCTGGCAGGGAAGCAGGCAGGGCTCTGGAGTTCCACAACTGTGTCACTGCTGCTCAAGAAGAGGACTGCATAAAAGTCATGAGGGTTAGTAAGCACCTCCTCTCAGGGTTTGAGACATGTTTCCCGGGGAGAGAAGAAATAAGACTAGCTTTCAGGATCAGTTCTGCGTGAGATGAGGGATTTTATATGTGGGCTTTCTTCTTATGTCTGTTGAGCGTGAGGTGTGTGGATGCTTGGGTCCCCTTTACAGTCTTGGATATGGACAGTTGAGAAGCACATTTTCCCAGGAAGTCTTACAGGCCATTGGTAAAGGGAGCCTAGACTGATTTCTGAAGGCCTCTCAGGTTTGTGAAAATTATTATTAAGAATAATGGTGACTGGACAAGATATAGTATATCCATATAATGAAATTTGACTTATCGATTTAAAATGAGCAAACATTTGATAAATGCAGTAATTTAGATGGATCCCGAAAGTATTTTCTAGGTCACAGATACCATCATAGTGACATATCATTTATATGAACTCTAGAAAGACTATTGTTCTAATGATGGGGTTTAAATCAACACCAGGGTTGGAGTGAAGAAAAAAATTGACTGTAAAGAAATAACACAATGGAGTATTTTGGGTGATGGACCGTTTGTGTGTGTCCTGCTTTTGGTGGCAATCACACAAACCTACATGTATAAAAATTCACACACCTGAATACCAAAAGTCAGTTTTAGTGGTTGGTACTTTTAGAAAGTAGGATAAGTTTTAAAAGATGATACTTGAATAATAAATGTGTACTTTGTGCCAGGAACTGTATGTGATTGCTTCTCATGTATCGTCTCATTTAATCCTATGATAACCCTGTTGGGTGGGCGCCATGATGATATCCCTTTTGTAAATAAGGAAACTCAAACTCAGAAAAGTTTAGGAACTCTCCTAAGACTGATACGTGCAAGGAGCCAAGGCAACCTTGCACCCTCAAGTCTTTCTTCATTCTTTGCCTTTATTTTTCAAGGTGATCGAAGGAAGATAAGTTACTTTGAAAGAGGATGTCTTGAGTCCTTCTTGCAAGGTAAATGCTTGTCATCTTTAGAGACAGACCTAGGTCGAGGGGCTGAGTGCATGGCTACAGAGTTCAGTAGAACACAACAACTGTGTCCAGTATACAGCTTCATTTTACTTGGGGGTTTACCTTTCAGGACGTCCTTTTGGTTAAGATGTCTCATTTAAGTGATCTCAGTGCCCTGTGAGGTATGCTGACTGTGCATTGTCTCATTGTGGAGGTAGGAAAACAAACTTAAAAAGGTTATGGCTTTGAGCTTCCAAGCTCGACCTGACACAGGCTAAATATCCTATGCCTCTTCCCTCACTAGACACCTCATACTCCTTTTAGTTTCAGTCACTCAGCATCCACTACAGATCCTAGTGACTAACAATTATGGCTATTTTGATACCTGTTTAAATTCTGTGAACTGGATTGGACTGTAGCCAGGATGGCTGCTTGTAGAACTGTTGCAGTAGATTCAGGCTTTCACTAGGGAGCTCCTCTGGGTCTACTACTGAGATTTTGTTGATTCATTTATGATTTGAGCTTCCTAGAATTTGACGGCTGGTTTCTGAGAGATAGTGTTTCAAGAAGAAGGAAGTGGAAGTCTGTTTCTTTTAAGGCCTGAATTTGGAATCTTGAGAATGTCACTTTTGTCACGTTGTTGGTAGAAGCAAGTTGAGGCCAGCCCAGTTTCAAAGGGAAGAGGGAAAAACCTGCCCCTCCTCTTGAGGTGGCATGGGTACAAAAGAGAGGGAGTTGTTGGAAGGCGTCTCTGGAATCTGGCTCCTTGTGCCCCTGTGATAAGGGAGCCCTTTAGAATGGACTGTCCAGCCACCACGTGTCAGTCAAGCTCCTGAGCTGGGTATTGCTGCAGAAAAGGCAAACACTACTGCCTCTGGTACTGAGGAGTATGATTCTCCTCAGAAGCTCAGCCCGTTCTTTACAAAAGTGTCGACACATGACATCATCTTTCGGGTGCTAAGTGAAAATTTTGTTTTGTCCCGAGGATAAAGGGCCATAGCTTTCCAGAAATTCTGATATTCCTGGCCCAGAGGATGAAGGATTTGCCTCATGGAAACTCAAAATAATGACAAAACAGCACTTGCTGGACTCCTTCAGTGAAGAGAGTTGACATCCTTCTCCTGAAACCTGGCCCTGTATGCCATCATTATCAAAGTCCCAAAATACCTGTAAGCTAAATTCATGGTGTTTCCCAGTCTGACATAATAGGCTCCTAGGGACAGTGTCCCCAAAGTTTCCAATATCTTCTATTCCTCCCTGGGCTTCTCCGATGGTGGTAACCTCAGAGGATAATTCTTACCAACACAGCTCTCTGGCTTGGTGCTGTCAGAGCAGCTTGGGTTTCTTACTGCGCCCTGTTCTTAAAGGAACAGGGAGATGGTTGCAGCCCTTGGATTCTCCAGAAGTGGATGACACATTGTCAGGCAGAGGATCAAACTCCTCTTGAAGAGTGCTTCCTGCTGCTTTGTCCCCACTGTGGTGACACCCCCTTCCTGTCAGCCCCCAGAAGAAATGTTTCCTTTCTGCTTGATGTTTTGTAGCAAGTGGGAAACTATAAAATAAGCATTTGCTTATGAATTAATTTTTTGGCACGCACAGGACTCAGCGAGTCTCACGGCACTTCATATCCGTCCTTGGAGTGCTTGCCAACTCATGTTCCTTCCTCCTAAGATGTTCCCACCAGCACCAGGGGAAGTTTCCTGAGCATTCTCTTCCCTGCAAGAGACAGGAACTGTCTCCTTACCTGGAACAGCAGATGAGGAGAGTCTGTTTTTGAACATGCACACCTTTTCCCCCCAAGCGATACAGTTGTTTTGAGATATATTTGCCAACATGACTATATAGAACTTCACAGCAAAGTAAGAGGAAAAAATATATTTAAAAAAAAAATTTTTAGAGAACTTGCTTCTGGTTGTAGAACCACGGTGAATTTTGTGTGTATCAGATGGCTGCCCACGGCTGTTCCTCTGCCAATGTCTAAGCTACCGACACACCCAAAAAGTTTCTTTTTGCACGTACACAGCTGGAGGTGGAAAATATGAGAAGCTCTCCATCAGGAAACTGGTTTGTGAGTTCAACGAAGAGATGAATCCTAGTTTAAGAAGTCTTTCCTCACCACTGTCATAATGATAGAAGTTGGCTCCAGGAATGAGCCCAAGAGACAGTATTGTGTGTGACGTCTCATACCCCTTCTAGAAGAGTCTCTCTAGAACACCCTGTGGTGCGAACTTGATGGTTTGGCTGCTTCTAAGGAGATGATGGTAGAAAGGGTGATTCGACTGGCCTCTGCTGGCAGTGGAAGGACAGCTTACAGAGAGATCAGCTTTGGCTTGACAGGGAGGTCACCATGGGGAGGAGGGAAAGATTGGTGTGTGAATGGGTTACGTAAATGGGTGTTGTTTTTGGCTGAAAAGTATGAAATGAGTCACTTTTGAGTGGTGTTTTCTAACCTCTGTTTTTATCCATGTGGGAAAGCCAGCCTCAGAGTCAGGGGCAGTTCCCTCACTTCGGCATGCAGGGACTTGGGAGCCTTGGGTGTGACTGGGGTGGGGTGGGCGTCAGGTACCTGTCTCCAGCCCAGCCGACTCTCCTGGACACTGTGCTCCTCTAGCTGAAGCCAAGAGTGTAGTGAATGAAGATGGCAGGGTTTGGCTGGAGGAGGGATACTGGGGCCGCTTCTTTGGGTGCTGGCTTTCCTTTGAGAATGGGTGGCATAAAGGCTGGGGATTTGGAGAGAGATCTCTAGAAGTTTTACCTATTATGTGAATGATCTTGGCCTCCCTGCTGGAAACTTGATTTGGAATTCTGCCTCTGATCCTGCAAGCCTTGAATGACCTTCTCTTTGAAGCTTAGCTCATCATATGGAACATAAGGATTCAAAAAAAACCTGGTCTCTTCTTGATAGACTTGTTTAGAGGACTGATGAGGAGCTCAGGGGGTAGCCTGTGTGTGCCAGGAGGTGCTAGAGTGGCTGCTGACAGCACAGCCACTGGAGCACAAGGAAGGCCCCGTTTCAGGAAAAGCCTTTTACCTCTGTCTGCCCTGTTCCCCCCGGAGAGAAGTGGCAACAATGACTGCCTCTTGGGGCTGTTGGATGGGTAAATAAGATGACGCACAGAACGTGTCTTCTGGAGCACCTGGCTCCTGCAAAGCTCCTGAGGTGTACTAATACATACATTTACTGATTAATAAAATTATGTATGGACAGGCTTCATTTCATAAAATTTGTTTTCTTCCACGAGAATTTTCATTGTCTTTTTCTTCTCTTTTTTTGAAGTGGCTTATCACCCAGCTAAACCTGGGAGTGCACTGTACTGTGGTGTTTTGGCCAATCCCTTTGGTGTACATTTAAAACCATTTTAGAGATCCGGAAGGTTGTGAAACTTCATGGCCTCGGTACACATTGCTTACCCTTCCTGACATTCTGGAGGAAGGAGAAGGCTTAGGCCCTTCAGCCCGTGTGGGTTACTGCATGCCCTAACCTACCACCCTTCCTCACGCTACCCTCCTTCTGATGAATTTGACATAAGCACATGACCCTCCTCTGTATCCCCAGGAAAATGGAGTGTTATTGGACGAGAGTCATTTAGGATCGTTGGTCTAAGCCCAGATCAAAATTAGTTGCCATTCTTGGGCACATTAGGGTTGAGCAATTCTGAATGCTCTGCAAAGGCAAATGACAACTTCCACAAGTGTGTCCGCGGGTCAGCTTTCCAAGTGACAGTGAACATACTGGTACTCAGTTTTGCGTTTTGTGATAAGAAATGTCTGTAAGAATTTCCACCCTCGTTCATGTGTGGCTCCTTCCCACTTGCATTCTAAGAAACACGGTCCCTTTGAGATGGTCCTAGTAGACAGTGTACAGCCTGGTTTATGCTTCCAGAAGAATTAGAGACCCCATATTATTTTCTCCTAGCCTTCCATGGGAAGACCACAATTACTGGGAAGAGAGAAAGATCTTTGGAAGCAGATTTTTAAACTCATTTCATCCTGTGAAAGCTATAGGCAGGAGTTACTTTCTAAAATGAGATGTCTCCAAGGAGCACTCAGGTTTTTCATGGTCTTCAAAGTTTGAATAAGAAGCAGAAAGAAAAAAAAAAAAAAGGCAGAGGCTTGAAAACAGCTGTGAACTGAACCATCATTTCATTTCAGCTTTTTGAGCCCACAACAGGGAGAGATTTTTCTTCTTTTTTTCCTCTTTCTTCAGGTCCAACCAAGGTCAGTGCCCTTCCTAACCATTATTAATAACTTCGGAGTACTGAATACCTCTTGGCAAACTGCCAGGCTAACACCAGCTTCTCCTTCTTTGGCTTGCAATGTATGTTCAGGACTTGGTGATGATGGCCCCAGGGCCATCCAGCTAGCACCTGTGTTTGTATAGAGCTTTATTGGAACACTGCCCCAAAACCTCCTTTAGAATTGTCATGCTGTTTGGCTGCACGAGGGCAGAGTTGAATAGTTGCAACAGACTGTGTGGCCTCAATGCCCAAGATGTTTACCACTTGATCTTTTGGAAAAAGGTGTCCAACCCTTGGTTTGCTTGATCTTTCTTACCTAAGTATCAGGCTGCTTAAAGGAAAGACCCATGGCTCCCCCGCTTGTTCTTGGTTCACCCTGGTGTTGGTCATTATAAGTCTAGGCAAATATTCATCAGATGAGCAGTATCCTAAATCCCAAGATAGTTTGGCAACTTAATAAATGGGAAATCAGGGAAAGAGAAAGTCTCTTAGTCTTTACTTTTTTGGGCGGGGAGTAGTATGGGGACAGGTGGCTTAATTTTTGGGAGACTGCTTTCCTTTCCTTTCATTGTATTCTACCACCCCTGCGTACCATAGAGTTTTCAAGGCAGGGAAAAGCAATCATCCTTGAGGATTGTGTATGTCACTACAGAGTCCTGATACGTGGGATTCCAGGCTTCTGATCTGTGCGCCCTTTCCAGCCCTTCTACCTAAGGGCATCACATTTTAAGGTTAGTCACTTCCTTATGGACTAATTCTATGCCTCCATAAAGGTATTCCTAGTGGGGAACACAGAGACTCCTCAAGGCACATACAGTTATCCTTAATATATCTGAAATGCCAGAGCCTTGTCTCCAGCCTGTTTGTCTTCTTTTTCTGCATACTTCCTGAGTGATCTCATTTGCTCCCAAGGCTCCAACCTGACATTTGTGCCAGCAACTCCCAAAGGTGGAGTTCCCAGCCCCACCTCTCGGCTGGTTTCTACATTTCTGCATATTTGTCCTTTTTGGGCATCTTTCTCTGTGTGAACACTCAAAAAGCATGACCCCTAGCCCTGCCGCCGCCTCTTCCCCTCAGTTCCACTTACTGTCTTGTATGCCGTAAGTTCGTCAATGCGCTCACCACCACCAGCCCTCCAGTCATCCCGCTGGAAACCTTCAAGCTGTCAGTCTCCTGGCACTTGTGCCGTTCATCAGGAACCAGCTTTATACCCCTTCTTCCTCCTTGTGTCTAAACAGCCACATTCAGTTAGGTCTTACAGGGAGCCCAAGAGTTGGCTCAGTGAAGTAATGACATGCAGAAAGTGTCCCAGTGGGGGGTAGAGGAGCTGGGATTTGAGTCCAGGCACCTGGCGTCAGAGCTCAACCTTGTGCCCACCTTGATGTGCTGCCTGCCAACATGAGCCACCTGGGCCCTCAGCTTAAAGGCCTTTGCTCTGGAGGACTGGGTTAGCCTCTTCCTGGCTGTTCTGCTTCTACCTGGTTCCTTCTAATGCCCTGTTCTCAGTGGGGCCCCTGCGAGGAAGTTCCAACACCCAGTCCCTATCTTTATAACTCCTTAACATCTCCTATCTTGTTAGCTCCCGAAGTAGGTGGTATCCCTTGCCTCTTTAATCAAGGTCATTGTCAAAATCAGGTACCACCTGGGTTTCTACACTTCCCCACACTCTCTTCCTATTCCTGTATGCTTACAAATCCCACCCAAATCATCCACTCGGATGCTTCTGCTTCATATGGGACATGCTTGCTTTCCCTCTACGTGGCAAGCTCCTCAAGCTTGAAGTGCCTCCTGCCTTGGGAACCTCCCTCGGGTCAGATTGGAGGGGACGAAGAGTAGGTCTTTCTCCCTTTGTTCTGGATGGAGGGTGCTTAGCTCATTTGTGATGAATCAGTGTGTGTTGTCCTCATCCATCGCTGGTTCTTGGAACTCAATGAAGATGTGGAAAATGCCCAGGTCTCCATGGTGCCCGACACATATCCATTGCGTATGAATAACAGCTCTGCTTAAGTGCCGGTTGTATACCTCCCTCTCCCACTCCCACTCGCCTAGGAACGTAATTCCTTCCTGGGTCAGGCCTCTGCCTGACTCCTTGGCACTGGGACTGTGGTGGGTAATCAGTAAACGCTCACTGAAGTAGTAGTTGTTCTGACCCTGTTTGATGACTTCAATTCTTGTTTCTTTTGTTGAATGTCTGCGTGAGGATTTTTTTAAATGGTTACCACCATTTAAATGAGGAAGGCATGTAAGTTTATCTGAGTCCAAGGGAAATGTTTACGTGGTGTCAGTTTGGAGGAATATCCTTATGATGCCAGAGATGTCCCATGGGCTTTTTTTCTCCTCTTTTAGTAATAACTATACCTACTGATAATGCATACTGAAATCTGAATGGTCATATTCCAGAAGCCACACTGTGAGGCCTCTCTGCCTGAGCTCATCACTTTGTGGTGGTCCTCTGTGATCGGTGCTGCTGTGACCTCTTTTTGCTGCTGAGAAACAGGATTCGAGAGGTCATGCCACTTGCTCAGAATCACATAGCTAGCTGGAAGTTGCATCAGGCTTGTTTCCTGCTAGTGCTGGGTTTCTGGCCCCTTTGCAGAGCTGCCTCCCTATATGCAAAGCCTCCACCTTTTTCCCTTTGGGCATGTGCCCCACATCCTTGCCAGAGACCTTGGTTTTGCTTACCCTGCCAAGTGGAATCTGTAGTTTATACCTTTGTTGTTCCCTTTGGTGGCAGGCTCTTTTGGGAGGATGCTCAGTCCTCGCGGTACATCAGAAGACCACTTCAGTAGTCGGTGTATTTTCTTTGTTTATAAACTCATCCATGGGTGACAAGGGAGAAAAACTGGCAGTCTCTTTCAAACCAGGTATCTCTCATTTACTACATAAAAATTGTATATTCCATACATTCTGCTTCCCCTATCCCGTTTAATCTTATTTTCACACCAAAATCCCAGTAAGTTCCTGTCAGAATTAATGACAAGACTCTTCTTTATAACTTCCCCTACATGGAGTATGAGGACAGCTCATTTATTTAGGGCTGTTGAAAAAGTTAGTATTATATTACCAACCAGTTTTTGGTTTTCACTTGTATCTAAAGAAGCATATGTTCATTGGCATAATGTGAAGTTTAGTAGGCCTCAGCGTTTGTTCGTTTTGTACAAAGAAGCTAAATGCACCAGATTCTCTCTATGTCAGACTCTGTGCTGGCTGAATAATATTCATGTGTTTTGTGGAAAGCAAAGTAGAAGGATTTCTTGCCTTCATCAGTGAGTGCCTCCAACTATGTGCATGTATCAGTGGTCTTCATCTGGGCTATGTGGAATGGTTCCTGTTACAGATGAAACTGTCTCTGAAAAACTGTGGCCTATTGCTGGCACCCATTTGCAGAACGAGATTTGAGCATAGGTCTCTCTCCCTCAAAAATCTTTTACTATCTACCATGCTGTGGAACTTTTCACTCACATGGGTCCAACGTGACAGTGAGTACACCCTCTTCATTTTTGTGCTCTGTGGACAGTCTTATCATTAGAATGGGAAAAGAGAAGGATGACCTGAGTGACCTGAGAAGCAGGTAGACACTGGTTGGCTCTCTAGTGAGTTTTAAAGGTAGAGTTATGAACCTAAGAGACATAAGCATTTTCCCTTTTTATTGTAACATACGAGCTTTCTTTAGTTTCCCCTGGCACCCTTGTGAGTGGCTTCCTTTACACACAGGTGTAATTGTCCTGGATGTAAGAAAGGCTTTGCTCAGTTAACGTTTGCGTGTTCTTGTTCTAGAATTCATCTTGGGGGAAGCTGGCATGAGCCACAGATGGCTCTTGCAAACCCCTCTACTATTTCCAGTTTGTGGATGCGTGTGTGAGTTGTATGCCTGTCTTATATTTACAAGAGGAAGTATCCCGTTTAATTTTATTTTCACACCAAAAGCCCGAGTGTTAAGAGAACATGGTGTTTTAACACTCCCTCAGTTATCAGCTGCAGAGCGGAGGTTGTATATTGTCACATACAGTTTTCAGAGTACATTTCTACACTTGTTACCTGGCAACATTGCTGCATGGGCACATGAAGATGCACTGGCTTCTGCCAGATCCTCCCTCTTCCGACTGTAGAAGGAAGAATGTGTTTTCTGTGGGATTTAAGGCAGGAGAAGGCTTAGCTGAGAAATGTGCTGAACTGCTTCCCTGACATGGCCTCACAGCAAGGGCTGGCCAAGGACGTGGCCCCTTGGTCTGCCTCATCAGCAGTTACCTTAAATTCTGAGTCTGCTTCCTTACATGGTGGATGAGGGTTTGTATTAGGTAACCATGAGTAGTACCCCTTGCTGATTTGTTTAAAAAAAAAAAAAACCTCTTCTTCTTTAAAAACACAGCAACAAACTCTTGTTTGGTCATTGTATGACTCATCTAAACCATTTGAATACTGTAATGGTAAATCACTAATACATAGAGAAGTTTTTAATTGCTGATATTTAAAATACCCAATTCCTTGCCTAATTTCTATATTGTTTATTTTTGATCACCTTGTTCTGATGAGTAAGGAAATGTCATGGTAGGAATGGTAGCCACGGTGTCGCTTGCTAAGGTCACTCAGAAGCCGACATGGCCCTGAAGAATATTTTACCACTTGCGTGCAGCAAGAACACTGCATGTAGAATTTGAATGCTAAAGTGAGGCCTCCAGGTATCCTGAGGTCATCAGATCTCCCTCCTGCCAGCATATGATTAAGGCTTACTGCGTGCCCCTTGAGAATACTTGAATTTAAAATTTGAGTTACAAGTTGGGAAGTCCTTACAGCTTGAGCTTCCATGCTGAGACTTAAAGAAAGCGTGCTGTCACCAAGGCCCGTCCGTCTTCAGCACCTGAGATGACACAGCAGCGAGAGCTTGTGATAAGTTCCACAAACACTGGATGGTTTGACCATTGAGCTGGGTTTTAGGACGCTTTGCTCATCTTTTTCATCACTCTTTCTATCAGGTCTTATAGGAAGAAATACCTCCAGTCCATTAGCCCCAGTCTCTTGCTCCTGATCTTGCCTGGAGGGATGTAGAAGTCATGCTCAAACTTTTTCCTGAAAACTCAAGATGCCATTTTTTCGTGATTCTTTTGCTGAAGGGTATTAAGTTTAATTCTTAATTTTCATTGGGAAATGTTCCAAAAAGGAACCCACGAAAAAATGTTATAGTTGGTGGGTTTTTTTTTTTTTCCCCATCCCTGAGGAGGAGTTGACCCTGAGGGTTCCTAACTGGGACGAGCACCTGGGTTCTCTTACCTTGGAAATCCATATCCTATTGGTTTAAACTTTAAGATGGTTTCTGACTGGATGAGAGTCCTCAACCAGCAGGCTGAGGGAAACTCTGAAGAAAAACCAGGTCATGCTGCATGTTTTTGGTGAGCACAGGAATCAACAAAGAGATGTTACATAACTTCTATTTATATCCTCCTTGCTCACTATCTGCAGGCAGACGAGAGTCGCTGAGCAGGGATTTAATGAGCTCTCTGGGTTTGCTCACCTTCCTGAGCTGGTAGGAACCAGCTTGTTCTCAAATGCGTCAGTAAAGAATCTGGCTGTGGGTGGGCGGCCAGGGTAGGTGGACTGAGTTGTTGCCATGGTGTTTTTTAATTCCCTTGTCTCTCAAAGATATCACATCCCCCCTTTCCTGAATCTCCCCCCCCACCCCCAACTCTGCTTCTTTTCTTTCTTTTTAATCCATAAGCTTCCGTGTTTCTCACACCTACTCATGATTTCTTGGAGCTGCCTCCAGAAGCAGAATTTTTTTTCTCTCCCCCCTAAAAGCTACCCCATTGTGTAGCTCCAGGACATCAGAAGAGTTTTTTCTAAGGTATGTTTTCCCACCTTCCCCTGTTTCTTTTCCCATGATTTTTTAGAACCACTCTTTCTATCAGAGGGTCCCATACCCCAACCTCATGGCCTGTGGAAGCTCTCTCCTTGTTGCTGGCTTGCTCTGGAACCAGGGAGATTCTCTTGCTAGTTAGAGAGTCCCAGTCCATTTGCCCTGGAGGAACAGGTCTGTTTGTGTTCCCATACATCCTCCTCTGCCTTTGGCCTGGGGCAGAGTGACTTCTCCTCTCTCCTCTGGCTCATTATAAAATAGAATCATGTGAAAACAAGAGAATGGGTTTGTCTCACAGTGGTAATTCCTGGAGTTTGAGCAACTCCTACTACTTGAAGGTTGCAAGATGAAATTACTCAACCCACATTTTTTTAAGTTGTGGGCTGTGATGTAGCTTAGTGGTAAGAGACCCTGGGTTCAGTTCCTAGCAGTGTGCATAACTCCACGCGTGCACACACGTACGTTGCATACCACTGGTGGTCTGTCAGATTGTCAACAGGGAACCAAATAGGCAGTCCTGAGAGCTCTGTGGCTGCCCACCCGGGACTGCCACCTGCTCTGAGGGAGGCCACAGTGCAGGGGCTCCCAATTTGGTTTAGTGTTGTCTGTCACTCTCCAACCAGAGCAAAGACATTTAACAAATAAGAGTAGGGAGCTAGAATGAAAAGCTCTTAGAAAAGAATAAGTATTTCCATGAGGACAGGCTTGAAAAGAAAAGAAAAAAAACCAACCCCACCCCTGCCTTGCTTAAGAGTTGTGCAATCCTAATAGCAGTAGCCTGTTTGAATAATCAAAGGCAAGCTGACTTCCCCCTATTAACTTCTGTTACAGACATCTGTATAAAATATCCCCAGATTCCAGACCACATAGGTAATTTTTTTCCCCTCTGAGTAACTGGAGGGACTTTCCCTTTGGAAATGTTCCAGCAGAGTTAACCTTATAGTTGAGACCTTTTTCTTTCCTGTGATGCTGGGGATGGAATCCAGGGCCTTGTACGTGCTAGGCATACACATTGAGCTCCTCCCATTGAGCTCTACCCCAGCCCTGAGTCTGTGCTCTCATTAAGAAGTGGCCAGCAGCTTGATTCCTGATGTGCGGATATCCAGAAACACCTCACACACAACCCTGGAGCCCGCACTTGAGAGAGCCTACTTGGCATTCACAGCTCCTCCTTTCACTGAGCAATCTATGCGCACTTAGATTTCCTGGGGTCCTGTAAGCTCCTTTCCGAAAGTGTCAACAGCTTTTGATGTTCTACCAGTTTCCTATGGCCGGGTTTTAAGCCTCATTCATCTGTGGGGCCCACAAGTGGAAAGACGGGCCCTATACACCATCTGAACTCTTCAGGCCACATGTTTCTCTTTGAATCCAAGACTTAAAAAACATTACATTGCTATTCAAGAAGGACATGTTCCAGTTGCCCTCACCATATGGTGTTTGAGAAATGTGTTTTATTAGTCTCTTTGCAATACACACTTGCAAATCTTTGGCTCAGAGCGTAGCTATCAAGCCTGAGGAGGAAGCCAGATTCTAAAGCAAAAGACCTACAAATGATTGTCCTTCCTGCCCCTTAGTTAATGATACAGTAGCTGTGTCACTGGGACCAGCGTAGTTAACAGTTAACTAGGTGGATTAAAAATCCTTAGCCAGGCTGCGCCCATCACAGTTGTGAGCAAAAACCTGGTAAGCCTCTGAGAGGTGCCAGTACCCCATCGGCCACCTTCAGCTGCTTTCTGGCATGCTGAGTTTCCCCCATTTAGCAAGACTATGAGCTTTCACATACAGGGCTCTTTTGGTCATTGAGTTAAACTTCAGCTGCCAGAGAAGTGAAGCTTAAGGCTTTTGAGATTGTACCTCTTTCAGGATTATCATTTATTCATTAATATGGTGAATATTCAATTAGCACCGTAAAAGTTGGCTGTGATTCAGCTGGGGACAAGCTCTCCAGAGGCACTGTGTCTAGGAGCTCGCAGTCACTGAGAGACAGAGGAAGCCACTAACAGTCTGGTATATAACACATAGCAGAGCATCTTGGGGCAGCACAGAGGGCCCCTTGGTGGTCAAGGAGCGCTTCTCCAGGAGGTGCCCTGTCAGCTGAGAGAGAGAGAGTCTTCTCAGGAGCCAGGCTGCCGTGAGCTTGGTTTGCTGCAGCACCATGCAGGACGGGGAATGCTCAGCCATAGTGATATGCCTGTCATGGGCCAGATACTGGATTAGGTGGTCTCCGCAGTCTCTGTCAGCCCCTGGTCAGTGTTTCTAAAGGGCACCGAGTTGGCTGCGGCCTGTGACCTGCTTAGACCCACACTGTTACCGCTAGGGTCGTAATACATTGGACAGTGCTTATACAGAACGTGCTGCGTAATTTCCTCTTGCCTACCTCCATACGTGTACATGGGGCCATCTGCACATGTTACTGTGGGAAACCTCTGTAGCTGCAGGGTTGTTACCTGATGGGTCAGTGTACAAAAAGCAGGGGGTTGGGGGGAGACTCAGTACTAGGATAAGTTAAAGTCTCAGCACACTTGCTTCCCTTGAAGGACAGACTTGATTGTGCCTAAGAGTAAGTGGAGCAGGCATTTTGGATGTTTCCATGGGAGACTATGGGCCCTTCTTCACCATAAAGATGTGCTCACTTGGGCTGATGTGCTGTTAGTGACCTCACCCCTTGGAGGCTGGGGTCTGTGTATGTATACATGTATGTATTTTAAGTTTTATGGTTGAGTGGACTTGTCATAGTGAGATGTGTTGAGAGCAGGGAAGGCAACGTGGCTGGTATTAAATACCCCCCAGGTGTCAGATGAGGAAACTGAAGCTGGCAGTTACTCATCGACATGTAGAAACTCACCCAGGTCGCCCTCCTTTGTGCCTCTGCGTTGCTAAGGGTAGAGGAGGTAGTGCTGTTTCTCAGCCATACTACTCTGCACAATCCAGAAATGCCTGGGCCAGGGATTATTCTTAGTTTTACTGTAAATCTCACATGAAATTCCCTGGGAACGTTGGAGCTTTAGGGCAGGAAATGCGGTCAGTGTTGAAGTGTTATTCCTCAGGTACACAGGCTGGACACATGACTCGAAGTATTCATCCCAAAGCCCAGCTCTTCAGACCCTCCATTTGCTCTTTCAGTTCTCGTGTGTAGCTCAGACTGACCCCCATGGGTGTGAAAAGGAATATACCCGCCATGGCCTGGACCCAGAGTGTCAGCACTGAGCCTTCCTCGCAGCAGAGGCCTCAGCTCCCCAGCACTGTCTCATGCTGATGCACAAAATGCCTTTCTTGGTGCTGGAGCTTTCCAACTACATCTTTCTTTTTGGGTCTCACGATACAAAAATTTGATGAGAAGTCTTTCTTATGTCTCTGTCTTAAATCCCACATCCTTGCTCCTATGGCAAACTGAGATGACAACTGAGTTGGTTGCCAAACTTCTAGGAGACTCATTAGGTTGTAGAATCAGCCCCAGTGGCCCTGCAGAACCTGGGGTATGCCCTCCATAGCCACAAATACACAATTCAGAATGTTGTTTTTTCTCTTCTCTGGTTAGAAAGATGTCCGTGGACTAAGATTCTGTAGCCTCCCTAAGTATGTTTACACAGTTCTTCCTGAGATCTAGTCTGGATTTATAGTGACTTAAAAAGAAAAGCCATATTCATTCAAAGAGCCACTGAAACACTTTCTTATACTTGTGGAATTTTCAACCAGAGTTCCCTCCCCACTCCATGTAAATTTTTTGTACTACGCCTATTTTATTTTAATTTTACAGGTTACATCTATTTTCTATTTAATTGGTCATCATTCTTTTTCCCTAGAGACTTTTACTCTTCACTTCATGTCTTTGTCCAGAAGAAATAGTTACATCAGTGTGTCCCCATGAAAGATACTGGCCTTTGGTACCCATAAGAAGCTTTGATAATTGAATCCAGGGAAAACGTGGGTTCTTCTTAACTTTATGTTCTCAGGTCCGAGGCTCAAGGTCCCCTAGAGCAGTGGCTGGGCTTCCTTTCTGAAACGTTTGATGTTACTACTTAGTATTGATGGAGACAGTAATTGCTGACAGCTTACAATGGTAATCACTGACAGCTTGCAGTTGGGGGCTTTGGAAGATAATGCTTCTTACATGCCGTTGTTCAGGAAGTACAATTTGTTGACTGAGATGTCGCTGATGAATATGTGCTAGTGTTTTGATCCACAAAGGGAGCTGTTTCACTTAACATGTAGAGCTTCCCAGCAAGTGGTGGCTCCTGGGGTCCCTGAGCTACAGAGGAGGAGAGAGATTAACGCCTTCCCTCTCAGGAGAATTGAGTTTCCTATGGAACACATTGTGGAGACTTTGCTGCTTGCTTAGCCTTGATGGTGGAGCTCAGTGTCTAAAATAGTCTTAACGAAGACCTCCTTGTCTTACACCCCATCTCTCAGGCATCATGAGTCAGTGACAGGTTGGAATATGTCCTCCATCTACTCTTCCTGGCAGAGTAGTGGAAACGGAACCTAAATTTTTAAGCCATTCATAAGTGATTTCTTAGTTTGGATGAAGGAGGACCTCATTTCCAAAAATTAAGGTGAAGTGTTAATGCCTTTACAATGCACATGCAGTTCATATCACTGCTTCCTCCTTTTTTTACTTTAAGGTTGATTTTATTTCTGAACTTGTTAAAGCTGGAAACATCCACAGAGATACTGGTGAAGTGAGAGCTCAATACGTTTACTGGTTGTAACTGATCAAACCTTGAAAAACTCTTCTTCCTCAGAGGAGTGAATGAATATTTTTGCCAAGGGATTAGTCAGTTCTCCCCCCCGCCCCTTTTTCAGAGACAGGATCTCATTCTGTAGTCTGCCTAGACTGGCCCTGAACTCACTGTGGAGTGCAGGCTAGCCTCAAACTCATGACAATCCCCCTGCTCAGCCTCCTGAGTGCTAGAATTACAGACATGCGCTACTATGCCCATCTTATATGGTGCGTTGAACCCAGGGCCTTGCACTTCCTAGGCAAGCATTTTAACCACTGTGTTATGCTTCCAGCCCCAGGACTGTTCAATTCTGAAAGTACATTTTATTAATTATTACACTCTTTTCCTAGTGCCCAACATTTCCTGAAGTCAACAGTGGTTGAAAATACTGTGTGAAAGTTCATGTTTAAAGATTTGGGACTGTCTAGGAGGAGGGTCTGACGCCAAGCTCATATTCTGCCTTTGAACATGTTTTGCCTTGAAAATGGAAACAAAAATGTTATATGTATAGGGACAGCCAAATGGTTTCTATAGCTAGTGAAATTCCAAGTAGATAGTAATTTCCTATATTGTGACAGCTACTAGGGACTGCTATTCATTGTGTTTTTATTGTCAATTGGAGGCTATCCTGATCTACCACAACCAGCTAGAATTTGGATATTATTTTAACACTAGACTTCAGTCTTCACACAACACCCGGCTCAATCATCTATCCATCTATTTCAGATTTCAGTGTCTTTCCTTTGAAAGGGGTATGATTGTTTGATAGCAACATCATTTGTATTTAAATAATGCTCAGTAGATCACAGAAGTTTGTACATTTACCCTTTCCTTACTGCAACCCTGGTGGACCCTCAGATTCTACATGATGCAGAAAAGGCAGGTGGTACTGCCTCCTTTTTCCACTTGGGCCATGGGGGTTCACGAGATTGACAGGTGAGGAACCAAGGCTGAAATGTGTGTTTCCTGATTGGAATTCTACAGGCACTCGTGCCTGACCAGGTGTGTTTTATTACCTAGTTTGTGGTTCTTGATCTTTGAGTTGTGATTTTTAGCCTTGGTTTCTAAGAAATTGACTCAAAGTCTATAGCAGTCATTGTGTGACAATGGCTTTACTCACTAGTTATGACCCCCAGCCCAGGCAAACTTTCAGATGACAGAAGGAAATTGTTTGGGAGCTCGTATTAACAAAGGTATCAAACATCATCGAAAAGTTGGAGCTTCCATGTGTGTACCTAGTACAGTGATTATTTACTGTGACAGTTGTCTGTTGCTGCTTCAGGGAAACTTGGAGATTAGTAGGGCAGACTGCAAAATTTCGAAAACTGTTTAGAATATGAAAGGTTATTTATTTATTTATTTAGAGGATACTGGGGATCAAGCCCAAGACCTTCACACTGAGCTGTATCTCTAGCACATTTTTGATGTTTGATTTTTGAGATAGGGTCTCACTAAGTTGCTAAGTTTCCCAAGCTGGGCTTGAACTTGTAATCCTTCTGCTGCAACCTCCTGGAGTGCTGTGATGGTGACAGCCCTGCAGCACTAGGCCAAGGTGTAAATGTATTTTATTAGTGCATATTCACCTTATGGAACATTGAGTTTCAATGTAAAATTTTTACAATTGGATGTAAAATATTTCAGTCATCTCCCACCCCATATTAATCTCCTTGGCATCCCCCTCTGCCCTCCTCCTCATTCCCTTCTTTTTGACAGTAGGACATACCGTTGCTCATCTGATGACAGAGGGCCTGGGCTGAGTGTGGGACCACCACTTAATAGGACTTGGCAAGTTAACCTTTGTGCCTCAGTTTCCTTCTCTGCAGGGATAATAATAGCACCTACCACATAGGATACTTATAGGGATTAAATGAGGTAATGTGTATGGTGTACTTGGGCCGTGCCTTACAAGCTGGAGATACTCGGATGCCATTCAGTGGAATGTAATGCACAGAGAGAGAACCCCAGGGTGTAAATTCTCAGTCAGTCTCAGGTGGAGCAAGTGACGGGGAACTCTGAGGCACGCCTCACATTTTAGTAGCCACGCCATCACTTTGTTGTAGTGGGGCAGGGACGAGCTGGTTTGGTTGAGATGTTCCCTCAAGTTCCAGAGCTTGTGTGGAAAAAAAAAAAAATCAAAGACTCCAGGAAAGAATTTTCACCAGCCCTTAGAAACTCAAATGTTGACTCCCTCTGTTCAGCCACATTTTTCAAATTCTTGGACCCAGCTTAAGGCCTTAATTCATTTTGCAGCAGATAAGTGAGCATGCACAGTGAACCTCATGGGCTGCGCTGGTCGGTCCTGTCTTAACGAGGCGTCAAAGGGGAAATCTAGCTCTCTGGACTCTGTCAAGGCCACAGTAAGTGCTTCCAGAAGGTGGATCTGCCGCAGGGCAGAGATGCAGTCTACTGGGGAAGCACCAGTCTCGCAGCTTGGTAGGCCACCCGGGCTCCTACAGGGTGCCACTCTGGATCAAATCCATCTCTGCTCCTGGCTGCTCTCTGTCTTGGAGCTGCGATGCCCACACCCAGCAGGTGCAGGCAAGCTGTGTCACATTCCAAGGAGTGCTGTGATCCGGGGAGTACAACGCTTATCTGTTCGCCTGAAGTTCCTTAGCTCTGGGAAGATGCCTTCTTTGTGATGAGGCACATGTTTGCTTCTCATTCACATGTTTTCCCGGGCATGTGCTTACCTCATAAGGATGGCTTGTATCTCCTGCTCCTCTTCTCCCTAGAACCTCTTGCCTACATGGTTTATTTGGGGCTGTGACCTCTTGCACCTAGCAAAAGGAACATACACCACACTCCACCCAGCTCACTGCCTTCTGGCTGTCTACACGGTGTTCTCATTGCCTCATAGGCCCTAACTTTGGGCTGCCTCTCGACCATAGACCTAGTTTGTAATACCTGGGTAGGGATAGTAGGAGGCTGCCAGGCTCACTAAGCATTATCTTATTTTCAAGACTGATCTGAAAAGTTTTGGGTTTTTTTCTTTTTGTTTTTAGTCTAAATCCTCTATTCATTGGTCCCCATCCAGCTCAGTTGACTGCAGGAGGGGAAACTATACACTTGACCATTATCAGAGAGTAAGCGTGTCAGCTCATTCAGGCTGTGTGAACTGACCTCAGCCCTGCATGGTCAGGAGGAACTGGCCTGGGCCATTGTGTGAGTGCATTAGTGAGGTAGGGGTCTCCCTGTGGCCGTGGCAAGTCCCTTTCCCTGTCCAGGTTTCAGTTTCATCATCAGTAAAATGTGGATATCACCTGATACTTTTCAGCTGCTGCTCTGTGGTGTCAAGGAGTTTGTTCCAAAGGGGAGCTTCAGTGGCAAGAGGAGGATCCTGCTACTCTGTGTCAAATAGCCATTCTGCTTGTCTCTCTCCTGTAGATGGGGTTGTCATATAAGATGCTATTTGGGAGAGGAGAGGACAGAGTGCCTTTGGAACCGCTGTAGTGAATGCCTGCCTTTGGCTTTAACATTCTGCGTTTTGTATTCTCCTATTCTTTTGTTTGTTTTGTTCTGAAGCTTGCCTTACCACAGCCATGCCTGCTTCCCCTCCCACCATGGCTGGGGAGATGGCCATGGCCAGCAGTCACTTCCTTACCCCACCCCGGCCCCCTTCTTTCTCTGAAGCACGTCACATGCAGACCTGCTGTCCAGGGTATCTGGGATGGGTGCTGAGAATCTGACCCCACCATGGCTTCCTTCCTTCACTTTCCCAGACTTCTAAGGCTGGCTGATGTCTTCCTGTTGTTTAAAAGTGCAGGCGGGAGTGGAGGATTTGCTGGGACTCTGCGCAAGCCGGCAACCTCCCCTGACCCCAGCTTTCAACATCTGTAATGTGACGGGTTTATGAATGGTGATATCTATCTTGGCGATCTCCTCAGATGCTGATGAGACAGCATCTATGAAGAGGGCTTTGGAATCAAATGTGATTTGGAGATAACAGGAGGGTGAGAACAGGTCAGGGCTGGGGCAGGCAGAAGCCATTCCCTAGAGCAGTAAGGGGGCCTTTGAGGATGGCCTCTCATCTCTTGTGGCTTTGTGAGAAATAATTTTCTGGCAGCAAGAGAAGCTTTTTTTTCCCCTTCCCTCTCCCTTTCTTGTGCTATAATGTGCATATAATAAATGTGCAGCTTTTAAGAGTCACCCTTGGTTAGATTTTATTAATGTTTGTATACCTGTTACGTTGTTCTCAGTGGCTGCTGTAACAGCTTGCCACAAGCAGCAGCTTTAAGTTACCAGATTTATTATCTTTCAAGTTTAACATGAGTCTTATTTGACTCATATCAAAGGCCCAGGCAGGCTGTGTTCCTTTCTGGAAGTTCCAGGAAAGCATCTACTGTGGCCTTCACAGCTCCTGAAGGCCATCCACATTCCTTGGCTTGTAGCCCCTTCCTCCATCTTCAAATTTCTCAGTAGAAATTTAACTCCTTTTTACATTGTTTCTCTCTTCCCTCCTGTCCTGTTTCCCTGTTTTTCCTGTCCCTTTGTGATTACAATAGGCCCCTCCAAATAATCCAGGATTATCATACTTAAGTGTTGGCTGATGAGTAGCCTTCATTCTGTGTGCTACTGTAATTCCATTCTGCCATATGAGATGACACATTCAGAGTTTCCTGGGATTAAAGGGACTTGAGAGAACTTTTTTCTTTTTACCACACCTATATAACTACCACCCTGGTGAATACTTTCCTTTAGAATATTCTCTTATTCCCCTTTGCCACCTTCTCCTTTATGGTCCCACAGGCAACTGCCCTTTTGATTGCTCTCTCTCAATTAATGCTGCCTGGTACAGACCAGATTTATGTGGCAGTTTGCTCATACCTGGAAGGGGGGTTGCAATAAAAAATTGGAAAAGTAGTCTCTCTATGACTTGAAAGTTTTTGGGGAGGAGTGATGGATTGAAATAGGTTCAGTAGTGTAGTGGGCAAGTGGCTAGGTAGAACTGAGGGCTGGGAGACTGCATATTTGCCTGCACTGGGCTTAGGTCACCACTACCAGGATAGTCCTGAGGAGGCTGCTCCTTGTCCTTCTCCCAAACCCTGGGAACAGATTATTACAGAAAGAGGTTTAGTGGACAGGTCCATGAAGGCCCTGATCTTCTGAGTCCAGATGATATCAGGCACCAGAGAGGGGCAAGCAGGTACCCTCCACAGTCACGGGAGGCTCTCTAGAATCCGCTTGAGGGCCCTGTGCTAGACCTCCCACTCCCTTGTGGCACCCCGTTTTTCTTTGAGGGAAGTTTCTTAGCTCTTCACATACGTTGCCATCAGATTTCATTTCTCTTCTTTAAAAAGATCCCTCTGCTGCCCTTCTAGAGGGAGCAGTCATCTTCCTTCCCAGTGCCTTTGTTGAGCCTGGGCTCGGGCCTGGCCTCTTGGTGTACTCACTTCGTGCAACTTCTAAGCTGGGGATCCTGTGAGATTGCATCCTTCAGAGTGAATTTGGGTCAGGGCTGCGCTAAAACAGGTACCATACATTTTCTTTAGGTCACCTAATGATCTCTAAAAAAGGAGTAATGACAATAGGTACTCAGCAGACTCATGGGGTATGGTCGTATACAGGCAGTTTGCTGTATCCTGTCAGTGAGTGGTGAGCTGACATCGGGTGGCATAGGATGGCTAGTTTTCTTGGTGTGTCTGCACACCACCCATGAAGTACTCACTCCTATGATGCTCATTGTGTAGGTGAGAAGAGCAGGTTTTCAGAGCTGCTGTTGCTTTCTGAGATGACACTTGGTGGTAAATGGTGGAGCTGAGGCCCAGGACTCTCTCTCTCTCAGGCTGGGGATAGAGTTCTCACCACTGTGACATCTACCTTCATCATCCACTAGCTGCTTTCCTTGTGGCATTTCATATTCTATTCAACAGTAGTAGAAGCACAAAACTAATGCAGTTGGGCACTGTGCTACATACTATGTATGTACCATGTTATATTTTGCACAACAAGAGTCAGGGTAACTTGCTTGTTGGGTAAGGAACACTGGGTAAGGGAGCTAGCTCGAACTGCAATCACTGGAAAGCCTCCCCTGCTTATTGTGTTTAAAAGATGTTTCCTTCCTTGGAAGTGCTGATAGTATTTCTTCTTTTTGTGATGGAGACAGGTCTTGTAGCTGAGTCTGAGACTCCAGTGCGTAGTTCGTCCTCTCTCCCTGTTCCTCTAATCACCACACTCTTTTCATTTTAGTTTAAGCCTCTTTGTGTCTTCTGGACCCTGTTAATTTTATTACTTTATTGAGGTTTTTTTTTTTTCTGTTGATAAAGCTGCTTCAAGTCTTTGATAGGTGGAGAACTGGTAATAAATTATGCCTCATAAACATCCTGGCCACTGTAGAAACATGCAGAAGTGCAGAATCCTCAGGGCCTGGCTCTTCTCGCCTTTCAGAAGAGCTTCTCTTACCCTGAAGGTGTCAGATGATGTCGGCAGAACTAACTGGCTGGATACTGAGCATGTGGTTTGCAGCTGGCTGTGTGTACCAATTTGCGATTTGTGCTGTTGTTGACTGGATAGGCTACCTTCAATTATTTGTGTTCTTAAGGTGCTTTTGTTTTCTCAAGTGGCCACATTATCCCCAATGTTTTTTGAGACTGCCTGCGTGCTGGGGTAACAGCTGAAGTGATTTATCCTAACAGGCCACCTCTGCTGGGCCCCCAGCAGGAAGGGTCTCTTAGAACTCTCGTGGGGAAGTTGCTGTATGTCTTGTGGGGTGCAAAGTCTTGTCTTCCTCAGCAATAGCTGTTGGGTGCATTGTGTGTCCTCATGTGACTCATTTTGTTTGTGGGCGCACTGGTTCTGGAAAAGTTGAAAAATTGGAACGTGGTTTTTGACATTTGAGCAGTTTTCCAGAATTAATTGATTTGATAGTGTTTCTGCTATGCCCACTGCATAGAAAAAGGATCTGATTGGGAGGGGTCCAGGTTCCAAGACCCATCCAATGCTGGAGTAGAGTCACCCTTTTATTGAATGATTAGGGAGTGCCTGCTATGCCCTGGGCTCCTTCAAGTGGTGCTGGAGGCAGCTGCCATGCGCACAGTGAGGTGCCTGCCTTGGAGAGGCTCACACTCCTGTGAGACTGTGAGAGGGGAGCCATGACTCCAGCCGTGTCATTTCAGGTAGAGGAGAATAGAGGAGGCATGTGAGAATAAACAGCCCGGAGCCCCTCTAGCAATGGCCTCATTCAGGAGGTGCATTAGCGATGAAACTGAGAGACAATGTCCTGGATATGTGAAGGACCAGGGACACGAAGAAAAAAGGGCAGTGACATGAAGTGTTTGCCATAGAACTGTTTCCCCGGCTAGCTCTCACGCCTCTTTCATACGGATACTAAACGGCAATTTTAGTAAATGGTCATTAGGGTGATTGTTGAATCACTGCTATGTCTTTCCCTCACGAGGATGCCAGTTCTGAGGAGAGAATCCGGCCCCTTTTAGCCTACCATTGTTCCTTTTGTACCTGACACAGTGCACTCATGACAGCTACGCAGTAGTGGGTGGATGGATGGATGGAATAGGAGAAAACCCAAGTAAATAAACAACAGTAAAGGACAACGGAGGACATTGTAGATTTATGATGGGAGCCTTAGAGGACTCAGTGGTACTTGGGATGATAAGGCTCAGTAGCTGGGGACGTGGAAACATGCATGTGGTCGTTTGGGAGTGTTTGGGGGGAGAAAGACCAAACGAGAGAGCACAACTAGGAAGGATGGATTCTGTATATAAGAAAGCACTGTAAGTCAGAAATAGCCAAAGGAAAACAAAAGGGTATCATCAAGAAATTCACTGTGGGTAAAAGGGACTATTTGGTAAAAATGTGTGTGGGGTTTTTTTTTTGTTACTGTGGTGTGTGGTCCAGTGGCCAGAAGGGTCATAGTGACTGTAGTTCTACACTGGAAGTGGGATCACTGTCTGGGGGACTACTGAGTCCTGCCTGCATGGGGTGTCTATATAGATGGAGTGGAAAGAGTTAGAGACTTCAGGGGGCTGGTAGGATTTTAGGGCTTTCCAGAATTGTAAGCCTCAGGCTTCCTTGTGTAAGGAAGTTTTCCATCTCCACAAATGGGAGGGTATAAAGTTGGCAGAAAGATCACTGGGATAACAGATATATTGTTTGGAACTTTGTTTTGTTCTCTGGAAATTACCGTATTGTATTTTTATGTAAATAAGTCCCAACAGTGTGGTACTCGCAAAGGGATGTGAAGCGAACACTCGTAAATGAAGCGGAGATGCCATATTGTGTTTTTACATCAACAATGTATACTACTGCTTGCAGTGGGTCCAAAAACAAATGTGTATTCAAGAGGCAAGCTACCTGTTAATTTTAAGCTTTTTTATGTAATCACTCCTACCTGTCCTTCAAGATCTTATATTAAAAATCATCTTTTTTTGTAAAAATTTTGGGATCTCTCCAGTCCAGTGCCCACCTCATCAGCTTGGAGCTTCTATGATAAAACCATGTCTATGGTCATGACACATTGTACTTATCTGTATGTTTCTCCTAGGCGTCTGCACAAGAGAGGAGTGCAGAGAAGTCCTTAAACATATGACCACCCTACAGTAATCACCATCAACAGCTGGGGCTAGGAATACAGCCCATTGGTACAATGTTCACCGGGCATGTTCAAAGCCCTGGGTTTTATTCTTAGCAGTACACATATAATTTAAAAACTGCTTCCTGGTTCCATTGTTATTGGAGTTTGGCGTATGCACAGGGGAGTAAGAAGGTGGTTTTTTTGTTGGCTGAAGTCTACCTGCCATACCTCAGCAGGCCTCCACAGTTTGTGTGGGTGCTTTAGACACAATACAACAGTTAGCTTTATAGCCTCTGTTGAAAACCTCTATGATGGTATGTGGAGCTATGTTTAACTTCATCCTAGGCCTTTTGTGAGATTTGTAAACTTGCGAGATTTGTGATCTCCATTAGGTTTGGAGGGTCTTGATTTGAGCTCGGGATTGGTCTGTAACAGCATTGAAAATCTGTGGGTTTTCCTTGGCAGCACTCCTTTTTCTGCCGGTTGACAGAAGATAAGAAGTCGGAGAAATTCTTTAAGGTCTTTTATGATCGAATGAAGGTGGCCCAGCAGGAAATCAAGGCAACAGTGACGGTGAACACTAGTGATTTGGGAAACAAAAAGAAAGATGATGAAGTAGATAGGGATGCCCCATCCCGGAAAAAAGGTAATGCTCTTCACCTTCCACCAGGAGGGATGGAAATGGGGAAGGGGTCCCCTGTTTTCCTTGATACTTTTTTATTATGTGTAGATGCCAAGTGCATTCTCCCTGGGGCTTTCCAAAAAGAACAACCAATCTGTTTATGATATGAGTTTTCAGGGTGACCTAAACTAAGGTCCTTCTGTTTAGAGGGTCTTTGTGTTTAATAGACGTTCTTTTGGGTCAAGCAAAAAATTTTATTGGTGGGAGATTCATAACTATTCTTTTCCTATAATTTCCACTTAATGTTAGAAAATTTTGAGGGAAATAGACATATGCTTTAAAACTGGTTTTAGTCCTTGGTCAGGTAATTTCTTTATGTTTTCTCAAGTATGAAACATTTTATTCATGATCTTACCAGAATAAAAAAATAACATTGTAGAATGGGAAGATCCTCAAATTTTAAAATACAACAATTAAAGCAAATTAACTACTTCAGGCCTCACTTGTTACATTTAGGTTGTATTTCTTAATCATAGCACAATCAGTATTGGGGGAATGACTTGTCAGGTCTGTCCTGTGCAGTGTATCATATGTAGCCTCTACCCCATGGGCTGCCAGGCACACGCTACTACCCCCAGCCAGAAATGGCTGCAGACATGTCCACTTGTCCCTGGGAGAAGAACTCTTCAGAGGTGCTAGTCTGGAAATGGAGATATAGAGAAGAAAAGTGACTCCCATTTACCAAGTACTTACTACAGATCAGGCTTTTTCAGCTTTTGGTCATTGTAACAAACACCTGAGACAAATCAGCTTTGTGAAGAGAAAGATTGATTTTGCTCAGGGTTTTAGATGTTTCATTTCATGATCGGTGGGTGCTGTTGGGTTTGGGCCTGTCTTGAGGCAGCTCATCATGGTGGGAGGTTGTGGCAGAGCAAACCCACTTACTTCATGGCCAAGAAGTGTAATAAAAGATCAGGATTCCCACAGTGCTTTTTAAGGGTGCATTCCTAGTGATCCAAGACTCCCTGCTGGGCTTCATTCTGTAGATTCCACCAGCTCCACAGAGTGCTATAAGCAAGGGACCAGACTTACTGCATGAGCCTTTAAGGTATATTCCAAATCCAAACTGAAGGAGGGCATTGTTCAAATGTTTTTACCTGTTAAAGCTCAAATTAACCTTATAAAGGAGGTTAAATCATTGACCCATTTTACTTATTTATTTTCCCATTTAATTATATATATATATATACACACACACACCATGTATGTATATGCAATGCATTTTGTCCCCATTTTATAGATAAAGGAAACTGAGGTACAGGTATGGTAATTAAACTTGTTACAGACTTGCAGCTAGAAGGCAGCACTGGAACCCAGGCAGTATAGCTGCAGCTGTATTTATAATGTGTTTGGTTATCTCACGGTCATTCTGAGGTCCAAGATAAGGTAGTACATACAAAATGCTTAATCATGGTGTCCTGGCGTTTAGTAAAGGGTCCAGCACTTGTTCTGAACATTAATAGTGGTTATAGTACTAGTCAGTATTAGGCCTCTTGGGAACCTTTTTGAGATAGGGTTCATAGATGTTCTCCCATTTTTACAGAGGAGGAAGCTGAGGCACAGAGCCTAGATTCATGAGGTAAACAGAGGTTGTAGTAAGGCTTTTCCTCCAAAACGGTGCAGGCCTAGATGAAATACAAGAACCAGAGCAGGCTTGGGGCATATCTCAGCAGGTAAAGCAAAGCCCTGGGTTTGATTTCCACCCCACCACATAATATGGGTGTGGTAGCCCATGCCTTGCAATCCCAGGCAGGGCAGGAGAGTTGCCATGTGTTTGAGGTCAGCTTGGGCTATGTAGTAAGTTCAGGACCAGCCTGAGTATAGAGTTGAGACCCTGTCTCAAAAAAATAAAAGGCAAACTGGCAGTGATTGACTTCACTTCATCCTGTGTAAAGACTGGGGAGATGGTGACCTCTTAGAGTGTTTTGTGAGCCTGAAGATCTCTAGTGACTATTGGAACCTAGATTTCTGATACGATCTATGGTGCGGTGAGTGGTGCTTCTGAGGGTGCAGTGGCCTTAAATGTCTCATGATTGTATTCTAGCAAAAGAACCTTCAACACAGATAACAGAAGAGGTCCGAGATCAGCTCTTGGAAGCATCTGCTGCCACCAGGAAAGCCTTTACCACCTTCAGGAGGGAGGCCGACCCTGATGACCATTACCAGGCTGGGGAGGGTACCCAGGCCACCACCGACAAGACAAAGGATGATCTGGAGATGAGTGCAGTCATCACCATCATGCAGCCCATCCTGCGCTTCCTGCAGCTTCTGTGTGAAAACCACAACCGAGACCTGCAGGTGAGGACTGGGGACACTCGTGGGCCTGGCTTCCTCTGGAGTTCAGCTCCTCTCGCTTTGGCCAGAATGCTTGAGTTGAGGATCCAGCCTGGCTGTCTAGTGTGAAAGTCAAGGCAGCTACTGTGCCGTTGTCTTGCCCTCCTCCACAGGCCAGTGACCACATTCTCATCGACTAGGTGGCTGCTCCATCTGCTCAAAGTGTGCGCGTGCCTGTGGACAAGTGTATCTTTTAGCCTGCCATTATTTGGCTTCTAGATACTCAGATAGAAATTGGATGATTAATTGTATCAAATATATTAGATTTACAAAATCAGATGCATGGAAAATTCTATTAAAAATAGAGTCGTAGCATAACAACATCTTGGTCAATGATACAGTACATCACATATACAGTAGTGTATACTGTATAGCCCATGCAGATGGTAGGTTGGCTGTATTCTCCAGGTTTTTGTAATTATATTCTCTATCTATATGACAAAATCTCTCAAAATACATTTCTCAGAATGTATTTCCATCCTTATGTGATGCAAGACTGTATTTGTTGATTAAACAAAGTAGCTGTCTTCCAGTGTTTTATACAAATAGGTGTTCAGGAATCTTTGCTGATTATTCCAGAAATTCTTTGTACATTTAGCTGTTTTGGGATGAGAACAGTGGTTGAGATTCAGTGGGCCCTTAGAATATCCCAGGTACTAAGGGTTTCTTGCATTACTATTGGTTACATTTTTTGGATGAGTGAACTGAGATGCTGGGAACATGGCTAGAGTGGAGATCTAGGACTTGAACCAGACACTGTGACAGAGGATATGTTGTTTTCCTTGCAAAGTTTTCCAGCAGCAAAAGCTGGTTAGGAAGGGACAAGGGTGAATTCAAGAGTCCTGCCTCTCTCTTTCCAATGGGCTTCAATTTGTGGAGGCTCATCCCTGCCCGGGAGACAGGAAGCGTGCTACAGCTCTGGATCCTTGACTCCTGCCTGGTGTTGCTGCTGACCCTTGAACCTGGTGAAACCACCTGCCTGCTGAGCGGGAGGAGGGTGAGAAGCAAGAGTACAGCTGAGCATCTTCTCCAAAGTGGAATTCTTCCTTCTAAGATAAACACATTGGCAGCGGTAGTTCTGTGTGTTTGAATGGGGATGGTATGAAAAGGAAGCACTACTAGTCTAGGTCAGGCAAAGGGGATGTGGCACATTTAAATATTGCATTGCTGACTATCCAGCAGGTGACTTCATGGCCCTTTATACCTCAGCTGTGACCAGACTGATAGGTATTGCCACATTCTGTTGCTGGCACTTGAAACCTGTCACAAAGTCAGTGTGGATGAGCTGAGCAGGAAGTTACATTGTTAACCAATAAGAACAATGAAATGGATCTGAGGAAAATCTATAGTATTACCTTGTTTCCCTTTTTAAATTTAGTCAACCTTTAGAGCCTGAATTCAGAAAAAACATGAAATACATTATGTACTAGCCAGATCTGCACCATACCCTAAAATGAAGGGACTCCCCACACATACCGCTGTCAAACCCACCGAGCTGTACAGGGTGTGTTGCAACTGTGGTGCCTTCCAAATAAGCTAAATCCTTCCTTTACTTGACTTCTGGTTCATTTCAGCCATTGACGTTGACCCTGGGACTCTAGTGCCAGGTATCAGTTGCTTCATCTTTCCTGTTTGGGGCCAAGGACACCTCAGTCTCAGGCCCACAGTCCTGGGCTGCTCCGTTCAGCTGGTTAGAGATCTTTGGGGAGACCAAAGCTGCAGGTCTGCTCATTGTCTTGTTACCTGCTATCACTGTGTCTCAAAGTAACTATTTTCCTGATGTCATCTGCCCACCACCTTGCAAGCTGTTCTCTTTGTCATGAGGGAGACTGGCTAAGGGGCAGTGAGTGACCCCTGACCCAAGTAGTTCAGTTGTGGCATCTTTGTTGGTAGGGGTTTGATCTTTTCTGGGTTAGAGGGCTTTTCTAAGCTGAACATGATGATCAGCCCTGTACTCTTGCCCCACACAGTACCACTGGACTCCACCATCCTTGGGCTGCAAAGGAACGTAGGTGGGTTGTGTCTGAGCACGTCCGTGTCACTTATGCTGTGTGAATCTCTGCTGTATGCCTGGCGCTGGTGGTGGCAGGCCGTCCTCAGAGCTGTGAGTCCAGGACTAGAACCACTAAGGCCACCAGGGGAGTACAATGCAGTATTCTAAGTGCTTGACAGTGTTATCGTAAGGACTTTGTGGCCACAGAAGAGGAACTGAGCAGTGTGCGGGGCCCAGGGAGGCTTCTTTGAAGAGCTGTTGTCTGCTGAGTTGTGAGCTTACTGAACCCAAAGCTGCCTCAGGGAGAATCGTTTCTGCATTTCAGAGGGACAGTGTTAATGTGCCATGCCCTATTAAAGTTCTAGTTTCTCAGACCTGTCTTGTCTTTTGTCTCCCTCTCACCTTCCCCAACACACCCACTTTCCTTCCACTGTGGGAGTAGAGTAAGCGTTTAATTACATAAGTTTATTATTTCCGGTTTAGAAGTCATCAGAAGTGTAGTTGTATACCTTAGCTCTTCACAAAACTCCTTTAGGCTGAGTCTCTAGGAAGTCATGGACAAAGGCACCTTTTAATGTGGTCCCCCCAAAACTCCATTCTGCCATACACTGCTTCTGTATCTGTATTGCTTCAGGCCGCAGTCCTGGAGTGAGGAGGAAGCACACAGGACATTTTCATATATGAATGTAAGGTGCAACAACTTAACATTTGAAGGTATATAAAGTTATCAATTCAAAAGTTTTAGATGCCTTTTGGCCCCCAAATCCTTTGTTTGAAGAACATCTTATGCAGAAATGTACTAAATTAAGCAGAGGAGAGCAAAGCTGCTCTGCTCAGCGTAGAAACTAGAATAGAGCGAGAGCCCTCATCTACCAGAGCCTTGGAAAGTCTGATACACTCCAGGGAGCCCCCACAGTGTGCAGAGCCCAGTAATGTACAGCAGTGAAGCCAGTGAGCTAGGCCAGAGGCTCACAAGGATGTGGGTTAAAGTCATCTGTAAAACCTCCCACTAAATCAGGCGCTCTCAGGTGATGGCTTGCTCCAATGAAACATTTGTAGGAATCCATTTTCCAAATTCAAGTTTTAAGTGACATTTAGCTTCTCTGAATGGCACCCTGTGGGCAGTGTGCTGGAGCAGATGGTGAACCACTGGGTCAGGGTTTCCTCGTGGATCCGGGGGAGGAGAAGGCATTCTCATGAGTAGTTTTTGGCTCCCTGATATAAAGAAGTACAGATCAGCTCAGAGAGAGAAGGAAGCAGCCTTCTGAAGCAGCAGTCTCTGGGTTTATGCCCAGAGTTTCTTGTCATATTTATAACCTCAACTTTCCTGTTGGTAAATGTTCAGTCGAGATAAAGCCACCAAGTTTGACTGCCAAGCGGACAGTTGCCGTCTTAAGCAAGCCTTGCTTACAGTAGTCAGAAAGCTGATGGGCAGGACTATACTTTAACTGGTTTGTGTGTGGTTTTGAACCCTCCCGAGCAGCTGTCTTGGCTTTGCGCCTGGGTTAATGAATGCAGGGCTTGATCTCTTGCTGCTGGAGCCTGAGCACGCAGAGAGTTGAAGTCCTTCACTTCTTTCACCCACCCTTCTCAACCTAATCTACCTCCAGCCCTCCCTGAAAGACCACAGAAGGAGCAGGATTTCTGCAGCTGGGGCCAGGCAGGGTGGTGTGTGCTAACAGTGCATTGAAAGAGCTCCTGTGTGCCTCTGAGTGAGAGGCGCGCATCTGTTTTTGTAGAGGACAGGAAGAAATGAATGTGAGTTAGGAAAGGCAAGATGTGACTAGACTCCACACACACATACACAGAGAGGGACGGGGGACAGTCTTTCAATTGAGGGTAATAAGTGAGTTGGGGAATTTGAAACATGTGCACCCCATTAGCCTGGTAACTTCTCTGGATCCCTTCCCTTCTTTTAATTTAGGTTATTTCAAGCAGCATATATGAAGTGCCTGGTGGGCAGCAGCTCCTCTGCTAGCTACCAAGTACCTAGTGCTGTCAACATGGTCGGGGTTGGTGGGGTGGGGGGTCGGTGGAGGAGCGCTGAAAAGCCTCTCCAGAGGTACATCACGGAATGTGCAAGCAACAGAGGTCCCCCATGATGATCCCGTCTCAGGAGAGTATGCATGCAGAGTCATGGAAGACTTCCTAGAAGAAGTGACTCTAGACCACATCCTGAAGGAAGAGGAGTCTAGAAAAGGAGGGCAAGAAAATGTGGCAGGTAGAGGGCATCGCGTGTTAGAAACCCTAGAAGCAAGAGAATAAAGAACTCTTGCAGCGCAGGGAGAAGTTAATTGCTGTCAGTCAGACAGCGGCATGGTGGGAGAGTGATAGTGCTGTGCAGAGGGTGTGGTGCCTGGGAGGAGTGTGGTTTCGCTGAGCAGCATAGCACTGTGGGATCAGTGGTGTCACCATGCAGGGAAGGTCCTGGAGGATCTGGTAGCATCATGAGCAAAGGAGAAATGTGGGGGCAGTGACTGGAATTGTAAAGGAAATGGCCTTCAGAGGCATGCTGCGAATATGGGTCTTGGGCAGCCAGGCCCTCTGCACATCTGCTCTGAGCACTCTTGCACCCTTCCATGGTGCGCACTCAGCAGGGCCCCCAGACAGGTAGCATCTTCTTTCGGGAGCTGGAGCAAGGGAGAAATGGCTGTTAGACTCCTCTGGCTTCCTGTGACCCTGAGTAAAACAGTCAGTGATATTAGGGAGCTCTCCACAGTCCCAACCCATTTGCCTTGCCTCCCCCCTTCCCACCTGAATCTGAACAGCTGTTACTGAGGGAAGGAGATGTAGGTTAAGTTGAGGGATGTGGAAAGTGAATTTGATGATGAGTTAACATTAAACTTGGTTCCTGGTTTTTAATCTGTGCCTTCAGAAATGTTGTCATTTTGTGGGAATATGTGGATATTCTCCTTTTATAAAGATTAATATGAGGATAAAAGTTGCCTCTCTTCTATCCCTAGAGAATTATTCTAGTATTTTTTGTATATGTCTGAATGGGAACATTTGATGCTGATAACAGTTTGCATCACATATTAATCTTTTCCTATCAAAGGAGGCAAGGTATAGAATAGGTGTTTATTTAGAGCCTTGAAAAGCAAACTTTTGGGTTAATTCTTGCAATATCAGAATTAATCATCAGAGGAATTAGTTCTCAGTAGGGTTGCCCTGTATCACATATTATAATCTGTATGCCTTTTTTGTTACTTGACAATATGTCATAGATACTGGCTTAGTATTTCTAATTTACGATATTAAATTCTGCTGTCATACTCTAATTTTATCCCCTCCTCAGGTGATGGGCATTTAGGTTGGTTCCAGTTCTTTGCTGTTACAAACAGTGCCATGGCCAGGGTTGACCATTTTGTGGGCTACATGTTCTCTTCTGTCCGGTTTCCTGCTGTGTCTGCGTAAATGCTGATTGGCCACAGCACTGATCTGTTAGAGGTCATCCGGGTGGCAATATGAATGACCTTTTCCCTCTTCTCCCTGCCTTTGCTCCCGCATCCTGGGGACTCCCCAATTGCAGAACTTCCTTCGTTGCCAAAATAATAAGACGAATTACAATCTGGTGTGTGAGACATTGCAGTTTCTGGATTGCATCTGTGGAAGTACAACTGGCGGCCTTGGTCTTCTCGGACTGTACATAAATGAGAAGAATGTAGCACTGATCAACCAGACACTGGAAAGTCTGACTGAGTACTGTCAAGGCCCCTGCCATGAGAACCAGGTAATTCCATTTGCATCTGGGGCTGGGAAAACTTTTTGTATCATTTTGGAAAGGTTGACAGGAGGCTGTTTCAGAAGTCCCATTGCATCTGCCTGTTGGCCTAGGAATTGATGGGACTGGAGGCCGTGTTCTAGCAGCTGTAGTCACCACGATCCTTTATCATTGTTTAGAACTTAGCTAATGGTGACTATTGGAGGCATTGTGCTTGGCCTCTTTGCTTGCCTTGGTTTGGTTTCATTTGGTTTGAATATACAACTGTAAGTTGACTCTTAGGACTAGATAACAAAAGGGAGTCATAGTAACATCAAAAAATGGAAGTCTCTTTTAAATACCAGGAAAGATTTAAAAATTGACTGATTGGGGTTTAAGCTAGAGAGGAAAACTTTCTTGACATGAGACAACTTGAATATAAATAATGGAGATGTTTAACACCATGGGCTCTTAGTGAGAGGAAAGGCTGTGTGCTCTTGACCTCCCAAGATGTACATTTTTGAAAGGAAGCCAAATACTTTTTTCTTAAGTGGAAGCATTGCTCAAGCATGGCATCTTGAAGATTTTGTGAGTTTTAACTTCACTCCTTTGAGTGAATGTAATTTTTAACTGCAAATTTTAGATCCTTTCTGGAGGAAGTAGTAAGGCAGGTTTTTAAGAGAAGGAGTTCTAGACTCAAAAGCTGAGGAAGGTACAAAGTGCTGAGTTTTTGGAAACCAGAACCTTCACTCATAACAGAGCAATCTGTAAGTAACAGTTCTCTGCCCATGAAGATGTGGCCTTAATTGGCCGAATGTGAGAACCGTGTTTTGTTGGATCGGCTTTCCTCTCCTGTTTCCCTCGAGAAGCACACAGTGCACTCCTAGTTACAGTGAGATGGAGCATGGGAAGGCAGCTGGTGTGGAAAAGGCTCTGACTCTCAAGTTTTTTTCCTCTGGCAAGTGGGCAAAGATGATTAATTTTGATATTGTGTGAATTAAACCAAAAGCTTGCTTTCCAAGGTTAAGCCTTAATGTAAGTATGAAATACATGAAACAAGTGATGTAGGGAGAATGAAACACACTCTTAAAGAGGAAAGAAGGCTCCAACCCCAGTATCAGTCACACACCACATTTTCCTTTAAGACAGAAGCCGGCTGTGCTGTACTATTTGGATTAGAAGCAACCAATTTATCAGTTAGCATGCCTAGGGACTTTCCTGCTGTTTACTGTTAATTCTGAAACTAGAGATTTTCATCTGTCTTTTATTTTTACCACTTTCTCACGGAAAATTGCAGCTCTCTCCTAGAGACATTACTGGGAGTGGCCAGCATTGTGTTGAAATAGCAGTTCGTCCTGTTGGTCTTTGACGTCTGATTTATGATCAGGGTTTGTGTAAATGTCTGTGTGTCTCTTTGCTCAGAACTGCATAGCCACCCACGAGTCCAATGGGATTGACATCATCACAGCCCTCATCCTCAATGACATCAATCCTCTGGGAAAGAAGCGGATGGACCTTGTGTTAGAGCTGAAGGCAAGTAGAGATTAAAACGGAAAGATAGTAGCATTTGGAAATAGTCACTTTCATGTTTTGCAAGGGTGTGTGGTGGTCACTGTTGTGACACTAAATATTTACAACAGTTCTGATACACTGAAAGTATGATCCATGACTGGAGGTATAGCTAAATGGTTAGGGTGCTTTCCTAGCATGCGCTAAGCCCTTGGTTCAGTCCCCAAGCACCGCAGTAAAAAAATAAAAATAAAAAAATAAAAATAAAAAATTAGCTGGATTTGGTGGCACATGCCTGTAATCCCAGCCCTCGGGAACACTGAGGCAGCAGTATTGCTCTCTGTTTGAGACCAGCCTGGGCTACATAATGAGTCGGTACCAGCCTGGACTACAAAGTAAGACACTTCTAAGTAACCAACCAACCAATCAACCAATCCAAGTTGCAGATTCTGACATTTATGCAGAGTTTCAGTTTTTCCAGATAATAGCCTTGGGACAGGTTACCAGCTTTTCAACATTGAGGCCACATAGACTGAATAGTTGTCACTCATTGCTGGGAAACAAGTTCAGACAATGTTTGATGACCAAATGCCTCAATTCCAAAAGCCACCAACAGCGACATAATAGAAACACCATTCCTCTGTGGTTTCTGAATTTTCCCTCCTTTGAGGAAAAAGGACCAGTTGAAAAATAATATATCTGGTACCTCAAAATATATATTTTTACTTAATCAGATAACCTTTTTCTGTTCACTCATTGACTTAGAGCAGAAAGGTGGTTAACAATACTGGTTTAAAATGATAACAGTTATACTAACCAAAAATGGCCCTAAAGGTACCTGACAAAAGTATTTGAGTTGTATGCAAGTGGAGGACTTCAGATGGGTGGCAATGAAGCCCCAGTAGTTTTTAGCTTCTGATAAATATTCAGTAGTTTCGTAGAGTTAAAGTGGTGGCTTCAGAGTACTCAAGCTGTGTATTGTACAAGCTAGCTTCTTAGATGAGTAAGAAGCTGATGTCCCATTACTGATGGTGTCTTCTTAAATATGCCCAGAAAACCTTCCCCCGTGTAGGAATTCCAGAGGTTCTGAAAGAATTCTAAAATGCAGCTCTGAGAGGTAAATTCGCAGCTCACCCTGATGTCTAAAGTGTATGTGAAAACACACTAGCATCATTGGACATATTTCCATTTTTGCTTTTCCTGCATTGGGCCATGTTGAGATCTGTCCTCTGCCATATGCCCATACTCAGCAGTGAGCACTTCTGTATCAGAAAGAGCGTAGAACTGCAGGATTCTACTGAAAAGCTGATATTTATATGCTGGACAAAGAGTGTCATGAGAAAGAATGGCCTCAGGGAAGGTGTTAACACAGACACCTAGAGTTATGGCAGTTACTTTTATTTTTCCTTTGGTGTTTAAAACAGGAAATCCAAGCTAATAGAAGACTTAGGTATGTGATTTAAATGTTTTTTTTTCCCTTTTGTTTTTAACTTCTTTTGACAAATTTTATATTAGACTTGACTTGTCCATCTTAACTGCCATTTATCAGAAAGTACACAATGCACATCTGAAAGAGATAGGTCATGTGCTCCTGGTCAGCATTCCAATTAGTTCTCCTAACGAAACGATCAGGGGATTATTAGAGCAAGTTCTGCCCTTTGATAGCACAGCAGCCCACCTGAACAGCTGTGATCTAAGCTTGGGGAAGAAGAACCTGTTCTCTACCTCCTCCCACCAAAAAAGAATGACTCTGGAGTCCCTCGTTCTGGGAACCACACAGATTACCACAGCCCCCGGGCCTCAATCAAGATGGAGCCAAGAAGCACGGGGTGTGAACATATGAACATTTTCGATGTAATGGGAGTTAAGGGTTGGCAGACATATGATATTCCTTTGGGGCACTTTTGCTAACTAGTATCAGTTGCCCTGATAGTACTAATAGGAGTTATAATGATAGGAAGATTTGTAAGACAGAGAGGAATTAATGTTTGTGGTCTCATGTTTCCGGCCTAGAAGGCTGAGAGGCACTCTCTGTAAGCACAGCCACCTAGGCAGAAAATGTGCCACCTCAGCCCCCATAAACGTGTAGAGTGAGTTTGTGCATAGCAGACTCACCCCAGTGTCATCGTGAGAGTGACAGTGTACGCCAGGCCGTTGTATGTCTGAAGCTCACATCTGCAGTCATCCAACTGCTGATTGGAAATACTCAGAAAAAAAAGCATCAGTACTAAACATGTATAGACTGTTCCCCTTGCCACTATTTATAAACAGTACAGTATTAAGATGACTATATCATGTTTATATTTTAATGTAAAAAATCTAGAGATGAGATATACAGAGTTATATGCAAATTCTCTACTATTTTATATAAGAGACTTGAGCATCTGTGGATTCTAAGGGATGACTGTACCAATAGGCACTCATGTTTAAATTTCCACTTTCTCTTAGCAAACATATGTGCCCCTTTGACCTGTGGCAGATTGTGTGCACATGTTTTGGGGGTCTGGAGCAAATGCTGTGATGTTCTTGACTCGGGGACAGAATGCCTGAGTCGGGTGCACACAGATGCCAGCGGACAGATACATGCAGGCCACCTATCCTACATCTTTCCACCTCTCTGCCTTGGTTGCTCCCCTTAGAACAATGCTTCCAAGTTGCTCCTGGCCATCATGGAAAGCAGGCACGACAGCGAAAACGCTGAGAGGATTCTTTACAACATGAGGCCGAAGGAACTGGTGAGTTGCGTGACTGATTGCCTGACCATGGTACCAAGGGATATCAGAGTGGTATTTGGGACAGGATGGAAACTCTGCTTCCTTGAGCTTTCTCAGAGGTTCCTCAAATCATAAATGTAAAGAAGTAGAGTCGTTCAGGCCTCCAGCGGTGGAGGGAGAAGTGTGCACGGTTGTGTGGTGGCTTGGCCTCTCCCTTATGCTCTGCACATTGTCTTCCCCTTTTCCTCGTGGAAGACGCTGTGCAGAAAACAGTCAAGAAGTGCAGCAGGTCTAAGTTCACTAGCTTTGTGCTTTCTGCCTTGTCGCCTTGGGCAGTCACTTGATCTGTCTGACCCACAGTCTCCTGATTTGTAGAAAGGGAGATGATGTTACCTAGGCTGCAGTGTTGTTTTAAGGACCAGATGAGAAGAGTCACGTCAGGCCCTTAGCACCGTACCCAACATGGTTGAAGCTCTTGGTGTATCAAAGCCCCCTTTCTTCTTCCTCATTCGTTGCTGGTATTTTTGCCACATCCTTATCCAGAGCTGAAGTGTTCCCATCTGCCTCTATGGGCAGCAGAAGAGTGTTTTCTAATTACCAGTGTTTGTTTTTTTTTTTTTTCTTTCTTTCTTTTTGCTTTCTTTAAAGAAAACATGATCTGTTTTATTTTTGAAGGGTGATAGTCACAGTAGGCTGTGACTTCTGGGTCGAAAGCTGGGGCTGTGAACTGTGAGACAAGGAGTTAGTTCGCAGACAGTGATATGAATTGAGGGCAGAACTTAGTATTTGGACTTTTCTCCCATGCAAATAAACTGTAGCTGACAGACTTGAATGAGGGCATTAAAACATTTCTGCCTCCTGGTGACCCGAATGTGCACTTGAGAGCAGGCCAAAGTCCCTTTATGTATTCCCTTAAACAGAGTTAACAGTAGCCCAGCTCTTTGATCTCTGAGGTCCAGGAGTGAGTTGTCAGCCCAAGATGGGAGTCCTCTGCAAGTTTACATAACAATTTATATAACTGGGGTGTCTGGAAGCTTAGGGCTTGTCAGTGTTGAGTAGGATTGGAGTGACCTTGCAGAGACCCCATTCCTGCTCCCGTCAAGTAGAAACATGCCCCAGCTCTTCTGTCCTGTGGGAAATGTCAGCACCTGCTGCTGAGGCTGCCACCAGCTCCATTGTTGCCCCCTCGTGGTTGGAGACCATCCTTCTGGCTCATGGGAAGAGGCAGTGCTTCTGGGAGCACACACAGATCTAAGAATCCAATAGCTGGGAAGCGTGAATATTCAGGTTACGTGCATTTGTGCCCACAAGTGTGTACACATCTGTATGTGTGTTCCTGCTCTAAATGCTGTTCAGTACATTGTCTGTGTGTTTGATTTTGGTACTCAGTAGAGCTGACAGGAAAACAAACTCAGGGAGAGAGGCAGTTTTGAAAGTCACATTCATTGCCTGACCTGGTGCCTGTACAAAGAGGCATAACTCTCTTTGGTAATGAGAATTCTGAATAATGGCTTTCTGGCAGTGCAGGAGGCAGAAATGCCTTCTGCATCACCAAAGAAAATGATAATTAATTTTTAGTGCAGCTTAGAAGGTGAAGGTATATTTTTTTCTTATATTAAATAAATGCTATGTTCATTTAGTAAATATTTGCCAAGCCCTTCTTTGTCCAGGGCTTGTGCTGTGTACTAGGGAAGGAGTTTGGATACAGGGTATTACAGTGCCTGCCCCAGAAAGTTGGGGTAAGTAGGAACCGTAATGCAGGTACAGAAACGCTTCAATACACGTTCTGGAAGTGAGAGATGAGCCAAGTGTGTGTGTCATTGGCCCAGGTCTTTTATCTCTATTTCCTCATCCATAAAAAAATAGGAAATCTCTCATACCTCTTAAAATCTTTGTGAGCATTACATTTTTTAAAACGGTGTAAAATGCCATGCGTAGTATCTGGAACAGAGCAAGTGCTCAGTGAATATTACTAGTTCATGGTGTTGCTTTCACATGGATGAGCTTTGACAGACGGGAACGAATTTGAATAGAAAAATTTGAATGATTCCTACAAGCCAGTAGGTTCGTTCTTTCCTTCCTTCCTTCCTTCCTTCCTTCCTTCCTTCCTTCCTTCCTGTCTTCCTTCCTTCCTGAAATGACAAGAATGGGACTGGGAGAGTCATGGGAGGGAGTATGGAGATAGCTAAAGTCTGGTTTCTTGCCTCCGTTTGTATGATGTTTTGTCTTATAGCTGCCATCCCCTTCTCAAGAGTAAGAGTATGAGTCAGCTGTAGAATATTTCTTGGCCTGAGTAGAGAGAATGACTCCTTGTCATCAGTGGATGTTGACTGGTGTCAGCTGCTTAAGATGGTGTTAGGAGGATTCTTAGTCTGTGACCAGGGCTGATGGGAAGTGGTGTTAAGGTTGATGCATCTGCTTCTGGAAGGAGACTGCCTGGGTGCTGAGGCAACCATTCCTCTGGTTCTCCTGTGAAACCCTGGGTTGTCATGTTGGCCCTTCTTGCAGGTGGAAGTGATCAAGAAAGCCTACATGCAGGGAGAAGTAGAATTTGAGGATGGAGAAAATGGTGAAGATGGAGCTGCTTCCCCTAGAAACGTGGGACACAACATCTACATCCTTGCCCATCAGGTACAACCTCTCCTCGTGCCCCTCCAGACCTGCCATGTACAGTGCCAGCATGCCAGGCTGGACTTGCCCTTAGACTAGCTTCTTACTGAAGGCTTTTACCCAAAGTCATTTGTACTCAGGGGAGGGTGGCTCATAGGTATGTTTGGCAACCTGACCCAAGATGCTGAGTTCCAGAACTTTCTGTCTCCCACTGAGAGAGAATTGACGACTCAGAAATCCCTATGCTTCTTAAAAGCATCCACCCCTGAGCAGTGACGCATAGATGGTCTATGACGGTGGAGACATTGGAGTCTTAGGCTTTCTATGAATACTAATGAGTCTCTCTTAACAACCTAAAGACGTAAACTTCAGTTTCTTTGCCTATGGCATTTGGAAATCTGTGGGAACTTGTCATTATGACTTCCTTTTGTTTGCTTCTTTTGGAGGTAAGGTGATACTTTGTGCCCTAGCACTGGATGATGTTTCTTAATTCTTGTCCTAAGTGGATGGGTTTTTTAAAAATGATGCTTCTTTCTGGATGCTGGTGTGCCTTGTGCTTCTAGGTGGGTGATTGTGGAAAGACTAACCCAGCTGAACATTTGTGTTTTGTACCCAGGTGGAGGACCTGGGTATAACACGAGCTGAGGCTGCTGGGTCCCCTCCCCTGCATACTGGGTGAAAATGTCAGGCTCCTGCTCTGCTCCCTCATGGCCAGCATATAGCCTCCAGTCAGGCTTCTTGGAGCATTCTGAGTGGAGGCTCCGTGGGGCTGTGTAGAAAACCCTGTCACCTACTTGTCTGGATAAAGATGTCAGAAGAAACTAGGATCCTGCCTTGCCAGGAGCTCTCCTTGCTTTTGTGCCAGGTTCCCGAAATAGCCACTATACCAAGCACACCTGGGTAAAAGGTAGCAAGCCTCCTGGCACCTTTGCCCTCTGGCTTGCAGTGTTAGTTACTCTGCATTTTTAAAAAATTCAACATTGGAAAGGAGCTTATGTATTCCTGTTGCGGAGAGACAGCGACCCCGTGTTTCTGCACTTGTGTTCTAGTTGGCACGGCATAACAAAGAGCTGCAGACCATGCTGAAGCCTGGAGGCCAGGTGGACGGGGACGAGGCTCTGGAGTTCTACGCCAAGCACACAGCTCAGATTGAGGTAAAGGCCGCTGCGCCAGGTGTGGGAGAGCTGAAGCCACAGGGCACAAGCCTTCCGTGCTGAAACCTTCGGGGTGGGTGCCCTGTGCCAGGGCTGGCTTGCGTTCATTCATCTGAGAAATAAAAATGCTATGAGTGCCCGCTGTATACAGGTCCTGCCTTCGGTGCTGAATATCCAGCAGTGCCCAAGACGGTCATGGTTTATGCTGTGAGGCCCGGTGGCGAGGCCAACTGAGCAAAGGCAGACAAATCTCATTCATTACACGTTATGGCCAGCCCACTGGGACAAGGGGATGGCATGAGAAAGTGCAGCAGAGGGACCTTTGTGGTGGCCCAGGAGCCTATTCTGGAGAAATGGTGTGTCCGGACAGACTTTAAGAGCACAAGAATGGGGGCAACTCACATTTCCAGGTTCCCTTCTACCTAGCAAAAGCTTTACCCTCTTTATTTCCTCTCTGTCTTCTTTTCATCTTCTGTAATTTTCCTAATGAAGTGTTCTCTTCACAACCTATAGGGGAAAAAAAGAACGAAGCAGGCAGAGCAGGCAGTGAAGCAGCCGGGCACCAGAGGATGCCCGCAAAGGAGGTGACAGACTTGGGGATGGCAGGCTCTAGGTGAGCATTGGAACCACACCAGGGCCTGTGTTTCTGGAGCCCAGTAAGCCAGAGGAGGGACAGTCCAAGGTCAAGAAGAAAGGAAACCCCTCAAGAGCGTGCAGAGAGTGGGCACCCTCTTGGGAACAAACCTGAACTTTACCCTCAGAGCCAGGGGGAACTGCTACGGTTCCAACCCGGAGAGTACTGTGATCGGCTCTGCATTTTAAACAGGGCCAAACAAAAATCTCAGGAATCTTCTGTGAACTACATGGTGTCACCTCTGTTTAGAAGTGGAAAAGCTGGGCAATAAGGCTCAGAGAGGTTGTGCCCCTTGTTCAGCTTTCAGTTCCAGAAATGGAATTTTAAGCCCAGTGTGTCCACCCCTGGAGCCCTGGGGTGCATTTTATGTTGCCTCCATTGTTTCTCAGCATCCAAAAGAACTCCAGCTTCCATCTGCAGCCTCTAGACAGTAAGGCAAGATGTGCTCTGGTTGCTAATGAGGAAATGCACAAGTTCAGTGTCACCATTGGAATAAAGATTTGGAAAGCCTAATTCCTTTGGGCTATATAACATATTCACGATGGAGGCTCTTCAGGATTCTCTTCTGATCTAACACCTCTGGTCTCTGGGCTGTCCTAATAAAATGCAGTATCTCACCAAATAGCCAGCTGTGCCAGTGTATATGAAGGAGTACTCTTGATTTATTGTTAGTGGCTGCAAGTTGGGCCCAAAGGTAAGACCTATCTTCAGGAGTCCTTAAAAGATTCATTTCCATTGTTAGTGGTATAGAATAATGTCTTGGAGATCATCTCATTGAGCCCTGGGATTCGCCGGGGGAAAGACTGAAGCTTGGTTGGTTAATAGGTATGAATGTGGTCAGCGACATTGTTGGACGTGGGAAGATTGGACTGTGTTCTCCTGACTCCTTGTAAGTCTGTTAGAAAAGAGATTAGGGTAGATTTTAAGTGATGGAAGATCAGGTGTCCTAGCCCCTAAGTCCTGCCCTTGACCTGCACTCAACCCTCTTAGATGTCTCTTTGGGGTTATCTGTGCAGAGCCAGCGAACACTGTCATTTCTTGGGGTTATCCTCATAGCCCTGGAGTCTGAACTCAGCTCTTCCATGAGGCGAGGCCTCATTTCTTCTTTTCCTTCCTTAGCCTAGCTCATTTCCATTCAGGATCCTTCAGTAGGAGGAAGAACTGACACCTGCTGACTTGACTGTGTGACACAGGTGGGCTCTTGACAGCAGGACCTGCCGTTGGTCCCTGAGCCCGTGTTTATCACGGTCGCTGGGGAGCTGAGTCATGGACAAGTTGTAGTCAGCAGCCCCCAAACCCGAGTACCAGTGTCAAACTGCTTGGGTTATGGAGCAGAATCAGGATGACAGATTATCAAGAAAGCCTCTCAGAACCTGAGCTCCTGCTAGATCTGGGAACCACTGGTGTCAAGACCGGGTCCCTCAGAACTTCCAGAGTCAGGGCTGTGGGAACCTACCTCATTTCCGGAAGTCTCACACTATGCCGTGGCATGAGTCACCTCCTTTGCTGTGTCAGGAAGCAAAGGTATTGAATGAGCTAGAACCGGCCCTTCTTGTGGAGGGTGTCGGCTCCCGGCTTCACCTGATTTTTTTCAGCCTCTGGGGAAGAAGAATAAAGAAAGGCCATGCCTCTATTGTACTGCAGCCTGTGGTTTTTTTGAAATGTCTAACCCCAAGTCCATGACTCAGTGCATTGTCCCAGAATCTGAAGCAGTCCAGGGCAGGCATGGAGGAAACCTGTAAGGTGTCCGGATCTGAAGCCCAGAGCAATGACGGCATCTCAGAGACATATGGACGTATTAATTCATGTGTCCTGCATTTTAGATGTTCTGACTGGAGGTAGGAGGTCATTGCAACCAGAAATAAATAAGAGTTCTCTTCATAAAGTTATAAAGTTCCTATGTAGGAAAAATGCCCCATTTTTTTTCCATTGAGAAAGGATCTTAGGTGAGGCCTTGCACTACAATATCCATTGTGATAGCCATCGGCTGTGTGTGGCTCTTTAAGTTAGCATAAGTAAAATTGAGTGTGTTATTCCTCAGTTACACTGACCACATGTGCCTCCTGTGTTCTGTGGCCCCCTGTGACTTGTGGCTGTCCTCTTGGATGGCACAGGTGTGGAACCACCCCATCACTCTAGGAAGGTCTGTCACATGGTACCAGCCTCACCTGAAGTGTGAGTTATTCCAGATAAGAATTGGTCATATTCAAATGAATGGGATTCAAAGTTAAAAAAAAAAAATACTCCTCCAGACTTACAAAGATTATGGTTTTCTTTTTAATCTCAGAGATGCACAGCCCAGTCTGGAGTTATAAAATCAGAAGTTTGTATCATTCTGAATCTTACGCGGCAAGTCCACTGCTGGTAGCAGATAGCTGTTGTGAAAGGTTTTGGAGACGACTGTTGAGTCTGATCCGTTTTTCACTATAGATTGTCAGATTAGATCGAACGATGGAACAGATTGTCTTCCCAGTGCCCAGCATATGTGAATTCCTAACCAAGGAGTCAAAACTACGAATATACTACACTACAGAGAGAGATGAGCAGGGCAGCAAGATCAATGACTTCTTTCTGCGCTCCGAAGACCTGTTCAATGAGATGAATTGGCAGAAGAAACTGAGAGGTAAGTGGGTCGCCATTGCTGTAGAGAGGCACATGGGTGTGATGAGTTACACTTGTTACCTCTGACTGCTAGAAAGCCAGAAGTGATTGGGTATCTGATGTGGCCTCTGCCAAGGGTGGTAGTTCCCCTAAAAAAGCTTTCCTCATGCAACAGTTGAGTTGATTTCATTGAGAAGCTCCATGAGTGACTTGGGGCATCTTTTCTTGATATTTCAATGTAGAGAAGAGAAAGAACAGGTTATAGACCAGGCCCTTGAGCTTAGAGAATGGTTGGCTGGGGCAGGAAATGCAGGTGGCATGGCGGCCTGTTTACTAGCACACCTGCTGTGGCAACTGTGCTGCTTTCCCTCTCATAGCCTAGTACAGCTTGGAGACTCTTACATCATTTTATGGGCGATGAAATCTTGTGCCACATGAGATGCACCCTTGCTCACCAGCAAGTCCCCTTGAGGAGACCAGCCAAATCAGGTTGAAATTACTCGTCTAAGACATGTTTATAGGGCTTCCCCAGAGGGCTTCTCTGCTTCTGGTTTTCATTAGGGTTTTAATGTGATCCTTCAGCACCAGCAGTATGCTTGGCACCAGCCATTGTGACCAACTTAAAAAGGATCCTGCTTCTTTTCTGTCTGTTAGTCATGAGCTGTGTTTTTTATTTGAAACTGTGGAGTCTGCCTACAGCTGTGATGTTTGGGGCTCTTTCTCTGGAGGATGAGCTAGGTTGAAGGTCAGTTTCTGGGGTGCTTATCTTCTCTCAGATCCCTAGCAGCCTGAGCAGGACCCGACCTGCCTCCCTTAGTAGTGTTCCCTCTTTGTTTTTCTGCTCACGTTCCTGCGTCCCTAGATTCACTAATGGCCGAGAGGGCTGTGCAAGCAAGTTGTCCAAAAGGCCTTACTTTGAACACGCCCTCTCCATTCACACCCATCTCACAGGGGCATCTTTAAATCACTCCAGAATGTCTTTTTGAGGCCAATCCTTTCCTGTGCCAGATTCATATCTCACGTCTGCCAGAGGGGGAGCGGGACCTTTAGCTGGTCTCACACCCGTGTTCCTGGATACCGCATCAGTAGTGTCATTCTACCCAGGGTCACTGTGTCCTCACAGCCTCCTGGGCTCCTCTAAGGCTTTCAGCTCAAGTGTCACGGTGGACACTGACATGCGTGCACAGCACCATACTAGGGCAGTAGCGAAAAAAAAGATCAGCCTCTGCCACCATTACAGTGGGGTAGACGTAGACCCCACCCCATCTGTACTCATTTCCAATGCTTAGGTTACAGAGAAAAGAATACTTATTTTGTTTCGCTTTTGTCACTTGCTGGGCTGTTTCATAATTGCACCTTTAGGGCATAATCCTGAGTTTGTATACCTAAAATTTATTAAATAACTTTAATTTTACCCTTAGATGTCCACTGAGACTCATCAAATATACTTCTCTCAGAATTATGTTATGAAATTCACATATATATATATATATATATATATATATATATATATATATATATATAATTTATAAATTCTCTAAAAGGGACATGAGTCAGCAAAAAGGGGTTTTACTTTTTCTGATGAGTGAAACGTTTTCTTTCCCTTCTGAAATTCTGTCTTCAGCCTGGGCTAGTTGGGGATCTCATCACCAAGGAAGAGGTATGTGAGTTGCATTCTACCTCTGTCTCTCACTGTCCATGTGGCCCAGACAGGTAACTTTACTGCTCCCAGACCCTCCAACTTCAGGCAACCTCCGTGGCACTTCATTGCCCCAGGATTTACATTGCGTGTAGCTCAACGCCTTCTCTATTTCAGTCTTTCTGTTTTCAAAAAACAGATTTTGTTTCCGTGAAGCTTAAACACAGCTATGGTTGTCAACTGAAAGATTTTAATTGGCTTCAAAGCTATCTGCTGGTAAGAGAGAAAATGAAAATAATAACTGAATTAAGCAGTGATTTGCATACTTAGGGAGGGAAGAAATGTGCTTAGTAGAACTGCAGTTAAAGTACGTTTTCCCCTTCTCAATGGCTTGTTTCTCTTCTGATAAATCTTAGAAATTATTGTTCTGGCTTACTCGTGTAGCTTTTTTACCTTTCCCTGATGTGTCATTGAAGATCACCTGTACTTGGATAAACATGCAGCTAGGACTTACGCCAAGAGGTCTGTCTGACCCTGATGTTACTTAGAATTTAGTTCTTCAGGAATTAAAAACGCAACTGCTACACAGAAACGGTCCCCCTTCCATTCCACATACCCTGAGGCACGTATATACACACACTCATCTTCAGGGGATTCTCCTCCTTCTTTTGATCTTCGCGAAGGAGATCATCTTCTGAGAATCATGGCTCTGGTGAAGACAAGACTCTGAGCTGTGAGAACTAGGAGACAGTGAGAGGAAACTGAGGCAGTGACGCATATGCTGACACTTTCTTGCCTTGGATTTTTCCTCATAGGCATCACAGTTACGAGAATACAGCTGGGAAATTCTGCTGATGCACAAACCAGTGGAGTCCATTTCATCTGGCAAAGCTCAGTTCCTTTAAATCAAACAACTAGGAAAGATTGTTACCAGAACATGCCAAATGTGTAGTTATTTTAATTGCTGTGCCCAGCTGAGCTCTTGGAACTCCACCCTTTATGGGACTGTGGCAGGTATATTGAAGGGTCTCCTTCATAAGTCCAAAATATGCTGCAGGGTACAGTGGAAATTCAACAGTGTGTAAGCTGTGACACCTTCCTGTGGGAACTTCCAATCTGAGAGGGGCAGCCACCATCGACATATCTTAAGTGGGTTCAATAACAAGCTGATTATGACCAAGCCTGTAATCACACAATAATATGTTGTGGGAGTATGGGAAAGGAAGACTTCAGAGAAAAGGTGGGCTGGTAATTCCATCCACAAGGGTAGACTGAGCTTGGATAGGCACAAACTGACACATTGGGGTCCTCTTGCTGCTGTAACAAATTACCCCAGACTTTGATGCTTACAATATAAGGGTATTAACTTACAGTTCTGAAGGTCAAAATTTTGAAACGATTCTCACCAAGCTAAAATCCAAGTGTTGACAGAACGTGTTTTAGCCTTTACACACCTCTCGAGGCTGCCTGCATTCCTTGTTTCTTGGCCTGTCCTTCATCCTCCAACTTCCAGGGCCACAGTGTCCATGGAGCATTTTGGATACTGATCACTTCTTGAGTTTCTTGCATTCTTGTGCTACTTATGAGGACTTAGATGTCCTTTTTGCCCTATAAAATAACACATTCATAGGCTTTGAGGATTAGGATGGGGAATTGGTAGAATGTTACTTTGCCTAGCACAGAACGTATGTTAGTTACTTTTCCATTACCGTGTAACAAGATTTACATGGTTTATGAGCTTAGGGAATACCACAGTGGTAAGAGCACTTCCCTAGCAAATGCATGGCCCTGGGTTTGAGTCTCCAGTTCCACATAAGCCCAGGATGGCGGTACACATCTGTAATCCCAGCACTCAGAAGGCAGAAGCAAGAGAACTGCCGTGAGTTCAAGGCCAGCTTAGGCTACATAATGAGTCCAGGACCTGCCTGGACTATAGAGCAAGACCTTGTCTCCTAAAAAAGAAAGAAAGAAAGAAAGAAAGAAAGAAAGAAAGAAAGAAAGAAAGAAAGGAAAAGAAAGAAACAATTAGCACTTTAAAACATGAATATTTTCTCACAATTTTTTAGAGGGCTGGGAATTTGGAGCAACTTAGCTGGATGGTTCTGGTTCAAGGTCTTTCATTAGATTGCAGCTGAGATGTAACTAGGGCTTCTGTCATCTGAACTTTTGCCTGATTCTGAGGGAGGAGCCACTTCTTAGCCCTCTGACATGGCTGTAGGCAGAAGCCTCAGCCTCTCTCCACCTGGACCTCTCCTTGAGTCTGCTTGAGTGTTGTCATGACACAGCAGTTGTTTTCCTCAGAGCAAATAACTGAAGAGAGAGATCAAGGAGGAAGTTGCAGTAGCTCCTACGATCTGCTTTTGGAAGGTGCATTTCGACGGTTGCACTGCATTCAAATTATTAGAAGCAAGTTGCTGGTCCAACCCACACTCCATTAAGCTTTACCTCTTGAAAGAGGAAGAATCAAAGTATATTTGGACATATTTTTAAATTGCCACAAAAGGAATACTCAGGCTAGAAAGCATAGCATGTGTACAAAGGACAACCACTTGACTGGAATGCAAAGGCAGAGCATGTGGGGAAGAGGCGCGGGAGACACGGGAATGGGGCCTCGTTTCATGGGCCACGGGAAATGGAAGATAGTCCACATCAAGATGGGTCTGCTCGGACCTTTTTTGTACCTGGACAAGTACCCGTTTGATGCAAAGGACTGGATGTTGGTTCGGATGAAAAATGACAGCTCAGTATAAGTAGAATACTGGCTTTGTAGAAATACGATTTCTGCGTGAATCCAAAGCTCCGGTTGAAGGACATTTATTGCAGGCGAGCTGAAGTGTCCCCCAGTGGCGAGCTCACATTTGATAGCTAGCACTCCCCTAAGGCAGTGCTGGCTCTTGCAGACTGTCCCAGAGCTTCTTCAGCTCCTTTTAACTTTTCCAGCTGCTGCTTGGAACTCTTGGTACATACATGAGTGTGGAGAGAATGCTATAATTTCCCACATTCTCATCACCTGACTTCAGCATTTTTCCACTCTTTACTGTTTCTTTCTCCTCTGCTCTTCTGGAGTTTTCATATCCAGATCAGAAATGTGCTTCAATCCCAGAACCAACAACGGTAAGAAGCTGGAGGAGTAACTCAGCGGTTAGAGCTAAGTTTCTGGTGCCAAGAAACACCAGTAGCCATTATTTCCAGAGCACATAGGTCATTTCTCCCCTTAAATTTGCATCACAATTACCTTACAAAAAAGTAAATTGTTACCTGGTAGATGGATCCTGGTCAGCTCCTCCATTGAAGAGTGAGACATGCTACTTATCTTTATCCCTGTCACTGACAACAGAGGATCCTTAACCTCTGAGGTGAGACTGCCACAGCTTCTGCCCATCGCCAGGCCTCAGTTTCTCTCATGTACGAAATGAGAGATCTTAGACTAGACGGTTGCTCCTAGACCTGCAGCTCTGCAGTTTGGAAACATGGCCTGTTACCAAGCACACACATGATATGAATGATTATTAAATTGCCCAGGGATCTATTAAATTGCACCATAACTTTGTTTTGGATGGAAGCTTCCAAAATCCTGGCTGCTACTACAGGCATCATTATAGGGCCATCAGATTTGTCATTGGCTGCTGGCCTAAAGTTAAGTGATGACTTCACTGGGGGAAAAAAATGCCATGATAGAGACCCATTCTCACACACTTCGTGCTGTTGTCTACAGAGGAGCATGTGAAATGAGATTATCTTTTGGAAACTGCCTGTGGCGTGAGTGCTGAAATTATTTCTACCGCATCTATTTCTGAATGTCATCCCAAGTGTAAGACACCCCGGAAAAAGAGCTCCAGAGAAATAGGCACTTGTGCACCTATCATGGCCACACATTTATTATTCTGAACCTGAAAATGCCTAGCCAGTATGTTGTCACATATAGCTAATAATGATTTTACAAATCTGGTGACAGCAAAAGTGTCCTTCACCCATTTATGATGGCCTGGTACCACACTCTGTCTCTCCTGGAACCTTTGGAAATGTGACCTCCACTATTACTGAACATTTGCCCTGCCCCCCTTATTCCCCACTGCTGTGAGTGACTCTCAGCTAGGGATTTGACATTTGATTCTGATTGGGAAAGGGATTGTTGTCTTGGTTTTGGGCACCAGTGAATATGGGGAGCATTTTGAGTCATAGAGGAATGTAGGAATGGTACCCGTCCTGGTTTGAGAACCATCTGAGCCAGTTATGAATGGTGATTCTCTGTGGAATTTCTAAAAAGCTCATTGAATTCCTCAGTCTCTCTGGCCATCATCTGGTACTGGAGGCCTGAGGGAAACTGGGAACTCGAATATGAACTTTGGGTAACCCTCAGATGTCATAACTGGTGGTGTTGACTGGGGCATGCAGGGCTTTGAGATGTTCCAACTTTTCTCTTTCTTCTCTTCCTTGTCCCTAGTACATCTTCTGTTCCAATCAGTTTCCAAACAGAAATGAACCAATCTGATGTCAGTATGTGCCAAGTTTGGAACAAATGATCATTTTTACTGTTATGATGAAATCCAGGAACAAAAGGGGACTTGTGGGGGCTGAGCGGGAGGAAGGGCCATGTTGAGTTCCAGCGCTCTGACATGAGGCTGCACCCCCATGTGGCTTGTCTGTTTCCACAGCCCAGCCCGTCCTGTACTGGTGTGCCCGCAACATGTCCTTCTGGAGCAGCATTTCCTTTAACCTGGCCGTCCTGATGAACCTGCTTGTGGCGTTTTTCTACCCATTTAAAGGAGTGCGAGGAGGTACTTGTCTCTCCCATTTCAGGGAAATGCCCGGATGTGGGAGGAAGGCTGTGACTTGCATCTTAACTGCTGTCCCTGGAAGCATTGGGGCTGTATGTAAGGATCCCAGTTGCCCATTTTCAGACATGATGAAATTACAGATTAAGTTTTAACTTAAAAAATTGGAGTTTTGTGTCAGTATGCATTTTTAACCAGACAAGAAGGCCAAGCTATTAGACCTGTGAGAAATCATCTCGACTCTCTTGTTTTATCTGTCAGGAAACTATGTGTCAGAGAGGTTGGGCGATTTAGCCAAAGCCACACAACTAGTTACTGGCAAAGTTGACCCTAACGTGTAGATATTTCAGCACTCAGTCTGCTGTATGTTTTCCCACACCACTCTTCTGGAATGGATTTCAGACTGAAAAAAGACTATAAGAATTGAGATCTCAGGGATGGTTTTTGTTTTTGTTTTTGTTTTGTTTTGTTTTGTTTTGTTTTTCTTGTGCCTGAGGTCAAAAGGGAGGCGGGACAAGAGTGATTGCAGACTGGACAGCCTTGATTGCTCAGTCTGCTCAAAGTTGCCTACATGGCTCATGGATTCCCCCATGCACCATCTCCTTCCCATCACCCACATGCATACAGTTCAAGTGAGGCACTTTTTTGCTGGACCATTGATTTGCTGTGGGCACTGCAGAGGCAGTCACACTTGTTGAGCCCCACGACAGCCTTCAGAACCTCTTCTGATGTTAGACATTCATGACCCTTTTTCTTTCTTGGCTGCTGTTTGTTTGTTGTTTTGCTTCTTATTTATATTTTGTTTTACAGTTCCACATACTGATTTCAGGGCCTCACAAACGTCATGACCTCTCCCATCTAGCTGTTCTCACAGCCCCTGCTTTGATCCTCTGCTTGGCTTCCTGGGAGGTCTACTCTTAGCTGAATATTTCATCAGCTCGTTGGCAGGTCGCCAAACCTTTTTGTGTAATACTTTGCTAGGAGCCACCTTGGGTGAAACCTCATAGGATAAGCAATCCCAAAAGTAAGATACAAAAATATGCACGAGTAAGTTGCAAGCTTAGCTCATGGGCTTGGTGATGGAGACCGAGCTGCAAGCTGTGTATGTGTGTGTAATACAAGTGTAATGTAAGGGCTGGTTTGAAAGTGATGACCAGTTACATAATGTTTATAGATCTAACTTACCTGTTCGAGGAAATAGCTCTTCTGTTGGGCCTTACGTTACATTGATGGTATCATTTGAATGATTTTTCTTCTCCAAAAGCATGACCTAAGCACAAGTCCAGGAGGGCTTTTCTCTTAAATGGCATGTCAGGAAACACGGGCACCCGTATCTGAAAAGCTGTGACAGGAGTGCGAGGCTGCAGGGCTTTCTCTGAGGGAATGTCTGCCTTCCCCGAGCTGCCAGCAGCAGGGCGTGAGCAGCAGAAAGGTCAGACAGGAGCTCTGCTGCTGTCCCGAGGCCAGCTCTTCAGCCTTGTAGAAGCTGTCATGCTTATCACAGAGGATTATCCAACCATTACTTTGGTTGTGTTTTTTTAAAAAATATTTAAAGGATTTTTAAAATTATTTAAATTGACCATTCTCTCCACTGGTCCTGTGTGGCAGGATCTAGGCCAGAGACTGAGGACTGTGGGCTCCATGTACGGCTCTGGTACTCTGCCCTGGGCAGGCTGTGCCAGTTACTCCTGTTCTCATTACTAAATGCTTATATCGAGCCAGGGGTTGTCAGGTTTTGGTATGGCTTCAGAAAGTCCTGTAGAGTTCAGGGAAAAATTGTTGTCTTCCTCATCAGGATGTATGCGGCATCCTTTTTCCTGCCCATCCTCGTTAGAGACCCACTGGATGAAATGACTGGGAAGGATCCTTCCCACTGTAAAACAGAGAGTTCTGAATATGGCGTCAGCCCTTGCTGATCTGCAGGAGTGAGGGCTCCCTGCTTGGGACCCATGGGCAGTAGAACGTCATGCTGATGGACTACAGTGAAAAGCAGGAGGTCCATCTACCTCAAGGAGCTCTTCCCACTGCATGATGACAAGTCACTGCCAACTTCAGAATCTACCCTCAGAGGGATTCTCTTTTCTTTTTGTTAAAGCCATAATTTCTTCTGCACACTAAGCATGTGAAGTGAGGAGAGTTTGTTGTTGTTTTGGGGTTTTTTTTGTTTGTTTTTGCCACCCCAGATGGGACACGAACCCACAGTGTTGTTTTGTTTTTTGAGACAGGGTCTCATTCTGTAATCCAGGCTAGTCCTGAACTCAATATGTAGCCCAGGTGACCTAGAGTTCTTGACAGTCCTCCTGCCTCAGCCTCCCAAATGCTGAGATTATAGGCATGTGCCACCACACCCAGCTATTATGTGGTGCTGGGGGATTGAACCTGAGGCTTCACACTTACTAGCAAGCAGTGTAATCACTGAACTACACTCACCCCTGTCCCTGGAAAATTTTTATTATCACTGCCTAGAGATAAAATCTAATTTGGTGACCTGAAAATATATATTTTTTTAAGATCAGCATTTGTTAGGGCCTGTCGGGTAGCTCAAGACTGCTTGCCCAAAATGCACAAGGCCCTCAGTTTGATCCCAAGAATCAGCAGAAAAAATAAACTAAATACATACATAGTGTATAATATATACATCTATGTATGTGTGTGTATATCTATTGTGTATGTTATAATTTCTTATAAAACAGGGTTTCCAAAATACCTCTTGGATGTGTATAATAACAATACAGTGTGTGTTAATATGGTTCTGTGGCATATAAGGCTTGTGACTGCCATGAGCAACAGTGGTCTTAAAAGCTCCTTTTCAAAAGCATCAGTCCCCAATCTAGTGTAGAATCGATAGGCACTGGGCATGACAAAGGCATGACACATGGACAGGTTCACATTGCTTATGGGATTTATAAGCATGCCATGGTGAGTTAAGCAAATATAGTACTATTTTTAAATTTTATTATTGATTTTTTTTTAGTATATACATAAGAAGAAAGAACAGTGTAATGAACTGCCGTGTACCTGTCAGCCCAGCTTTAACAGCTCTTAACATTTTGCCAGTCTTGTTTCATCTATTCCTTAACTGTTTTTTCTGAAACATTTTAAAGAAGTTTAGACATCTTGTTGTTTTTGACCATAAATATTTCAGTGTGCCTCTCTAATTTACAAGCACAATTTAAAATATGTATAATCACCAAGCTATTACCATATCTAACAAAGCTAAGAGTAAATCCTGTAATAGTCTGTCCAAATTCAGACTTCTCCAGCTGTCTCAAAGACAGCTTTCAAGATTTGGTTTTATGGAATCTGGCACTGTTTTTTTGTTTAACAGTGCTTTTATAATGGGGAGACAACAAGTTCTACACTGGCCTTTTCAGGATTTAGATACATGCATTGTACTAGTTGTGTTTATTAAACCAAGATATGAAGAGTTAGTTGAAAATGGTGATTCAGCCCCTAAGAAAATGAAAGGTAAACTAGATTGGAAGCAAATACATATAATGCATATATCTGATCAAAGGTTTATACCCAGAATATATGAAGAACTCTTAAAACTCAGTAGTAAAAAGAGTACCCCATTAAATGAGTGAGCAAAATATTAGATTAGACAGTTCACAGAGGAAGATACAGGGATGGAGGTGTAGCTCAGTGGTATAGTACATGCCTAAAATATATGGGTGAGGTCTTGGGTTCAGTCCTCAGCTTTGTAAATAATTCTCTCTGTCTGTCTGACTCTCTCTTTCTCTCTTTCTCTCTTTCTTTCTCTCTCTCTGTCTCTCTCTCTCTCACATACACACACACACACACACACACACACACACACACACACACACTTATTTATGTGGCCAGTAAACACTGTGCAAGATAAACATCACTAGTTTTCAGGGAAAAATACAAACTAAATCCACAGTAATTGCTACAACCATACTAGAATGGCTGAATTAAAAATTTGACTGTACCAAGTCTTGCTGGGTGCGTGAAGCAAGTGGAACTGTCATTTGCTGCTAATGTGAAGGCCAGATGGTGCAACCACTTTGGAAAACAGTGCAGTGGTCTCTTACAGTTACACTATACTTAGAATCCAGCAGTCCCCTTCCACATATTTCTCCAAGAGAAATGAAAACCATATCCATTCCAGGTTTTGTACTTGAATGTTCCTAGTAGCACTATTTGTAAATGCTCCAAAGTTGGAAAGAAGCCAAATAGGCATTAATCTTTGAATGAACAGATAAATTACAGTGTAGCAATACTGTGAAAAGTTACTTAGCAATAATAATAGTGAAATAGCAATACGTACAATAACCTGCATGATTCTTTAAAACTTGCCAGGGGCAAGAAATCAAACATGAAAGATAATGTACTACCTACTACTTACTACTAATTATTTTTTCCACTTTTATGAAATTCTAGAAAATGAAAGACAGCAGACAGTGACAGTCTAGGAAGTGGGTGGGGACATGATTTTTGTTTCATATGGTAGTTAAATGACCACATAAGCAGCCACCAAATCTTATGCTTAAAACTTTTAAATACTGACTGAAGACCACTAACTTGAGAGGCATGTAACCTCCAGCCATCACTGTCACCTTGAAAAGATACTTTCCTCTTCAGTAAAATGGAGCTACTAGTCCAACCTCATAGGAAAGCGTAGCAGATTGTGTAAATAATAATCAGCATAAAGGGGCTAATGTGATGGCTGACTGATGGTACATGTATATGGGTGACACGAAAGCCCTAATAACCACTCTTGGGTTTTTGGAAAGCCGTGTCTCCTTGTTACCGACTTTTTTTTTTTTCTTCCTTACCCACCCACACCCCCTGATCCTGGGAACTAAGCCTGGGGCCTTCACACTTGAGCTGCATCCACAGCCTCTTTTTATGTGGATGCATGGTTTTCCTGTATTGTTATATTACTCAGGCGGTCCTCCCGCCTCAGCCTCCCAGGGTGTTAGAATTATAGGCAAGCACCATCACTCCCAGGTCACTATGGCTGTTGCTAACCAGCTTTTCCCTTTTGGAAGGATATCAAAAGGGGAAGTGGGAAGTCACTGGCTGTAGGGGAACAGTTGGGGAGAATAGGCACCGCACAAGTGTAACTATGGTGACCGCGGATGGCCAGCAGCTCATGGAAGGGCCCCATGCCACCAAGGCCTCTCTTCCCAGGCAGTGCTGCACTCCCAGCCATTCTGAAGAGGTGAAACTCCTTTATATAAGTGGCCTTAATCATGTGGTGCTTCTTGTTTACATCCGAAAGAGACTCAAGATGTGACAGCATTTGCAATAGGGGTGTTTTTTTTTTTTTTAATGAGTGTTTTACAGAACTGTATTTTTAGCCACGTTGGCTCATGTTATATAACGAAGCCGTCTCGTGGGACACTCTAAATAGAACTTGCAATAGCAAGAGATGACAAAAACTGGTAGAAGCACTTTGACTGCAGGCATAACGTAGGATGATGCCCATGGTACAGACGTTGCCTTCCTCGTTTCCTCAAAGAAGTCTGGTTTGGGCATGGGACCTGTAGTTTTTCTCCATACACTTAGAATAGAAAGTATGTGGGGCTTCTAGGTTGCCTTCTCGGAGGGTGAATTTTGGTACGTGTTTGCTGGGGGTGGTGGGGAGGGTGCTTTGTTTTTTTTTTTTTTTTTTTTTTTTCTTGTAGTTGAACACAAATTTGGTTAGAGCCTACTAGGTACCCGGTACGTTCCTTAGAGAGCCTGAGTTGAGAGAGAAGTAAAGACACAGATAGATACGAGTAAATTGACCATGAGAAAATAGCGTCTTGTAGGGATGACCAGCAGGTGTGAAAAGTTGAAGAAGGAAAGAATGCCTGGCAAGTTTTTGTGAGGAGGAAGGGGATTGGGGAGACCTCCCAGAGGTGCTAACTAAACCCAATCTTAAGGAGCTTAGGGAGGGAGAGGAAATTCCCAGGTGGAAGAAATGTTCCTGATGGCTTAGAAATCAGAAAATAGCCATGTCACTGGTTGTGTCTGGGCAGAGAATGTGAAGTGAGATTTGGGAACAGCAAAAGCAGAGAAATGATTTGAAAAAGAAAATATTATTAAGCCTGCCTTCATCTGTCACTTAAGACCCCATGAAAGCTCTGCATCATGAGAAATTGCTGTGTGTTTCCAGGAACCCTGGAGCCACACTGGTCAGGCCTCCTGTGGACAGCCATGCTCGTCTCTCTGGCCATCGTCATCGCCCTCCCCAAGCCCCATGGCATCCGGGCCTTGATTGCTTCCACAATTCTACGATTGATTTTTTCAGTTGGGTTACAACCCACACTGTTTCTGCTGGGAGCTTTCAATGTAAGTATGGGCATCTTAAAAGCCACTTCTCTGTGTGTGGATAAAGAGGCACATGATCCATTCTGGTGCCTGGTGTTGTGGTATTTAGGCCTGTGCTTTTTCTCTTTTTTCCTTCCTTAGTGGGACTGGAACATGGGGCCTTGTGCATGCCAGATAAGTGCTCTACCACAGATATACATCCCCAATCTAACCCTTTTTATTTTATTTTGAAACAGAATGTTGCTGAGTCACTCATGTTAGTTTTGAACATGAGATCTTCTTGCCTCTGCCTCCCAAGTAGCTAGGATTATAGGCATGTGCCACCACACACAGCTGAACTTGAGCTTTCAATCAGAAAAAAAATATTACCTGAGTCATTGGTTATAACAGCAGAAAGAAGGAAGGCCATCCACCTCCTGACCTCCCCAGAGTATAGTGGCCCTCTTAGTGTGTCACCCAGGCACTGACAGTCCATGTGTAGGGAATGACCGTCTCAGGAATGAGGGACAAAGAGTGGTGCCTTGCCTTAAGTTAGTTTTGCCAGTCTGACCAAAGATGTGCTGAAACTAGATTTTAGCCAGTAAGTCAAATGATGAGATATTTACATAGCACCCACTTCTGGCAAGAGCCAAGTAGAACAAAGAGGAGAGCTAAGAGGATTGTTCAGACACAGAAATAGAGCAGGTGCCGAGGCAAGAAGAAAATCAAGAATAGCAATTTAGAAATCAGTGGTGTCCTGTGGAAATTCTGCTTAACCACAGTTGAAGGGCAGAAGCCAGCTGTGTTGACTGGAGGATTCTTACGAAAGAAGATAGCTGGTAGCATACTGTACATTGGGAAGATATCCTGGTAGAAGGAAAAAAATTGGACCTGTGAGGTTCTGTGGGGTTCTCCAGGTGCCTTCCATAGATGTCTACCCTGAGCTTAGAAGAAAACTGAGATTCCTGAACAAAAATGGGAGTGTTGCACAATAAGGGTGATGTGGTGATTCTGTCTCCAGGTGCAGATTCAGGTTGCAAAGGCAGCAGAGACTCTAGGGAAAAGGCTGTATGAAGAAGGTAAGCTTCCATGGAGGAAGCAAAGCCAAAGTTGTATCTCAAAGACTTTAAAAGACTGGCCAGGAGAGAGGGACCAAGACAAGCCTGTGGGTTTTGGTGGGCTCTAGGGGTTAAGCAGAGCCATGGGAAAGCCAAGGATGAGAGCCGGGGCAAAGCCCCAAGCATTTATATAAATAATCATCTAGGGGACTTTTTTAAAAAAGAAAGAAAGAGAGGAGGTACCACCAAGAGTATGATAAGGAAAAGAAAAGTAACTGTAGATGGACCCAAAAGGGTATTGAAAGGGTAAGGACTAGAAAAGAGGGTCAGGGGTTTTGGCATCTGCAGCTGAAGGAGTCCCAGCTGAGCTACCGAATAGTGCAGACCCACCCACAGTACACACCCCTTGAGTAAAAGTTTGTCCCTGACAACATGGTGACAGAAAAGTCGAATCTCCAGAAGGCTGGAGTGTTAGGCTCAGTGGCACAGGCCTGTAATCCCAGCATTCTGGAAAGCTAAGGCAAGAGGATTACAAGTTCAAGCCTTGCCTAGGCAACTTAGTGAGACTCTGTCTCAAAATCAAAACTCAAAACGGGCCGGCAGTGTGGCTCAGTGTGAAGGCCTGGGTTACATCTTCATGCCACGAGAAGAGAGAACAAGCGAGCATTTGGGATGCACTCAGCCAAATCGCCTGCTACTCTACCTCTTTTGGCCACAAGTGCAAGGAAAATTCTGCCAGTTAATCTGGTAGGTCAGTGTAAGTGAGCTTGTCAGCAATCAAAGAAGTAGAAGCTGACACCTGTGAACAACTTGCCGCACTCGAAGACAGGCTGAGCATATATGTTGGCTAGGTTTTTCCCCCAAGTCTAAACTTCGCTGGTGAGGGTCTTTTATAGAGTTGGAAAGTGTCACTCACTCTAGATGACCCATGTTGATGGAATTTCAGAGAGCATGACAGTTTGTGTGTATGTTGGGAGGGGAGGGTGCTGTGGTTGACATAAGATATTAAACATGCTTGGATTCTTACCTGTTAACGAGAGAAATCCCCTTCACTCGAGTCAGCTCACCCCATTAACTTCTGCTTCCCTGGCAAGTGTCTTCTATTCAAGGCTTCCGTCTGCTGCCCTCCCTGTTAACTCTGCTTGGTTCCTCTTAGACCTAGCGTCCAGGTCTTCCTCCCTGTGGATGCCACTCCCGTGAAGTCTCCAAAGGTTCCTCAGGGCACACGTGCATCTTCCGTCTGCTCTGAGCCTCTGTCCTGGCTACCCCCGTGTAGCAGAGTAAGGCTCACTACCCCATCATTCTCACAGCTCCCCAGAGCCTACGCAGGGAGGAATGTATTGGCTCATTTTGACTGAGAGATCAAGAGCTTGGCTGCTGGAACAGCTAAAGCCAAGGACTCTGATAGTGGTGTCAAGGTCCAGGTCTCTCTCCTGTCTTTGGAACCTGTGTCCTCTGGACTGGGGTATTCTAAGAAGCAGTCATTTAGCAAGAGGATGCCAGCAGCTCCAGAGCTCACATCCTTTCTCAGTTCAAGGTCAATCGAATGGAACAGATTTATATTTTGTTACAGTCCCAGGAATGAGTTCAATGGCCTTCATTGGCTCTGTTGATCATGTGCTATCCCTAAGTAAGCACTAAACCTTGAAGAATATCATAGTGTAATTGTCCAAGAAGAGGCCCTGTACAGACTCAAGGACTGATTCTTGGAAAGGGATGGATCCTCAAAGGAAAAGTGTAACTTATTCCTGCAAGAAAGGGCAGAGAAATAGAAATCATCCTCATCTTTCTTTCCCAAGAAAATTCTCCTTTTCCTTAAGAACTATTACCTGCTTCCAGTTACATTGCCTAGAATATAACAAGTTTAGAAAACAGTTTTAATCATGCTGATCACAGAATTTGTGGATAGAGGTGACTTCTGTGTTTGACTAACTCATATGAGAATGTTAGAAATGATTCATATCTCATTTTGAAAATCATAATCTCAGTATGTGTTAATTTTGTTTTTGCCATATACAAATGTGATTTGATTACTGTTGCACACAAACCTATTTGACTACTGTGAAATTTGTGATATGCCTGAAAAGCAAAGTAATGAAATGATGCGGAGCTGCAGCATGGTTCTGGGTGGGATTGGTGGACACTTGATACGAAAGGACTCTTCTGTCAGTTCACGGTGCTGAAATAAGATTGTATTAGAATCTCTCTGGGCTCGCACGTACGAACTGACACAGTCTACACCATTTGACTCTTCCTGTTATTGTTCTCAGGTCTGCAATAAAATCATCTTTCTGATGAGCTTTGTGGGAAACTGTGGAACATTCACCAGAGGCTACCGAGCCATGGTTTTAGATGTTGAGTTCCTCTATCACTTGCTGTATCTGGTGATCTGTGCCATGGGGCTCTTTGTCCATGAGTTCTTCTATAGTTTGCTGGTGAGTACCAGGTGTCAAAGTATTTTATGTGTGGATGACTAGGAAAGGGTCCTTTATCCGTTCTGATCACAGACCCTTTTTCCATTGGGTGGTGTGTCTAGTCTAGCAAAGCAGAGGTTTCACGGCACCAGCTTTTGGGGGAAAATGGAAGATGCCACTATTGTGATTCTGGAGATGTTTTCTCTGTGTGCTCCTTGATATCTTAGACAGTGGGTATATGGGGAATGTTTTTGAGACTTAGCATCTATAGTCTCCATGGGATCCATTTGTGAATGGGAAGATGCAGTGACTATAAGTGTAGAAATATCAAAGCCCCAAGACTCTTGAGAATGAGCATGGTTGATTTGATAATCCAGGAGACTTTTTCAATAGACGTTATTTGTTTTCATTGCAGCCATGTGGTTAAAGGTCTTGACAGTGTAGAAAATGGGTTGGCTCTGTATCCTTTCTCCTAAGGAGGTTTTAAAATTATAAATGAATACTTACTGCCCTATAATGGGGATGGGCCCATAGATATGTAGAGTTGGAGATTTTTTAAAAAAACATATTTTATGTATATAACATGACAGGAAATAGTTGACCTATCTAAAAGAGTCTAAAAGTATAAAAATGTGAGGTTAAAAAAGAAATGACCAACCCCCAGTGTTGACTTATAAAAAGGGTAGACTTGAAAAAGGGAGAACACGGAGATCTTTTTGGGAAGGATATGTGCAAATGGTTTCTGAGTTGGTTCCCTACTGCTGACTGCCTCAGTTTCCTCATCTGTAATAGATGTCCTTCACAGAGATGGAGAAACTATATGCAGCTGTTCATGTCAGAGTCTTAGAATAGCACAGCCACAGGACTGCTAGCTATTACTGTCTTTGTCATTCTCTATTCCCTTTCCCATCTAGAAATATAAAGAATTCACCAATATTAGCTCATTCCTTTAGTGGTAGATATTGGCAGGCTAAGAAAAATGGATTATTTTCCCTCATTTTAAAATAGGTTTTTGAGCTTTTAGGCAAAGAGCTCATAGGAGATACCTGGGATTGCCAGTACGTGACCTATTTTGGGTACTCTGTATCAGAGATATTTAGAACTCAGTGTCTCTTTCTGAGACATTTTGTATCATGCACTAATGTTCCTGGGTGGGATTCTGGCAAAGGAGTAGGGAAGACCCACATCCGCCAATCCAGAGTCCTGGCCTTCCTGGCCAGAGAGGCAGTCAGGTGGTGATCTCTCTTGTTCTACTCGGGTGGCTTCTCCCAAGTTCCAGGAGATGCTCCTCAGACAGTTCTGTCTCTTCCTGGTAGAGGATTTGCCCTTTCCTACTGTCTCCTCCAGTTGACTTCATTTGTTTTTTTTTAGTTTACATCTTCTTTGGTCTTTTGCAGTGCCAGCCAATCCTATTGCTAGTTGAAGGGGATATGGTGATGAGACTTAGGCCTTACCTCATGGCCTCTCAGTCTAGTGACAACCATTTGTTGAGTGTTCACTGTGGGCTCTTCACTTCCACTCTCACAGTCTCCTGGGAGGTAGGCGAAGTCTTCCAATTAGAGGCTAGGGTTTTACCATAGTTTGGCAAGTTAGATAACTTCTACCGAGAGTCACATGATCAGTAACTGGGAGGGGCAGGTGCCAGATCAACTCTGTGGCCCCAAATCTAACCCCCTTTCATTTGAATATGTAAGGAAGTTCCCACCTCAGTGAAACTGTGACTTCCTGTTGTAGTTTGCTTTGGTGCTTTCACGTCTCTCCTGTCATGTACAGGTACAGAGAAATTCCAAACTACTCATGATGTTACCTGAACCTGAACTCAGGTCACATTTACAAAAATAAGGTAGTAGGGTCAGTCTAGGCTGAGATAGATGCCTTTCCTGCATGCTTCTTGAGGTGTTCGAAGCCTTCTGGGCCCTGGCTTGTCTGTGGTATCAAGTCATGTGTTCATTTTAGTGTGAAAGGCAGTTCTGAACATGACAGAGACAATACCAAACCTCTTCAAATTATTCCACAATGAGGGAAAGCCTGCAGTGAAAAGGAACTGGATATATGTAAAAGCAAAGAGAAAACCTGTGTCTGTTGGGTTGTGAGAGCGCCATCTGTGGCAGTAGGCCAGGAAAAAAGAAAGGTAACCTGATAGCCTCACTAAAGGCTGAGGGGTGAGGACCAGAGACTGGCTAGACCCAGTCTCAGGCCCTCCATTGAGGTTGTCTTAGGAAAATATTAACACTGGATATGAAAACGTGCAAAGGTCATAAGCAGCGAGTTAACTAAAGGAGACTCAGATGGGTATTAAACATGGAAAACTGCTTATCCTTAATGCTGAACAAAGAAAGACTAATTAAATCGATTGTGTGATCCTGGGTTCTGCCTGTGGCATGAGGGAAGGCTAACGAGCACAATTGTGCTGATGCTGGTAACAGTAGGAATACAGTGGGCATAATTCTTTTTGCGTGGTGTGAACAGCCTATGTGGACAGCAGTAGGCAATATGTTTCTCTTAAAACCCATGACCCTTATGTTCCCACTGCTGGAAGTAACTAAATATATACCTGGACAAGTGTTACAGAGGCATGTACAGAAGGATTCAGCACAGCATTATTTATCATGACACATAATTTAAAATGCCTTGATTACTTAAAAGTATATACTGGCTTTATTAGTTGAGTTTTCCATATGCATAAATACTAAGAGATTATTTTTGATGTGAAAATGTTCATGACTATTGGGTGAAAGAGATTAGCTACATGCACGTCTGTATGCATTAGAGTTATTGGTGATCTTTTTCTTTGTGTTTATCTTTGCTTTCCAAGTTTTCTCCATTGAGCATGTGTCATTTTTAATTAGAAGGTTTTCCTTTACATAAATAGTACATGTTCATTGTTTTAAAATCAGAAATTGTAGGTGAATAAAAAAGAAGTTGTTTTTCACTTCTGTGATCTGGGGCTGAGTTTTTGTAGTTCTTAAGCACAGAAAACAAAGACTTTGTGTTTCTGTGTGAGGCATCTGACTTGCCACCTCCGATTGAGTTGCTGGAAACTATTAACCAGCATTACCAGGAGTGCTTAGCCTTTCGTCCTCTTCCACTGACTAAATGCCTCTTCCTTGCTTCCTTCTAAGGATCCTGCTCTACCCATTTCCCTTCTCAGAACCAGTTTTAGGGCACACATGGGTGTTAGGGGGAGCAGCAAAGCTAATTGACCAGAAAATGACCTGAAATGTAAATTTCTAAATTGGAAGGGGCTCAGAGATCAGTTGATTCACTTCAGTTACTTTATATATGAGGAACCTGAGGTCCAGAGAGGTTAGATGGCTCCCTTGACATCCTGCAACAAATTAAAAGCCAGAGCCGTTTCCCCTGGCTGACTTGGGTGTGCACGATCATGCCTCAAACCCACAGCTGAGACTGAGCTTTTGGAGGAGGATTAGCTGTTAGCACAGAAGCCATATTAAAAACTAGACACCAGCCTGGCCCAGTACTCCGTGCCTACAATCCTAGGTACTTGGGCAATGGGGCAGGAAGATTGTGAGGTTGAGACCAGCCTACACAACACAGTGAGACCTCATCTTTAAAAAAAAAAAAAGAAAGAAAAGAAAAAAGACTCCTCCCTTTGCTCCTTCTATTTCTCCATCCAAACAGCTGTGATTAGAGTTCTTAAGAACTACCTGTCAGCTTCTCATACACACATGAGCCCCTGGAACCCTGAGTTTTGCATGAAGCAGCTTCCATAGAGAGCAGGTCCCCTAGCAGAGGCAGGTCTAGGTTGCAAATATATGACGGTCTGCTGGGGTCTTCCCTCTGCTAGGGGAGGAGGAGTAAGAGCTCAGCCTCCCTGGTCTGTCACCACTGCACAAGTCCCTGAAGGATACTCTGTGATCTTGCCCAAATGTCTTCATCAGAAACTTGATAATAGCCATTTCTTGTTGCCATTCAGCATATCAGTGTGCTAACCCCTGCTTATACATTGTCTACACATTCTTCATAGTAACTGTATTCTCAGGGTATGCAGATGAGGAAACTGAGGCTCCGAGAGGATAGAGACAGCACCTACCCCAAAACCGTATCTGGCCTGTTAGTAGTTCAGCTAAGATGGTGATGGTGATGATGATATATGACAACCCAAAGTCCACACTGCTGTCACTGGTTTGTGGTGGATCTGCCTTCCCACCAGGCACTCGGCTCCATTAAGTCAAGGCCCTTAATAGAAATTGAGTAATTAATTATGCTCTAAAGAACTCACGCATTCTAATTCCAGGACCTTTGGCTGTCTCCCTGTTAGGTGAGGTTGCTCCTATTTCCTGCCCTCTTTTCTTTTGTTATTTTCTCTGATTTTTACCCTCTCAGCTTTCACTGTGAAGACAGGCAGGGTGTCAAGTGTTAAAGTACAGTGCTCCTGGGTTTCCAAGAGATTGAACAGTCTATAAATCATGTTTTGATTATGGGATACTGATGTGCATGTCACATGCAGTCTTGAAAATTATCCTATCAACCTTTTTGTTTTTGAAGCTTTTCGATTTGGTATACAGAGAAGAGACGTTGCTCAATGTCATTAAAAGTGTCACTCGCAATGGACGGTCCATCATCTTGACCGCGGTTCTGGCTCTGATCCTGGTTTACCTGTTCTCCATAGTGGGCTATCTTTTCTTCAAGGATGATTTTATCTTGGAAGTAGATAGGCTGCCCAATGAAACAGTTGTTCCAGGTAGGTTTGAAGTCTTTCTGTCTTCTTTAATGTTGAAAGAATATTTTCTAAATTATAACCAAACAAGAGAATATAGTAACTTTAACAGTGTCGCTGTGTTACTAACACACAGTGTGACTTGTGAATACAGGGCTTAGTTCTCTCCAAAAGGAGATGTTGGGTTCTACAATAAGAATGCCTGACCAAATCTTACATTTATTCAGTAATGTCATTTTAAATTATTAAAACTTTTCCATAGAGCAACTTAGTCTTATAAATTTAAAGCATAGGCATCTATATCCCTTAATAAATCTCCTAGGAATGTGTGCTTCAGGGAAAAATAACTTGCTGATTGTGCATGTAACAGATCTGAACTATTATCACATATCTCAAATATTAATAAAAGAACAAAAAGGCATAGCTAGGTGAGTGCCCACTGTGGTATGACATGGAGCAGTGTGTGTTTAAGGGGATATTGCATTAGGACCAGGGCCAACCATGGGGTGGAGGACCCTATACCTCAGTTATATCTTTATAAACCTGCATGAAAAAGTACCGAAGAGATGTCATAGGAAATTACAGAAGAATAATAATAGTAAGATCATGTTTAGTTTTACCTATGTTCATACATGTCTTATAAACTGTACACACTGAAATTGCTAGTAATTGCTATCCCTCGGGATTTTTTTTTTTTTTTTTACTATATGCAGGTTTTACAGTGAGCTCATGTTATTTCTCTATATAGATAAAACAGATTTTCAATTTTGAGGATGAAAAACAGTGATCACATACTTAAGTGATACTCAAGTGCTCTTTCCTCTCAATTAAAATAGTTGGCATGGCTTAGTGAGATACGACTGGTTTTTGATCAGGTAGTGGGCACCAACTCTCAGGAACAGACTGGAGTGACTGTGACCGAAGGAGCCAGGCGGCCTTGTCTGTTCCCTCCCAAATGCTGTGTCTTGGCACTCCTCGGGCTCGCAGTTGACACTAAGTGGCGTTAACTGTCAGCTGCCTTCAGGTTCTGAACTAAACCGGTCTGGACCTGGATCCACGATACGCCTACTGCAGACTCAGTCTCAGGCCTGCTGGAGTCTGTACATTCAGTGCTATCTGTCTGCGAGTTTCAGCTGTGTGTCTTTAAAGTTGGAGAGGTGCTATTTAAGTGTGACATTTCTAGTAAGCCTACAGGAATTGACATTTTTGGCTTTTTTCCCATCCGGATCACCACACGAAAGTGTAAATCGCATCTCTGCTTTGAATTTATATGCAGGATTGGAGGGGTGTTATTTATGTAAAGAATTGTTTAATCAGCCGTGAATTAGGAACTTCAAACATTTTAACCGTATGCTGCCAGATTGTTCATCATAAAATTTCCTTCTCACTCTCAGAAACTGGCGAGAGTTTGGCAGGCGAGTTCCTGTACGCTGACGTGTGTAGGATGGAGACTGGGGAGAACTGTTCCTCTCCTGCACCCAAAGAAGGTAAGGCCTCCTAGCTCCGCCCGCGTGTCAGCCTTCTCCAGTGCCTTAGGGCTGCCGGCTCTGCTGGAGGCTGACTAGAGCAGATAAACTGTTCGGATTCAACCAGTGTCAGCTGAGTGCCCTCTGGTTACCAGGGACAGTGTTGTTCTGTCAGGGAGAGCAGTGGTGTCGGTGAGGTGGGCAAACACATTGGTAGTCACTGGAGAGTATGCTAAATTTTAGCATTAGGGTGGAGGCTGGGGCGTATCCTGTGGTTACCACACTTTCCTCGCATTCACGGGGCCTGGTTTCATTCCCCAGCACCCATAAAGATTAGCTGGGCCAAGTTGTGCATGCCTGTAATCCCAGCACTTGGGAGGCTGAGGCAGGAGGATTGTCTTGAGTTTGAGGCTGGCTTGGGCTACATAGTGAGTTCAGGACAACAGAGTGAGAATCTATTTCAACAAAGAAAGAAAAGGAAAAAAAAATGAATAGGGATAGCATAAAGAAGATAAACTATACTGGGATAAAGGATGATCACGGAGGGTAATTCAGCCTAAAGGACAGTTAGGGTTTGCTAAAAGGGGAGTAAGAGTAAGGAGTTCTCTGTTTTAGCAAGACCCTTATCACTGTGGCTGGAGAGGGGATAGAGGTGGAGTTCTTTCTCCACAAACCAGGAAGAGTGAGCAGCCTCCAGTGTAAACCCACCTGGAAAACACCACTGGGTTTGGTCCTTACAGCATCCCCTCATACTGGGATGAGGAGCTCATCACAGAGGTGAGGAGCCCGTGTAACAGACCTGGGCCTGTTACGTGATCCTCCTCTGAGAAGTGAGATGCCTGTAACTGAGACAACTTATCTGACCTCAAAGGACTATTCTATCTGCAAGCACAGCTAGAGTTTACCACTGTGAAGGAGAGGAGATATTTTAGATTTAATGGAAGGAGGGTTCACTGGCTGGCTGGAAAAGCTAGCAGGGGTCATAGTGAGAATAGCATTGCCCCAGATGCCTTTAGCGTGTGAAAGAATTCTATTCTTTCTTGTGTCTGCCAGCTGGCGAAATAGCACTGAGGAAACATCACTTCAGGATCAGGATGTTTCTTTTTCCCTCATGTTTAACTGTGTTGTGATTGCCCTGCTGATAGAGCTGGTCACTGTGGAGGAAACAGAGCAGGATAAAGAGCACACCTGTGAGACTCTGCTCATGTGCATCGTCACGGTCCTGAGTCATGGGCTGCGCAGCGGGGGCGGAGTGGGAGACGTGCTCAGGAAGCCATCCAAAGAGGTAAAGGAGTCCCGAGGGGAAGGCGGGGCGGAGGGGCACAGGGCCCGCAGGGCTGGTGTTGAGGCCACAGCCAGGGTTGTTGAGTATGAACTGAAGTGCTGGGTGTGATGCGCAGGGCCGTGCGGAAGGAGCCAGTCAGGGCTTAGCTCCTCGCCTGTGTGGTGATGCCCTGCAGCCAGCCAGTGCCTGGACAGGCTCACAGCCTTGTACCTCTATTCCTTAGTCTCAATGGCTGCCTTCCCCTGGGCTGGCCCACCCCAGCACATCTCCAGAACTTTCTTGAGTGTGTCACACAGTGCAGACCCAGGGTATAAAAGGACACAGCTGTGGATTTTGAAGTTTGATGCCCAGTGTGGGTATCTGGCCACCTGAAGCTGGGCTTCCAGTTGAGGGGGCCTGAGGACTTGAAGGGAACCACCTAATTCTGACACCTCTCTCTTCCAGGAACCCCTCTTTGCTGCAAGAGTGATCTATGACCTCCTGTTCTTCTTCATGGTCATCATCATTGTCCTCAACCTGATTTTTGGGGTCATCATTGACACCTTCGCTGACCTGAGAAGTGAGAAGCAGAAGAAAGAGGAGATCCTGAAGACCACATGCTTCATCTGTGGTGAGTGTCCGCCCGGCTGCAGCCAGCAAGCACAGGCCAGCGCGGCCCAGGGGTGTCAGGGTGTCGAGGGGGCGGGGGTGCAGTGTGGTGGGGCACGTAGGCTTCTCCTCTGCAACCTCTGCCCTCCCCTCAGCAGGGGCTGGCCTCCTACGTGGCATCTGTTCTGCTGGGAAGGGTGTGGGGTGCTGATGAATTCTGTGCAACAGTCACCAGCGTGTCACAGAATTAAGTTCCGGAGAACAGAAATGCGACATGTTATTTAAGACGAGTGCAGCCTCTGTGCTTGGGCTGCCGGAGCGTCTGTTGGTCCCACTGTAAATGAAGTAGAAACGAGGCCTTTCGTCCAATGCTGGCCTGCAGACATTCTTTACTGCTGATAGTGTCAGACTTTATGCAGAAAAAAGATTCTTAGAATATGGTGAAAATATTTAGAGCTTGGGCCCAGGGTGAGACTCAGGTTCTGACCAAGCTTCTGCTCCTGACTTATGCAACCACAGCGCAGACACTTAGGACATGGCCCACTGGAAGCACTCAAGGTTAGGCAGTAAGCTGCCTCAGGAAAGATGCGTGTGGGGTCCTGAAAGAAGCCACTAGCAGTATTACTACAGGAAAGAATATGTGAATGTAAAGTAATCATCCTGGGAGCTGAGTAGTCATTTCAGGATCATTCATAATACTGATGATAAATATATAATTTTTTTCCTGAGAGATAGATATTTTTTAAATTAACGTTTTCCTCGTGGGTGTAGGTGTTATGGTGGATCAAGCCCAGGGTCCTACACACTGAGCTACATCCCCAGCTCATTTTTATTTTTGATTTTAGACAGGGTCTCACTAAGTTGCCAAGATTTAGCTCACACGCGATAACTGTCCTGTCTCAGCCTCCCAGAGGAATGGAAATATATGCCTGTATCACCGGGTTTAGCTCCTTGCAAAGATTTAACTCTTTACCTCTTGCCCATGAAAACTTTGTTTTTCAGAGAGGGTCTCGCTGTGTAGTCCAAGCTGGTCCAGCCCTCGCAATATTACCTTGACTGCCTCAAACTCACGGCAGTCCTCCTTCCTCAGCCTCCCAAGGGCTGGTATTACAGGGGTCCATTGCCACATCTGACTTTTGTGGTACTAGGGAATCAACCTCAGGGCCTTACGCTTGCCAGAACAAGCACTGTGCTGCCTGCCTCTGAAAACTCTTTTTAGCACTTCATTTTGATATAATTTCAGAGTTACAGAAAACTCAGGAACACAAAGAACTTTCTCAGATATTAATATTCCCATCTGTTACACATATACAGTTTTTCTGAACCATGTGGATATGAGTGGTTGATTCAATACCTTCTTATTCCTAAATACTTTATATTTCCTCAAAACAAAAATATTTTCTTACGTATAGTATAACAAACAAAATTGGAACATTAAAACACATTTATCTTGGGTACTTGTATTCCTAGCTACTAAGAAGGCTGAGGCAGGAGGATGACATGTTTGGGCCAGCCTAAGCAAACTCAATGAGACTGACTTATGAATAAATGAATCAATAAAGCAAACTCAGTGAGACTGTCTCATAAATAAATCAATAAATAAATAGGGATGAGGATGTAGCTTGGAGGTGGAGTCCCTCTGGATCCATCCCCAGTTATTGTGAACAATAATGGAATACTATCTAATCTGTAGCCCTTATTCAGATTTTACCCTTCATTCCAATGATGTCCTTTGTAGTAAGTCTCAAATCACCACATCACATCTTTTGCCCCCATAGATATTGTTGAGGAAAACAGGTCAGTTATTTTGTAGAGGGTCTCTTGATTTGAGTTTTTTTGACATTTCATCATAGTTGAATTGAGGTTATGTTTTTTTGCCAGAATATCAAAGACCCACTCCCATGATTTATGAGGATGCAGTTGGGCTTGCAACTGGGGATACTGACTTTGATCACTCGGGCCTGGCGGGTATTGCCAGGTTTCCCCACTGTAAAGCACTTTTTGTAGGAAGACATTCTGGCAGGGTCTGAGTCTCCTCTTTTTCCTCAAATTAAACTTTTATTCACTACCTTAGCATCCATAATTCTGGCTTCAGTCTGTTACTACAATGAAGGCCAAATGATGGGTTTTCCAGTTTGTTATTCCTCCTACATTTTTTAATGGATTTTTTATTTAAGAAAGAACTTTTTATTCACCTCACATGTGAATATTTGTGTATCTGTGTAAACCACATTGACTCATATTTTCATTCCATGGATTATAATCCTTTACCTGCTATTTGTGAGTATTTTGGCACTTCGTTGGCTCCACATTTGGCCCATTCGAGCCCTTCCGAGCTGTATGTACTTCCTTCTTTTTGGGCACCATAAGAAATTACAGACTCATGTTTACCTAGTATCTTTTCCTGATCTATCCATAGAGTTGGCCATTCTCCAGAGAACCCTAGTGCTTTTTAATGGAGAATTGTATTTAGGAGCCAATATCTGAGAACAAGGTGTGCTCATTCCTGTTGGTTGCTGCTACTGCCATGATTTATTAGGGTGCATATCCCTAGGACAGGTGTGTACACATTAGTGTGTGTATATCACTGAGGTGGGGTGTGGTACTGAAGAGGACTGCTCCAAGGCTCAGTACGCACCATCAGTACATGTGTATACTATTTCCGTACCGGGTTTCTGATGCATATGAAACAAGGTGTGTTTATACTGATACCTCTGATTTCAGTTCACCATGGTAGGGCTTACCTTTATAACTCTCCATTATTCGTGTTCCTTTTGTTCACAACACAGAATCTGACCCCCAGCGTCCACAACATATTTATTTGTTTGGACAGTTCTTTAACACATAGAAGCTAGTTGCCAAATTACTCATATCGGGGCCTCTACAAAATACAAACTTAACAGCTAAAATTTGAAATTTGTTAAAAGTTTATTACTCTTATTTGGTCTCCTCAGACAACTTTAACATGTCTGTATTTAGGGAATTTCCCTGAGGGAAGGGGCCTGCTATGTTTGAAAACATCACATATGTTCCCATTAACCCACAAGCCCCTGTGGAACCTAGGTTGCAGCCACAGGCAACCACGGCACATGGAGATGAGGCAGCAGCTAGCAAGTGGCCAAGGTGGGATTCAGACCCTGTGGAGCAAACTCATGGCTTGTGTTTTCCTGCCATGATGTGAAAGTCAGTGCACGGATGAGGCCAGCGGGATCCAACTTCCTGTGAAGACAGGAGGGGGATAAGCACTTCTCTGTCTGTTTCTCTGTACCATAAATGCTCATTTGGGGCTGGGCTTTCTGTGTCCCTCTTAGGCTTGGAAAGGGATAAGTTTGACAACAAGACTGTCACCTTTGAGGAGCACATTAAGGAGGAGCACAACATGTGGCACTATTTGTGCTTCATCGTCCTGGTGAAAGTAAAGGACTCCACGGAGTACACTGGGCCGGAGAGCTACGTAGCGGAAATGATCAGGGTAAGTGGGAAGGTGGCCCTGGAGGCAGAGCAGGTGAACCTCCTGCCATGGCCTTGCAGCTCAGCCTGGCCCCGGCAGCCCACTGTGAAGCTGCGTGGCCGAGCACTCACGTCTAACGTAGATTAAGCTTTTCTCATGGTTTAGACGCTGTCTTCCATGTTCCCTTTGTTTGCTCAAGTGGCCACCACCACCAGACAGCTGCTGTTACCCTGTTCCAAAGGAGGAAATACTGAGGCTTAAAGACATTAGCAAGGACCATCTAACTGGGGCCAGCATATTAACCAGAATCACACTGTACACTACACATCTTCTATTCTGCTTCTCCTCTCCATGATGTTTTAAATGAGATCTGGTTTCTAGGAGGTTTCTTAGAGCAAAATGATCACCTGGGTTAGCTCAGCATTGTTTGGGCTCAGCCTCGCCTACTGGGAGTCACGCTGCTAATCATCAGGAAGGGATCACATGATGGGAGGAATCTGTGTCCCAGATTAATCTTATTGCTGATGGAAAGTGTGAACTGCCATGTTCCGAGAAGCGGGCGGCTGCTGCATGTCTTCAGAACACGCTTCTCTAGCAGGGTGCTGTGGGGTTTCCAGGCCAGCTGTCCTTTCAGACCTGTGCTTTCCAAATTCGTTAAAGTGTTCAGGGCCCGTGTGGTAAAGGGTGGAGGCACGGACTGGGAAGTCAAGGGCATCTCTGTGATGTACGCTGTTCCCTCTGGGGTGGGGGTGGCTGCTGGAGAGGACAGCACAGTCACCACCTTCCCTTCCACCAAGAACTTGCTGCTCTGCCTGCCTGTGATTCTTACGTAGATGGAACTGGAAAGCTTTTCATGTTAAGATGTTGACAGTCACACCTGTATGTATAGGCATCTTCACTGCCTGCCTGACCACACATATCAGTTTTATTGCTGGCAAGCCAGTGGTCAAATGGTCATATTTCTGCAGTTTAGTAAGCCTCGTGGATAAAGCATTGTATTCTGTGACCCCTGTGTGTCCACTCAAGTGTCCCTTAGGACCACCTGACAACTGCTATTAATTAGCCTTTCTTAATGGAGAAGACACCAAGGCCCAGAGAGATAGTATAGGACCATCCTAGACGCCTTAGGGCTTTTGAGAGGGTTTGCTCTGCTGTCTGCACTCTTTTGAGATCCTTAAAGTCTGGTTCCATGCTTCTTGTACTTGAATGAGCATGTGAATCATCTGGAAATCTAGTTAGGAATGAAGTTGTGACTCAGCAACCGTTTCTGCCAGCCTTCCATGAGCCACTGAAGCTGCTGGGCTGGGCATCGCCCTTGGTGTAGAACCAGAGCAACAGAAGGCACAATACAGATACTGGCTTAAGAAGTCGTGCTACTCCTGGTGGCACAGGTCTGGAGTCCAAGCCCTGTGGGAGGCTGAAGCCAGAGAATCACAAATTTGAGCCCAACCTGGCAACTTAGGAAGACCCTGCCTCAAAATTTAAAATGAACTGAGGCACACTGACTGGGCGTGAAGGCCCTGGGTGTAATCCCTACCTATAAAAAAAGAAAGAAATCAATACCGGGAGCAGTTCTGTGAACTCTGAGGAGGAATGTTCTTAATCCTTTCTCTTTGCGTGCATGTGCTTTTCATATGTGAAGTTTTTCACACTTTGCATTGTATTAGGTCACTGCAAGTACCCTAAGTCGGAAACCAGGAGAAAGGAACTTCTAGGGTAAAGAGAAACGAAGGAGACTTTACTGCAAAGGTGACTTCTGGAAAGCATTTTAAGAGAGAGACGATGAGGAGACAGGGACAGATGAGCAGAGGGGAAACAGAGAAAGGAATACAGAAGGAAAGAAGAGAAAGATACAAGGTCAGGAGTGAGCACGATGGTGTATCCCCTCCTACAGATGAGATCCAGGCTGGGGTTAGTGACTTGCCTGTGAACAGCTCAGCAGGCACCGAGCCAGCGTTCAGAAATCACCCTCCTCAGGTCTGTGTTGGGAGGTCACTGGGAAGGTGCTAGTGAGCCTCGTCAGGTGGGGGCCATCTCCTGCAGAGCCGGAGCTGGGAGGCAGGATGGGAGCCAGGGTGGACTTCACAGGTGTGGTTCTAGAGATAGGGCACACTCACCGAGAAGTCCTCAGATCTCTTCCTTCTCCTGCAGTTGTTGACACTGGCAGATTACACCCCTGGGATCGGCACGCACACTTAACGCAAAGCTGTGCGTGGCAGATGCGCACCTGCACTTCCCACCCTTGGCTCACGTGTCTCCCTCAAGTTTTCTTCTCTTTGAAGTGCCTGCATGTGCCCTGTGTTTAAATCTTCCCGGAGATAGTTCTGAAGTTTTCTGTTAATCACCTTCCTTTAAGGTCACAGAAAACTCTGGTGCTCTTTTGGGCTTCTCTCTTAGTCATGGAGACTTACAGGAGTCTTGTGAGCAGTCACTTGATGAGGATTAAGAGCCAGTGTGACCTCTCGCCCCCCCATCCAGCCCGACAGGGTCCTTGGCACAGAGATGCTCTCAGGCTTGGCCGCTCACTGCACTTCCCAGCCCATGCCATTCTTCCCCCATATGAGATGTATTGCCAGAGAACCGGAAAAATCTGTGGCTTTAACGAATTCTTAGCTCAGAATGTCAAATCGGAGTTGAGGAGCCAGATGTTTTCAGGCTAAGCAATGGTGAGAGAGGCACTGGAGCCGCCAGCTGGAAGGCTGTGCCTTCTGCCAGCTTGGTTTACAGTGGTGTCCCATTGTGACACTATGTGAATCTCTGCTGGAGACTCCAAAACAGCATCGCCACAGCAAGGCAGGAGCTGAGAGGTTCAGCTTCCTCCTCATCAGAGGCCAGAGCCCCAGGGGTGCTGTGGAGTAGGGCACTTGCCCACCTTGTGGGGCTGACTCACTGTGCCCTGGGAGGGTGCTGCGGCCTAGGGGATAGTCCCCACAACCCCAGCCTGCACTCTGGGGAGGAGAACTCCCTACTCTGCTTCTGGGAGTTGAAATCAGGGATCTCCTTGAGGAGCAGCTCCAGGACGCTGTAGGTGCTGTGGCGGGGAAGAGAGAAGGGCCAGCTCATGAGCACTGTCAGAGAAGGAAGGGAAAGTCAGCTGGTGGCTCAGCGGCCTTCTGTTTTATTGCTTGTGCCAGAAGAAATCTAAGAGACAGGCTCTTCTGGGGCATGTTGTCCTCAGGCCACCTCTTGCTTAATGGTGGAAGACTGGGGATGTTTAATCCTCCCTTAGCTCTCCGTTAGCTTATTGGTTGTGATCCCAGAGCCCCCTGAAGCCTTGTGAAATGACAGGTGCTCAAGGCAACCCAGCAAGACCAAGTGGAGCAGCCTCAGGTAGTCACGTCCAAGGTGGAAGTACTTCCCCAGGGCCTGAGAACAGCTCTCACAGACAGGGACATCAGGGATGACAGTAGCTTCTTCCATCTCCAGAAGCTACCATCTGCTTAGGAGAGTCCGCCTGGAGCACCGTAGGGAGTGAGTTGGAGTCTGGGAAGCCCCGGCTGACTTTGGGAGAAGGACAGATGATCAACCATGACTGAGAGCAGTGAGGGAGGTAGCTGTGTGCTGAGTGCTGCCCCTCCATGTCCCCAGACCCAGGTCCCAAAGACACTTACCTCCTTTCTTGGCAGCTAGCCATCTAAAATCACTGTAGAGCCTTGGTGGATCCAATACATCATCTTTCTTAACTCCTTCTGGAACTTCCCACAGTCAAGGTGATAGAACCACTCCTCTCCGTAAATGAAAAGTGAGTTCTTGCCATCCCTAAAGGGAGGAAAAGAAAAAGCTGAAGCAGCTGTGTCTAACAGATGACAACTTTGTGCCAGTTGCTCACCTGGAGATTTTCATTTAAATATAGTAAGTTACATATTCTCTTCTCTCTCCTGACCATCCTCACTCTTGTTGAGTTGAAGATAGGAGCATCTGTGGCCAAACAAGGACCAGGAATGTGCCCATCTCCATTTACGGATTGGATCTGGAGACAGAAGACACGAGGTGATGTTTTCAGTTGTGCTGTTGATAGCCAGCTAACCCTGGGCAAGTCACAGAACATCACTTACCTGAATTTCCTGGCTGTAAAGCAGTGTCAGTCCCACATCACCCACACGGTGAGTGTGGCAGTGAAATACATGGATGAGAGCTGGTGGGTGACAGGCAAGTTGATTCTAAGAGAAATGAGAATGGACATCTTGGCCCTAATGACCCTAGGATCCTCCTCATGTGGAAAATCCCTATGGCTTCGTTTCTTTCAATGTTGCGTTATTCAGTGTCCTTGCTCTTGGAGATGGGGCATGGTTGATGGTGTCAGTCTTTCTCAGTCACATCAGGCAGATGCTAGTGAGTTCTGTCCTTATACTGAGTGGTTTCCACCTGCTTTCACTGCCCAGGAATAGAATGGAGTATAACTAGAAGAGTGGGCTCCAGGTTCTTAGATTGTATATGGAGATTGTGCTTGGTTTGCTCATTGGCCAGTCTTTCCATGGCAGGTGGTGCTATGATTCAGAGGACAAGGGTAACTCACCCCCCACCCCTGCGCCTCATGGTGTACTTAGTGCAGGACAAGCACTTTCACGGTAGTCACCAGACTGGCTGTGCCTGCAGAGGCAGGGACGGCACACTGACCTTGCATAGCCCCTGGTACGTCAAGGGAGGAAGAAAAACTGTTTCTTTTCCACATAAGAACTTGGCTTTGGTCCCCTTACAGAGTTTTTGGTGGTAGTCTAGTTTAAAAAGTGAAGGTTATTTTTGGGGGAGTGCAAGAGGGGATAATATAGGAGATTGAACTCAGGATAGAAACTGTCAACCACTGGACACAAAATTATTCTTAAGAGCTAGAAACTTTAGAAGCAAATTGGTAAGAAAGACCAAACAGTGACTGAAATATGTCATCTCTTTGCTAATTAAATGTAAATTTCACTTCTGTGTTTTTGGAATTCTACACAGTAACATAAGTCCTATTTTCAGAGGTATGCTTTTGAGTGGAAAACATGTAAAGACAGAGTGATCAGATAAGAGCAATATTCACTTGCTGATGTCTTGGGCTGCCCCTGCTGCCTCTGTCCTCCAGGACAGCCATTCAACAGAGACTAAGGAAGACCATGGGATAATTGGGGGGCCCCTGCTTGCCCACAACTGCCTGAGGGGCAAGTGGCTAGGAAGCATCAGGGCTGCTGTTGTGGGGAGGATAGGCCACTGCTGTGCTCTGCTTTCTGATGCAGGAGCCAATTGGACAATAACTGATAATAGATTATTGTTAATCAGCATGTAAGAAGTAATGTACCATCTCATTTAATCCTCCACACAGCTTGGTTGGTACTACTGTGACCATTTTACAGGCAGGAAACTAAAGTTCAGGAAGGTCAGCGAGCTTCTCCAGAGTCTGTCTAGAACAGGGTTGCTGAGTCAGAAGCCAGCCCCAAGCCATCGCGATCACGTATTCATGTGCGCCTGCAGACGCAGTTACCTCTGCATGGGGCCATACCCTCTGGGTCAGAGCCGGCAGCCTTCTGACTTGGACTAGCTTGTCTCCAGGCTCCTGCTGTCCATGTTGAGCCTCTGAGAGGCAGAAAAGGCCCCATGGAGGATACAGAAAGGTTATGAAAGAGGATCTCCTGGGTAAATGCTGACTGGCCAACCTACAGATCAACAGAACAGCAGCAGCTTTGTGGTTAGAGGGGGTTGAGTTCTCAGAGGGGCTCCCCGGCACAGCTGCTCAGGTGTAGCGTCAGGTACTGCTATGGGTTGTTGAAGTGACAGTTGGTGAAAGGGCAAAGCATCCTCTTGCAAAGGGACTTACCTGAAATATGTGCGTTTTGACTTGCTAAATATGGCAAACTCTACTGCCCCCACTTGAACTCAAGTCCTTTGGTGGCCACATCTTAGGGAAAGAGGTGTCTGAGGAAGGACAGCTTACCAGCACCACAGCAGGCAGGTTTCCTCACCCAGGTGACTCATCCCCAGGAGCATATCTCCACTGCCCTTTAAGCCTGATGCCAACCAGTTTTCTCAAGGCCAGAGCAGACAACCCTATACCACCCTCTCTCAGGCAGTAGGGTGCTTCTGCAGACGAGGAGAGGAGGAGGGCAAGAACTGGCATTCCTTGGAAGTGCTTTCCCCAAGGCCTAGTGCAGTTTGTATGCCAACCCTCCCCCTTCCCAGAAAAGCAATGTAAGAGAGTTCTTTTGCCTGAAAATGTCTGCTAGGTAAATTTTCTAAGCAAATAAATGCTGTTAGTGAGTTGAGTGCTACTGACCATCTGGGAGGAGACAGTAAGGCAGGACAGCTGGCCCAGTCCTTGGGTTTATTTCTATTTGAGAAGATACAAGAAGCAAACACAGTCAGAAGGCCACATGTTAACAGGGGCAAAAGAGCAAAATGGGAACCGAACATGCCTCCATATCTCTCCCTTCTGTTCTAGAACAGAGTTGGCTGAAATTGTATACTTCTCTTGACCCAGGAGGGAGCCCTGTGCTGTGAGACAGTGCCTTGCTGCCAGGAGTAGTCTGAGGGACCAAGTGTAGGGACTCGGGAGGTAACTCAGGACAGAAAGGGAGACTCTGGATCACAGCTAAGTAAGAGTGAAGCCCTGGACTAGTGACAGTGATGCCCAGCATAAAGAAGTGAGCTTGCAGCTGAACAAAGCCATCCATCCAGGAGGGGTCTCAGTGCCAGAAAAGTAGAGATTGGAGTCCCTGCCAGAGAGGAGGACAGTGAGAGAGAGGTGGAGGCGAGTCCAGTGCGGCCTGCCCCTCACTCTGTGTCACCTTTCCTCCCCAAGCTTGCACCTCTGCGTGCACCGGGGCAGTCTGGACCTGGTGGCTGGTAATGTGACACTGACACCCACAGTTCATGACCCCGTATCATGATCCTACGATAATGGGTTCAGACTTGTGCTGAGGAATTCCAGTGTGGATGCTCTTGAGAAATCCCCAGGGCATCAGTATTGGTATTTCAGTGTGGGTAATGCTGCATCAACAGCTTCCGTGCCTAACCTGGGAGGCCACGAGTGTTGGTTGAAATGTCACCTGAGCTCCAGAAGCCCTTAACCAAGGGTAAGGATACAGCCTGTGCTGCCCTCTGAATATGATTCCCAGAATGCCTCCTGAAGTTAGCTGACACCACTGCAGAGTTCAAGAATATCGGAGTGAGTGAGGAGGGGTTTGGCACTGGCTTCCCGGTGGCTGGAAAAAGCAAGTCAGCATTGGACTCGCCTTCCAGCCAGCCGGGCAGGCTCTCTCACCCCACCCTCCGCACTTGAATTTGAGTTTGGGTTTGGGTCGGTGGCAGCTGCAGAAAGCAGTGGCTGAGCTTCAGTTTCCACACCCAGCCACGTAACATGCCCTCTAGTTGGAGGAGATGAAGTCGCCCCTCGGCCACCACGCACTTCTCAGACACTTTTCTTGATGTGAAGCCCTTGCCATGTGGAATCCAGGGCCTCACTGAGCTCCCGCTGCTCTTGGCATTTTCCAACTTTCCAACCTGCGTGGAGGGTGTGCTGAACCCTCCTCTGTCCTAAAGGAACTGAAATGCCAACGCGGAGCACGAGGAATCAAGCGTACCAAGGACTGTAGACTGCAGTACGTGAGGGTACCACACCACAAAGGTTACACCGGTCAGCGGAGGAAACGGGAAACCACTCCCCCCATTGGTTAGTTCATCCCCAGATGCGTGGATTTGTGTTTGTTCATGCTTGTGTACATATGTAAATAATACATACACATTTCCTCCAGTTTGGCTGATGAAGTAAACTCCACAAATTGCTTTTATTTTCCCCCATACCTTGAGCCACCCTCTACTGCAAAATTTAAGGGTTGCCGACCCTCCTTTTCAGTTCCAGACATGCTAACGACACTTGCAGTTCTTTTGCCTGGATGTCTGCATTTTCTCTTCAGCCTAAATACCGACTTCGCCCAACAGCTCTGAATGGTAGTATCATACTGCTACTGAGAGGTGTGCCACCATACCAGAAGTCCCTATAGACATATTGTAACTTGCAAAATGTTGTGAATTTGACTGTATAGCTGTTAAGAATTCTATAAAATGCAACCACCTAGTGTGGCAGGACGCAGTGTAAGAATGAGGAAAAGCATCGCTTAGGTGCAGGGATTTGTGTTTAAGCATCACACGGTAAACAAGACTGAGTTCTCACCCTCTCAGACCATTCTCTGCAGTGGCTCCACTCTGTCACCCGTTCTAGGAAGAGGTTTTACCACAGGATCTTGTGTCCGTTTTTTGCTCTGAAATCCCATGATCCGACCTTCAGACTGGCAGCACGTGGTCCTGACATACGGAGATGTGAACTTCAGGGTCTGTGTCGGGATCAAGGATGCGCGTGTCAGGGAAGAAAACGGAAAGCCTGTGTAATTAAGCTAGTCAACGCTAGGAGTCTGGGTGCATAGAGCAGTTTAGGAAATGGCGGATCTGGGATGCGGTCCGCCCCTGGGAGCACGCAGCCTCTGGCAGAAGAGCTCATCGCCCTCTGAAGACCGTGTTGGGGGCCCCCTTCTAACACCCCTTTCTCCTGGGCTCCTTGTAAAGTCTTGTGGACAGTGACGGGGATAACGCCTCCCAGAAAAATTCTTCCCATCTGGAGTTTTGCAATCTATAAACCACCCAGTGAAAAAGCTAAGATGGAAGGAACACAGTGGGGCCCAGTTAATCAGGCTCAGGTGTATTTATGTCTATCAGTATGTCTGGAGCTAAACATAAGTAAAGGACTTCGTGAAAGTGTTAAAGTAGGTTAAAACAAACCAAAAATGCCTATCATTATAAAATTAGTAATGGATCAAAGTTGAAAAGAAAACCAGTGAAAATGATTTTTAAAATATTCAATATATAGCCATTGGGAGTGCTCCAACAAACTTCTTAGCTAGTTGAAAATGCACAGGAAGTTGCTTAGGCAAAATGTCATAAGCCAGCATGGACACTGATTTAGGGAGAAGGGGGAGTTGGCCTCCTTACGCTGTATTAGGAGTTTCATGTGAGCCAGCACTGCCCCGTGCAGCACAGGCGGCCAGCCCCACCTTCCCCCTCGGACCTGTTTTCCTCAGCGTGGCAGCCCTGGTGCCCAGGACGCTGCTCGGCCCCTCCGTGGTGAGCCCTGCTTTCCCACACCCTGTGGACGCCCAGAGACCCCTTCACCTGTGGCCCCAGAGCCAACTGATAAGAGTGACTCTGCAGCTGGCTCTTCGCAGGGATTTCATCAGAAATGGGTGTGGTTCCTGCTGCTGGCATGAGCCTGTCTTTGTTGGGCTGTATCATCCAAGAACAACTATTAAGTGAATCTGGAAAGGGTAATTGGTCATTACAGCCCAGCTGAAGGTTATATAATGTGTCCTAAAATGGTAACGTCATTCCGAGCTCAGAAACAGACTAACACCTCAACTTGTGAGCAGCGTGGACAATCTTCACGTGGCTTGATCGGGAAAAGAGAAATCCAAATCTCTGAGAATCTAACCTGAAAGAAAGAAAGAAGAAGAAGAAGAAAAAACCTGTGCAGCAGAACTCAAACACTGAGACTGGAGTGAATGTTGAGATGGCACTGCTGCTTTGCTTGCTTGTGAGCCTGGGCAGACGACAGTGTGGACTGATGAGGTCTCGCAGAAAGCCCTCCAGTTCATAAGGCTACTCGTGGCCATTCTGTCCATATGATAACCCACTATAGTAGCTGGTAATCTCTGTGGAAAAAGGAAGAGCTAAGTAATGTGACTTTTTCACTGTCCTGTGGACACGTTGTACAGTCAGTCCAAGGTGTCACTTTTTCATAAATGTCACAAAATGGTTGGAGAAATGTACAGAAACTCTGAAAGATAGGGACCCTTTATGTCACCTGAGTTCACTGTGCTTTTATGCCTGAATTTGGGGATAGTCAAATTCCAGGCTTGAGACCCTTTTTTTTAAATAGACTTTATTTTTTAGATAAGAGCAGATAGTATAAATTTGCATATGTCCCTTTTCTTTCTTCCTCACTTTCCCGCCAATGTCCCCAGTCACTAACATTTTCATATTACTCTGATGTGTGTATTGCAGTTGATAAGCTGATAATTGATACGTCATTATTTTGAAAGTCCAGACTTTAATAAGAGTTCACTCTTAATATTGTTCCCTCTTTGGATTTTGACAGATGATGTATTCACCATAAAATGCACCGTAAAATGGCTTCACTGCCTTAAAAAAAAATCCTTTGTGTACCACCTGTTCATCCCTCCCTTCCCTCTGAGCCTCTGGAACATTATCAATCTCTCTTTGTCCAATGTGTAAGTTTCATAGCCATTGAGCATAAAGGTCATTGATACAGGTTTTTTTTCCTCAGAATGATAGATTCTAGGTTTTCTATTATTTTAGTTTAGTTTTTGTTGTGCTCTTAGAAAAAAGTGAGCTCTAAAGAATAATTATTTTCTTCCTCATCCACAGAAATAATCATCCTAGTTCACTGAAAGTACAAATGATTTAACATTTACCCCGTCTCCTTTATCCCTGTGCTTTAGCCAAGTATCAACTGCAGTCCTTCACCGGGGATCTTCAGAGTCTGAATACCTCCTCCTCCTCCTAGTCATTTCTGTTACTCTTTTGCGTGGAAGTACAAATGCAGCTACCATTTGAGCTGAAAGGGCCGTCTTTGCCTGTAGCATCTTCCCAGAGGGGCTTCTCGAGACTAAAGAAGCAACTACTCCGTCTTTTTCTGTTACCCTTCTTCTCTCCTCAAACCTCTAACCCACTATCCCAGCAGGAAAAAAATAACGCTCATTCTGTCATTTGGCTGTAAAAGAGCAGTTCACTGTGCAAGAGACAAACAGAATCAGATACCTGAGCTGACTTTGTCTAAGGACGTGATGGATGCTCAGGAGGCTTTCTTAGAACAGCGTCTTCTGTTGAACCTGGGGAGAACAGCCTGATTCTCAGAAGGATGAGCAGTTGCATCATACCATCCAGCCCCCTCCCCGTTTTTCTGCCCTTACCCTCTCTCACAAGCGCACACATACACCCTGGTCCTCCTTCCAGGCATGGGTATTTGAAGAGGCTGGTCAGTATTGTACCCATGTCTAAAACTAGTGTTTGCCTTTGCAGGGACTTTTCCAGCTTTACCTAGAAAAGAGCTAAGCAGAACTGTACCGCTTGTGGCCAGCTTGCTTCCGGCTGTGGCTGCACTTGTGTCTGCTGTGACAGAGGAAGCGCGCATAGTGACGGGAACCGCTTGGTGTGGGACTGCAGGAGGACTGGGCAGACCGTGCCTCATGACATTGGCATGTCAGATGCCATCAGAAGGACAGGGAGGAAGGTGGAGAGGGATGTCTGAGACCCAGGGTGGCAGATGCAGCTGACAGGACCCTCCTTGACACTTCTGGCCTTGCCAGACTACCACGTACACACCTCAAGGTGAATTCATGTATAAACAAATGTCTTGGTTGGAGATAAATTTCCCAAATGTGGTAGAAACCAAAACAATGAGACTTGGATTCGATCTTGAATAGACCGAAGAGCAAGGTTCTGCAAACATTGCCAGGCTCGGCCTTCCAGCTTTTTTTGGCCTTGGGATACAAGTGTCATGGGAGTAATTTAACCCCCTGACAGGCTCAGTACATCCTAGGACAGTCTTAATGACATAGAAAGTCATGGGATTCAGGTCTTTTTATCTGTGTCTATACTTGTATTAATTAAACATGTTCGTTTTGAGATTTCACTTGTGCAGAGGGCGCCCTGTTGGCAAGGAGCCATGCATCATGCTGGAGCTGATCCTACTGTGCAGGAAACAAAACCAACTGAGAACGCTCTGGCAAGGACTGCTGATTAATTTTAGCACTGGTGCTCCCTGGTAATTTGAGATTTGACTTAACAAGTCAGGATGATTATTAATATACTGACAGCACCAGGGATCTCAAATTTGGGGATCTGTTACAGTTCACTGCAGAAGAGCAAACAGTGAATCTCTGCATTGAGCTTGTCCCATGGGGGTTAGGGTTTTATTGGGGTCTCTTCTATATCAGCCTTTCATTAGTCCATATTTAAGTAGGCAGTGGAGAATTGGTAGTGTAGCAGCTGGCAAATAGCCAGACTTGAAAATTCTCCTACATTTGCACTGAAGGCTTGCTAGTATGTAGAGAAGCTTGGCCCTGTGGTCAGAGTATATGGCCCGATGTAGCCTGCAACAATTAAGATCTTTGATTCAATTTCATGTTCTACTCCAGGGCATTTTTTAGTTTAATAGAAAATGATTTTCAGTCATTGACAAAATCAGTGTTCTCTCTGCGTGTCCTTATTCCTTCTGTAGGACCTTCCTGCCCCAAGGTTACAGGGATCCCATGTACAGCAACACACAGGGAGTTTTAAAAAAAATGAAACCAAAAAAAAGAGAGAGAAAAGGGGGCCGGGGGGAGGGGTGAGTGTAAGTGCTTCTCCTCGTGCACAGGCTCCCACCTTGGAGCAGCTAAGAGTCAAGAAGCAAAGACTCTCAGCCTTGGTCCTGCCCCAGATGGTGGTTGCAGTCCTTGAACTGAAGTACCCAGAGGGCAAGAACGTTGTCTTCCTTCTCTTTAGATCCTCAGCACTCTTCCCTGTACTGGGCACAGAAAGAGAAATAATTCAGTGAACAGCTGCAAAGTGAAGGAAGTCTGTGTGCCTTGCCTGGATTTGCTCAGTGCTTTCTGAAGTGAAGGCCAAGGGTTGGAGACAAGAGGAAAACCCGGGTGCTGGGAAGGAAGGTGGGGCTGTGTTATTTTAGTCTGTGGTCATCCGGCCACTTGTTATTGGAATAAGGAAGAGCACCTAGACTGTTCCTAAACTTGAAGCTTGTAGGCGCATGCGTGGGTCATCTCTAGTCTCTTTTGAAGATCTCATTTATGTGGATTGTGTCTGGAAATCTGTGCTTTCTGTTTTTATAGAGGGTTTCCTAAAGAATATGTGATAAATTCAGGAGTCAGGTTCTAGATGAATTCACTAACATTACAGGCAGTGCAGCATTCAGCTACACATGAGTCACATGTGAACTGCAGGTGAGTTCTGGCTCCTGGCCAGAACTGAAGCTGCGTGCATGTCCTTTCTCTCCTCGCAGCTGGTCCGACTCGTGGCTCTCTCCCTTCCATTCCCTGTCATGCCCTGTCATTTACTCCTGTCTTTTTGTTAGACAGATCCAGCATGTCACTGCGTGGTGTGGTATGTCACAGTTCCTGCTGCTCAGCCTGTCTGTCCGTCCTCTGTGGAGGATGCCCTTGCGCCTGCCCCACCTGGGCCAAGTGCTGACCTTCCTCAGTCTTGGGCCTTTTGGACAGAGGATGCCTGCCTACCACCGTCACTCCTAACTGGTTCTTGTCACCATGTCCTCTGCTGCTCATTTGACACCACACAGCCACTTCTTCCTAGATGTCCACTCTTCTTAACCATGTGACAAGCACCCTCATGGCAGGAGCCCTGTCTACTTCAGTGACAACCTCCACTTTAAAGAGATCCAGGGTCCAGTGACTCGGTGATCATGTCTTTGTTGACCACTGCTCTATCCTCACCTTCAGACATGTGAATTCAGGGCTCCTATGGTGTTTCTTGTTATTTTTTTTCTTCTTTGTAGTAGTAGGGATTGAACTCAGGGCCTTTTCATTGAGCTATATCCCTACCCCTTTCTTGAAAGTTTTGAGACAGGTTCTTGCTAAATTGCCAAGACGCAAACTTGTGATTTTCCTACTTCAGCCTCCCAGAGTTTATAAGTATTTTAAAAGTAATTTGCCAGTACTTATTTGGATTCAAATAACTTGCTTGGTATTTCTACACACACAAAAAAAGTGCATAGTTGTAATAGTTTAGGATTTGTAGGCATCAGGTAATTATCTTCACCTTTGGAATATTGGCAATTAGTCTCCTCCTCCAAGAGTTCCTGACAAGTTGTTCTCCCTGTCAGAGGCTCAGTTTCGACATAGTAATGCAGTGGTGGAATCAGTTGTCCCTAAACTCCCTTTGGTATCTCAGTCTGTTACATCCCATGGGTGAGGGATCCGTAGACTCCTCAGGGTGTAGCCATGTAGAGAGGGTTTGGATCATTCTTCAGCCTGTCCTCTTCTAGGACTGGTATACACAGCTTCTTAGCCGTCATGGTGGGTATGGGGGGCTTCTGAAGGCTGACTGGCCCTTGCTGCAGTTTTGGGTTCCGGTTTCATCAGCCCAGGCCCTATCACCTCTGCTCACTTCACAGGGTTCAGTTTGCCCTCGTGGAGACATGTCCAGCACACATGCTCTCTCCTGCAAGACTGGGTTGCTTGCTTCCTTGCACGAACCGGGAAAAATGGGCTGTGTCTGAAAGAGCAGTGACTCTACACAGGAAGAAGCACTTCCCATTTTTAAGCTAGTATCGTTGACGATCTTTTCCCCATTACTTCTTTTTTTTTTTTTTTGAGACAGGGTCTCGCTCCATAGTCCAGCCTGGTCCTGAACTCACTCTGGAGCCCAGGCTGGCCTTGGACTCATGACAATCCTCCTGCCTCAGCCTCCCAAGTGCTGGGACTACAGGCGTGCACCACCACACCCAGCCTCTTCCATTACTCTGTGATGGGAATTTGATAAAAAGGAATGTAGGGTAACATGAAGTCATGTGCGAATGAAATGTTTATCCTCCAGCCGTCATTGTAAGCAATTCAGATTTGCCACTTAAACATACTGGCATGGTAACGCTTCATCTTGCCACAGATAGTAAACCGAGTGTCTGCTGCATTGTGTCACTACACAAAGGTGGAGGCTAGTGAGTTGCTGCTTTTGGTTGGTCCCTCATAACATCTTAAGCAAATTCTCTGCAGTTCATATGCCAAGTTGCCAGTATAGTCTGCCTTTCTGTCTAACATTCTTCACCTAGTTTTTAATGTGATTGCCATAGATAAAGACATAGTTTAATGATCTTATTTGACTCACACTCTTTAGACAATTGTCATGAAATTTTCTTTTAAATGAGGTGATAGCCTTCTATTGGCACATGCTGGGCCGTGGGAAAACCAGCCTACTCATAGCGTTTATAAATAAGGTTTTATTAGAAAGTAGCTATACCCTTCCATTTACCTATGGCTAGTACATTTATATGGCTAGCTTAGGACTACAGTAGTAACATAGTTGAGTAGTTGTAACAGAGACCACATGGTCCACCAAATGTTCCTGACCTCTGATGTACACGAAGCAACAACAGCAATTCTTTGCATGTATTGGGGAGGAGGCATAACTTTTTTTGGAAAGTCTGTTAAATTTATGCTGACCAAATCAAAATGGTCCCAGTGAGAATAGCACTAGATAGGTGTGGAATGAGTCATTATTCCCCGCAGGCTTATGCTGACAAGGGCTCCCTTTCCCTTGTTCCTCCTGTCTCTACAGAGCTCAGGTGTGCCCTGTAGTTCGAGAAAGGCCCATGTGGGCAGAGGAAGTGAGGCGAGAGGAGGAGAAGCCCATTCTGCTAACTAATAGTGAGAAAGAGCGTGCACAGGGTTAATCTGGGGGAGAGAACCGAGCAGCCTGCCTTGTGTAGTGGACGGCGCCCATCCACCATCTGAGCCCGGGAGGACAGGGAGCAGTAGAGTGGAGGGTTCAGTACGCTCTCCCATTGGCAAACTGATTGAAGAGACTATTCCCCATTCAGCCCCTTACCGGTCCCCTTACCCAAGTAAATTCATGAATACACATGTTATCTATTAAAGCAGTGATTCCCAACCATTTTGACACAAGGGATCAGTTTAGTTGAAGACCATTCTCCCAAGGATAGGGTGGGGGTACTTGTTTTACAGTAGGTTGTTGGAGGATAGCTTTGAAATGGCAAGCAGCAGCAGCAGGAGAGCGGGGAGCAGAGTTCCACCTCCTGTCAGATTAGGAGCAGGTGGAGCTTTGTGTGCTTCTCACCTGCTCACAGCTCATCTGTCCCATTCGGTCCTTCCAAGGCTATAACTCGTATTGGTCCCCAGGTGTTAGGGACCCTGCATTAAAGTGGCAGAACATGTAGGCTCGTAAAATTCATTCCACTTCCAGAAGGTCTGCCAACAATTTTCCCAGCATAATGCTTTATAAAATACACAACACAATAAAGTACTTAGAGTAGTCAAATTTATGGAGACAGAAAATAGGATGGTAGATGCCAGGGTGTTTAATAGAGATGAAATTTCAGGGAAGATGAAAAACATTCTGGTGATAAGTTGCCCAGTGACGTGAATGTACTTAATGCCACTGAACTGTACACTTTGAAACTGTTAAATTTTGTTATGTATATTTTACCATAATTTAAGACAAACTCAGTCAAGTAATTTGTAAAGATCAGAGAGGCAATATTCAAAGGTGCAGATTAGGACTCTACTTCAAAAACCTACTTTTCCCCTATATTTCATTTTACAGTGATTTCCTCTCCTAAGAACTAAGAATTTATTATGTTCTATTAAGAAGTTCACCACTATATACTGTTTTAAAAAATATACAGCCCATTACTTTCATTGTGGACAGGAGATAACCTAGTGAGTGACAACTCACAGAAGACACAGTGGGATAGCTTCTCTTGTGTCTACCCTTAGAAAAATTTTCTACTCTTTTTTTTATGTGAATTCTAGGAAAGAAACCTGGACTGGTTTCCCAGAATGAGAGCCATGTCCTTGGTCAGCAGCGATTCTGAAGGAGAGCAGAACGAGCTAAGGAACCTGCAGGAGAAGCTGGAATCCACCATGAAGCTTGTCACCAACCTTTCTGGCCAGCTGTCGGAATTGAAGGATCAGGTAAAGAACCAAAACCGCATCTTCCCCGTGTACACAGACACGTGTGATTACCATACAGCCCAAGTCAGTGGTGCTCGTGTTATGGTATGAAGCACTTCACCTAGAGGGAAAGGGACCAGGCACCAGTGTGACACACTCGTTTACCACCACCCATTTGCCACGCACACACCCACAGCCACACCCTCAGTACCCTTTGATAGGATAAATAGGGCACCGTGTTCTTCCATGCTGCTAAAGACATGCTTTGGATATTAGAAAATAGACACAGACTGCTTCAATGAATTAATGATGAAAATAATACATAAAGCTAAATGCCCTTTTTATTTTTTTTCACTAAGCAAAGGTGAAAAGTGTGATTTCTTGTTTTGCTTCTTAGTGCTCAGATTGGTCAAATCTTCATTCATGATATGTAAATTCAACTTGCTAGATAAAACTTAGTTGTGGAAATGCCCTTTTCAGTTCTTCCACTGCTCTATAGAATGATTGCTGGACCAAAAGGCATCGTGGCAGGAGCTAAGGATAAAACAGTAGGCAACAGAGATGTAGTCCCTGATCTCATAGATTGATAGCTACAAGATACTGTCCCCAGCTTAGTCACCTGGGGGAGGGGTCTGGCTCATGCCAAACCCTACATGTTCTTTTCCCCTTTTGATCCTCTTCAGTACTCCAGAGTCAGCAGGTGGTTATCTCGCGACAGGACACAGCGGTAATCGAGCATTTGCATTCGGGATGGTGAGCAGGCTGTGGCTCTTGCAGTGTAGCTGCCTGGGTTAATCATATACAGATGGGTACAATTCAGCGTTTTATGACCTTTTGAAAGCTTTGTAATCAACTCTATAGACAAGGTTATCAATTTTGCTGAGCAGTAGGTACGAGGCAAGCCTGCCTTGGAGGTAAGTTGCGAGGTGCACCCATAGGTGATTTATTACTCTTACACCGTAGCTGGTGAAGACCTCATCTACAATCATCTCTTCTTGGAGATAGTTTACAGAGAATTTTTAATAATTCTGCCTTGAATCATGTTTCTTTTCCAACTAAATTATCCCAAATGGTGCCATTTGGCTTCATGTTCTTTTCTTTCACATGTATTGAGATGCAAATTAAAAAGACTAATGAAAAAGAAGGCCTTACAGAGAAAGGGCCTCTGCAGCCCTGAGCTTGGTAGCAACCTCAAATGAATAATAACCCAAATAGGTAAAACTAATGACAGTCTAACTAGATTACTTTGCTTATTAACGTTTTACCCTGCTGTGTGAAACATCTGACAAATGTTCCACAGAACTCAAGTGACTCACGAGCACATCATGTGCTACAGCTCCTTCTGTCCCAGCAGCCCCTGTGAGTGAGACAGTCCTTAATGCCCCAGAAAGCTTCGTTACTGTCTCCTCCCATATGACACAGCTGTGATTTAAGGAAGTTCAGGTACACCAGGTGGGTTTTAATTAGGTGCCGGAGAAAATCTGTACACACCAGGACCTAAGACGGATTTCTAAGAACTGCTCAGACCTCCATAAAAAGTCCAGTGCCATTTCTGAGAGCAACTGATCATCTTTGCTTCATGGCCACAATGCTAGAACCGCATTAGCTGGAGCACTCTAGCTCCCAAGAGTGGCTCCCAAACTCGAGTGTATTTGTGACTGTTTCTCATGATCTTACCTGGATGCTCTGTCTGAAGCGAAACTACTCAACTTCTGAGTATTCTGTTATGGTAAAAGCCAAATAAGCCCTTCCCTAGGGCCCTCCCTGTCTGATAAGAGTTGTCGATGTGAATTGGTGACAGTGATGCTGAGACCACTCACTCTGCACACCAGTGATCCTTGCCCAAGCAGTGAGGTGGGCTGTGGAAAATGAGGAAGAATCACAGGTATAGGAGGGTACTCAGAACTGTGGTGTTACCTTATCTGGTTCCCTTACTTTGTTGGTGAGGATACCCAGGAACACAGAAGATTCTTAGGGAATTCACCCAACTTTCTGCCAGGTCAGGAGCTCTGATCCCCGGGTGTGTTTCAATTTCTATGTGGTGTATGTCTTTGTTCTGATTTGTGTTGTCACTGTACTGTGTTTCCCTTTTAGTTGACTATTCAAACTATTTTTTTAAAAAATAATAGCTCTAGCTCTAACATTTCAGAAGTTACATTTATGCACTTACCACCATTCTACAGAACAGCATAGTAGAGACTTTATTTTTTTAAAAAATCAGAGTAGCACTGTCTCTACTAAACCAAACTTTTGGTTTAAACCAAGTTTGACTAAATTAGGACTAAGGTGTATTAAGTGACATTAGAACCAGTATGACTTTAACTTGCTTGATTTCCGCCCTTCTGGGTTTTTTTGTTTGTTTCAAAGTTAGTGATTGCAACCATCCTTCAGAGAGCTCTTTGAATTTGAAATTGCATTGTTTTTTTCTTGGAAGATATTATAGGCTACAGAGAAGCATGAAAAACCAGTAGTATATTCTCAAGTGTTTCCACCAGGGTTGAGCTGCTTAAGTTTAAAGTGCCAGAATTACAGGAAAAAAAAAAAAAATCTACTGCAGCTTCTTGGGTGGGGAGGGGGGAGGGTGCTTCATTCAAAAGGAACTAACTAGTTGGTGTTTTCTTTTGATTATGTAATGTCTAACAAATTTTGTTTGAGAATCAACTTGACTGGATTAGAACTCTATTGTTTGGTGCTATAAAAATCAAGGATTTCTTTAACTGTTCCAGGTAAAAAGTCATGCAGATATGTCAGAATATTGCTTGTTCTGAAATGGTAATTGTGAGAATTCCAGCCCTTTATTTTTTTGCCAGGATTATCTTTGTTAGCATGTATTTTCAGTACATAATAACAGCTTGAGAAACTGGTACATGCACACATTACATCTTGGTCATTTTCTCTAAAGGAAAAAATTTTTTGAATTAAAAAAGCACCATGATTAATGAACAAGAAATTCTCTCTGATGTTTTCAAGAACATCATTGATTGGTAAAAATGCTTGAAAAACACAAAAATTGCTTCATCACTTAATTTCCTTATCTCTTCTGGTCCAAAAAAAAAAAAAAAAAAAAAACAGCTTAATGGAACAAAGGAAGTTCAATGTTGATGAGTTTGGGCTTCGCCTTTACTATTACTGACCTCTCTGGTGGTGGTTTTCTTTAAGTACTAATCAGGGGGAGAAAAAACTGGAATATTAGTAAAAATGTAGTTAGGGGAGGTGCTTTTTCTATTATTGCCAAGAATGGCAGCTTAGACTTGGTATTTTAAGTATTAATGATGCATCTCATCTTCAAGTTTCCCCTCCCAAGAGATTCTCAAAACTAAATGTGATTCTCTTACATCCATATTCCAAGGAGGAGAACGAATGTAAGAACTTAATATTTTTTGCATGTTTTCTTCATAATGCAAAAGAGCAAAATATTGAGCCAAGAATTAACTTTCTTGAACATGTGACTGGCTTCTGATAGGACCATTACCTGTTGTTGCTAGGAAAATAAGTGCTTGAAAATCTAGATATTAGCTAGCATGTTACAGCATTTGGCATTTTCATGCAAGAGGGTTAAAGAAGGAAAGAACAAAAGATGGAAATAACCACCCAAAGTTGGAGGATGGAACATTGACTAGACCTTGCTAAATGTGTTTATGTGGATCGCACTGTTCTGGGATCACAAAATATAAGACAACATCATCCCTCTAGAATTTCATAATTAGCAAGGAAGACAAAGAAGTAGATACTGATAGCATCTTATGGTATGAGGAATTCTATGACCTGCAGTCTGATTGAAGTTTGGTGGAGCACAGAGAAGTAGGTAGTTGGTCCAGCGTGAGATGTGGAGGAAGGAGTGTAACTTCTACAGTCCTAGCAGGTGGCTTCTGAGCTGGCAGAGATATGCAGGAGGGGCTTCCCAGGAGAGGAATGGGCATGCGCTACGGCATGACATGCATGGCATGCTCCAGGAATGGCGCAACGCTCTGGTTAACCTCCTTCTCTCAACCAACGTACATGAAACGCATACCTGCCAGCTACCCAGTAGGTGGTAGACACACAGACGAAGAGGGGCTGGACTCTGCCTCCTTGCAGTCTAGATTCCGAGTCAAGTGCCGAGATGAGTTGTACCTGACCACAGCACTGTGCACACTGGCTTACACAGACTGCTCTGCAAATGAAAAGAAGTAAAGCCTTCATTCTGAACTTAGGAAAAAGATGAATATCTTCAAACAGAGCTTTCCTTGGATGTTAATGCTGGAACTTGATTTCAGAAGTCAAGGAGTTCACCAAGTGAAATAGAGTAGAATACACAGTAGGAAGCAACTGTGAGAATCTGAACCAGGTTATCTATACAATTACATAAAATCAATACAATTTGATTCAGGAGATACTTCCATCTCACCTTTCAGTATCTTAGGCATATCATTTCTAAGCCTAACTCATTTTACAGGACTGTAAAAAAAAATTATAGATTTACTGGATGTTTAGAATCTCAATAACTGTGGCCTGACTGTGGCTTAAAAGCTGCTTTTCAAGACGTACTAGAATCTCAATAACTAGGGCCTGACTGTGGTGTTGGTATGTCGTCAGTGAACCTTCCTTCCTGCGCCAACCTTTTGTCTACCAGCACAGCCTCTGAATGATTCTGGTTTGTTCGTTTGTACTGTCAGCCTGGGTTTTTATGCACGATTTTGCAGATAGTTGGCTGCATCTGACTGGTAAAGCTACAGTAATCTTTGATTCTTATATACACTGGAGTCCAAAGAACCCATAAAGAAATTCCAGCATGTCTGTCTCTCTATTCTGATAAGAATAGAGTTGCTTCAAATCTTCATCCCCAACTGTGTGAGAATTTTGAGGATTTTTAGTGTTTTACACCTAGGGCATTTCACACCACTCAAAGTAGATGTTTTGATGTTACAACTTTGACCATAGTCACTTTAGATATGAATCTGATGGATATGTTTATCAAGAGCCAACTTTGTTTCAAATGTCCACTGAGTTTCAGGTCAGATTGTGCTAAGGCGAGACTTCAGTCATTAGTTGTACTGTGTTGATGTAGTTAAGAATAACAGGTAATACTGATGCTCCATAGTAAGAAAATACATTTTTCTCCATGTGATTATATAGACAGAATTGAGCTATGAGAGCCAGAATTCATGTGGCATTATGCACAGATAGTCTGAGGACACCTGTGTGGCCAGCATTGTTAGTCTTAGTTCCTTACTGATCAGATTCAGTCCTTGGGAGTGTTTTGTTTGTTTTCTTTTTTTTAGTTTCCATATAATTGTTACTGGATGATAATCACTGTCAAAAGGGCCAAATACTTAAGCAGCTGTACAGTTCCTTCTCATTTATCCGTCACTCGAATGGCAGTGACACGCTGGGTGTGGTGGGGCATGCTTGTAAACTCAGCTACTATGATGGCTGAGGCCGGAGAACAGCAAGTTTGAGGGCCGCCTGGGTAACTTAATGAGATCCTGTTTCAAAATTACAAGAAAAAAGAGGTGGGGAAGTAGCACATGGGTGGAGTACTTGCTTAGCAGGTGTGAAGCTGCGGGTTGAATTACTCGCTAGTGTAAAAAAGAAAAAATGACAATAACATCAGCTATCCTGCCAACAGACCAGAGTTGACCAGACAAGTCTTAGTGTGTGCCCTGTGTATTCAGCTAGCGACTTCAGTAAGATGTTTCTTCATCTGAGGAGGATGTATGTGAAAAACTGTTGTAAATCTGTCATTCTCAAAGAGTTAGTACCGTCTTCATCACCTGAAACATTATTTTAAATAAATGCAAGTTCATAAGCCCCAACTCAAACTTGCTGCACTACACTCTGAGCCCTCCGCTGTGTGCTTTTAGGAACCTTTTAAGAGCCATTCTTTTAGGGAAATAAAAGTGAATACTTTAAAAGAACTCAGAATTGCCCACTAACCTCCATCAGTTAATGAGGAGGTGTGATGTAATGACTGAAGTAGAAAGACACACCTCTTAAGTGAGAACAGGACTTCAAGTGCTCCTACTTCTGCAGCCATCAGTCTAAGGCTCAGCTGCTGGAGGGCATACGGTTTTGGAGCCTATGAAAGTTAACCAATTAAACAAAGGAGAGCTGGTTCAATAAATAGAGATGAGATATGGATACATAAAAGGTTATTTCAAGTACAAGCAGTTATTTATTGAAGGCAAAGTTAGAGAAAAAGGTTTAACGGCCAAATCTTAGTTGAAACATCTCAGCAGCTTTAGTTGGAAACTTTGGTAAAAAGTATAATGGGGCATGAACACTCCCCAGATTTGTAAAACCTTTCAAATGCTTCAGACTGTCACCGCTCAGTTACTTTTAAACAGGATCCCCTTCCCAGTTTACCTGTATAGGAAATACTGCGAAGGAAAGGGAAGGAAAAGAACAAAAAAACCCAAGCTAAATAACTGAGCTGTCAGGCAGGGAGGTGAGTGAATGGCTGGCATGCGAATGCAGTTTTAAGTTGATGCCATGTGCCCTCTAAGGTTCGGCGTCCTCAGTGGAACCCACGAATACAGCTTGGGGTCACACTTCTTTTGAATATCAGTGATTCACCCAAGAAAACATCAGAGTCTAGCTTAAATATCTTCATTCAGTTCTTTACCAAAAGCTTTATTAAAAGCTCCCTTTTGGAAATAGTCTGTGTACATCACCTCATCTTAACTGTAATGAGGAAGAATTGGCACAGGATCCCAGAATACTACGTTGACCTGAAAGGATCACTGCTGTGTTTGGAGAAAGAAAAAACCAGTAAGTTACTGAGTGACTCTTTTTTTATATTCGATTCTTTGCCCATCCTCTACGTGACAGGTATTGTAGGACGCCATTTGTACGTAAGTCCTGTCCGTCCTGCACCTGTGAGACGGGAATTTTCACCCTGATTACAGGGATGGAGAGACCAGCTTGAAGAAGCTGATTGACGAACCTTAAGGAAGTAGGTCTGCTCATTCCAAGGATACTCCACCCTAATTTCTCTTAAACCAAAAATCCAGAAGTAGGACCTTAAGCCACTCACATGCAACAATTTCAGTTGTTAGGTATCTCCTGTTGCCACTCCTCTTACGTGGCAGCCTCAAGTCTAGATCTAGGGCTCAGTTCAGGAAAGTCTTCATGCAGAGAGTAAGTAAAATACCCAGAATGGATCTGGAGCCAGGAGCTTGAGAGCATGGTTAGTTCAGCAGACAGACAGAGCTAGCCTCTTGCTTTGTGGTGGTGAAAGCACATTTTCATTGCAACCTGCCTGAGAAGATGCTCTTCCCGGGCACTAAACCAGTCAATGTCTGTTGGTGGCATGGAAGAGATCACCTGGTGGCCAGGGCACAATTTACAGTTAGTGGTTATTCCGGATCTCAGAGCGACGTGTGAGCAATTCTCATCTTCCCAAATGGACCAGGTCGTTTTTTTTCTCTCTGACCAACTACTCAAGAGTTGTTGATGAGAGGAACCCAAGACCGGCTGCAGGGTGCAGACACTGACTGTCTCAGCCCAAGGATTCTCGGCACACTGCTTTCCTGGATTGTATGGCGTGTTTTTACTGTCTCGTGGAACCACCATTTCTCAATGAGTCGTTAAATCATTTGGAAATGGATTTGGGAAACAATCAAGAATCCTGTGCTTTTCCTGGTTTTTTGTTTGTTTCTCTATGAAACAAGTAGCAAGCAATCCTTTTGAATGTCACATTGCATGACTAGGTCACAGAATTCCCCATACTGCTAGGAAGATTCCCTGTTTGAAGTTGTGTATGTGTGATACGGTGACAGTACACTATTTGTAGAAAGTGGGTTTCAGTACAAACCGTAACCACAGCAGTTCATGCAGATGATCTGACGTACAGGAAGTGTCTGGGTCTAATGATGAAACTTTTTAACTTTCCAGATGACAGAACAAAGGAAGCAGAAACAAAGAATTGGTCTTCTAGGACATCCTCCTCACATGAATGTCAACCCACAGCAGCCAGCATAAGCGAGTGAAATAGAGGAATTGCATTTACCTTTTTAAATTCTTAATTACCATGGGTATCGCTACTTAGTTCTGAGTCGCCCATAAGGTTACATTTATGCTTAGGACATTTGTAAATACTCAGTTTTATACTGTATGTATATGATTGCTCCTCTAAAGGTTTGGATATATGTATTGTAATTAGATTTGTTGGCATGATGACATTTCATTTGTGCCAAAAATATTAAAAATGCCTTTTTTGGAAGGACTACAGAAAGTACCTGATTTGCACTTGAACCAGATTATAGATTTAAAACTCTATGACATGTATTTTGTATGTAAAACTAGAATAACCAGTATTTATGTTTTTTATAAAACTGTGCAATATGAATTATGCAATCACAATAAATTTGTAACTCCCACGTGTCCCACAGGGAGTGCACATCTTTGAAGCTGGTGTATTAATACTATGTAATCAATGGTTAAATATCAAAGGATGCTGCTGCCAAAATTATATGAATAGTGAGTTTCAGGCCCCCAGGCATTTTGTACCCTGTAATTACCCAATGGTGATGCTGTTTCTCGTTGCTAGGGGCACCGGTGCCTCCGTCTCGTGGTGACAATGCTCCAACTCTATGAACTGTTAAATGAGCATTCATGTTCAGAAAAGCAACTTTAGTTTCAAGGCTGCTTTTAAGCTTCTAAATTGAGCATTTAAACTATCTCTTTAAGAACCATAGTAGAGGCTCACACTTCAGCTTGTGAAGGAGATGTTAATGAATTTTTTAAGGGAACTTTTTTGCATTGTTTGGGATAAATGCATATTGCTGGCCAATCAATGTCATCTTGGGTACATTTTGATGTCATTTTTTTAAAAATGAGTAATTGATGGTTTCTAGATTATCCAAGTGGTAGATTTCTTTTCTTCATCTGAACCAACATCCTATGGTAGCTAAGAAGTATTCAAACTATATATAGCCACAGAAAGAGGAAATATGAACTATCCCCGTAGAATTCGTAGTTGAACACTGACATGTTATTCCGAAAGCGCCACATTTTGGTTTTATTTCTCTGTCACATGATTTCTTCTCTGGATGGATGAAAAAGTATGAAAGGAAACTTTTCTACCTATTGCCTAGTTTTGTATATGGGTCTCATTTTACTAGAGAACCTCTCTGCAAAAAAAAAAAAGTTTAAAAATGTATTGAAAGCAGAGTTCTGAAATGAGTCGTTTGTAAATGCATATATAAAAATATTTAATAAATGATGCAGAATAATATATAATGACTAAGTGATGCATTTCATTTGGCGTGTATCTGTGACTTAAATCGGGCTATTCTAATCATATACTTTCTTCAGGACCAATTCATACTGCAACTGGTTAACAGATAATTCAGAAATGCCGACCTTGTTATATTTAAAAAAAAAAAACTGTTATAGTAGCTCCTAAGAGAACCACTAGGACAAAACTGGCTGTATTTTGTACAGTACTCATCCATTCTCCTAGGTCAGTGACGACCAGTCAGGCTGTCCCAGGCGCCCTGGCGTGCCGTGATGAACTCTGGGTGTTCTGCTCAGCCTGCCATCTCCTGGGCTTTTTCCCTGGGGACCTTTAGTTTGGTATCTGCTATGTGGAAGTGTCACTAACAGCTGAAGCTTGTTGCAGTCCCCACTCTGATGGTCAGGGTCCTCAGACAGTCTGAAATGTTTCTATAAAACTGACTCTACTGCAAGTGTCGACACACTCGTTCCGTCGTCAACACAGAGCTCGCCTCCCTGGTCTATGTGACACTGGCTTTTTCTATGCCTCGGTAAATAAGAGTAATTCCCACTCAACATTGGAACTGGGTCAGGATTAAATTCCAGCTCAGGGCCTGGTTTCATAACCAATGCTTCTCCTTTATAAATGTGATACCTTAAAAAAACAAATTAGTAATTTTCCAGTCAGTGTAGCATATCTCCCCAAAATGTTTCCACCATAGGGCAAGCCCAAGATAGACACACGCTTTTATCCAAAACCCACATGCGTGGAGGCTGAACCCCACAGTCGGCACCTCAGCCGGCAAGGACTTGCTCTTCCCCTGGGCCTTCGCTTTGATCTCTCGCGCTGCCCAACACGACGTGGCAGCACGTCGGGTTTGTCTCCCGGGTCCCATCCAGCTCACTGAGAAGTTCTGCATTGACATGTTTAGGTGGCAGCTTTTACAGGTTTGTCATGTTTCATTTGAGTCCTGTCACTGAAGATATAAATCTTCATTCAGTTTGCCAGCTTCAGCAGAAAATAACTGAAATCGGAATGCTACTCCACCCTCCATGCAGCAGGTCCTAGCCTTAGACAGCGGTGCCAGTGTGAACGTGGTTGCAGAGAACCCCACGCTGAGACCCCTGTGGCCCTGCGTGCACAGCAGCTACTCTGCCTTTCTTCCCACACCTGTGACTTCAGGGACCGAGATCCAAGCCAACTTCAAAGCCACCTACGAAGACGAGTGTTACGAGTACCAAGCTGGTGGTAGCGCATGGCTAATCTGCAAAAACAAAAGCCATTTGGCTTTGCTTGCTTCAGAGTTTGCCACGACACCAACTCAAGTTTCAAGCTTTGGCAGCTTTCCTTAACAATTTGTTAAATCAGAGGTTCTGGGAAATTCTGTTCCACTTCTCCAGTAATTAGGGTGTCTTCCCGTCCATGAACTTGTGTAGTTTCAAACACCAGTTTGCCCCTAGAAATAAACCTTCTTCACTCTTGTCTGCCACGGCCCTATTCATCCTGCGCTGACCTGCTCAGAACCATGCTGACTTCTACCCCCCACCCCCGGGATGCATGCACAAAACATAACCTCCTTCAGTCTCTCCAAGTTTAATTCGTGTACTTAGTTTCCTACCAAGCTCATGTTCCCTTGCTCTTTGTTCTTCGTGGACCATTTTCAAAAATCTGGCTCTACGTTCTGAAAACGGGTTGCCTGACTTTGCTTCTGGAAAACCTGCCCTGTCACTAATTGAGTGATTCCCATCATAAATAATAAAGCAAGCGTGCTTTATTTGTAGAAGCTAATCAACATCTCTATCTTTGCAGCAGCCAGCCAAACAGCTTTACTGGCGTGCTGTGGGAAATTACAAAGTTCCTTACAGAAACTAAGGAATTAGTCCAGCAAAAACTGAATTGTAGACTTCTGAATCCACCTAGTGAGGTGCTTTGGAGAAAGCAATAATGGGGAAACAGTCTGAACGTTTCTCATTCGGGATAATTTCAGGATATTTTAAGCATCATTCTAAGACTCTAACTCTGGTATCTGAGGGAAATTTATTCCTTCCGTAGTCTTCAAGAAAAATAAGAGATGTGATCAAGTACTATTGTGAATGTTTAAATTTTTTCTAAAAGACACATTGACATTAATCCCCTCAAAATATTCCTCCTTGCCACACAACGTCCTGGTCCCATCCTTCCTACACTGTGTGAGGCCGTTCTAAAAGATGTCTTTCTTGTCTTTTTATGGCCACCTTGATGTCCTGAATCGATTCAAAACATTTATGGTAATTTCTGTCAAATAAAAGCATTGTAGTATGTCTTCTTCCACTTCATTTACTGGATCTGGCACTGTGTGACTTCTGGCTCTGCCCCCCAAGTCAAAATGACCATAAAAGGTCAACATTCTGAATTGATTTAGAACATTAAGGCAGCCACGACAGCAAAACTAAAACACTCCTGAAAAAACACTTGCAGAGGTGCGTCAGAAAGTGGCAACAAAACAAGGGTGTGTTCCAAGTGAGGGGCGTATTTTGAGGATTATAAGGGCAATATGTCATTTATTGTAATAATTTAAAGGATTCATATTTTGTGTTTTGTCCATACTTACAAAGCACAGTTGTTTTTCACTAAAATAATGTATTTGAATATTTTTTAAAACATTTGTAGCAAGGCACAGTGGTGTCCACATGCACTGTCAGCAACTTGCTCAGCTGAGGCAGAAGCGTGTCAAGTTCCATGCCAAGGTGGGAAATTTAGCAAGACTGAAAATTGAAGAAGACTGGGAATATGGCTTAGTAGAAGAATGCCCTAGGGCTTGACCCCAGTGCCATGACAGGGGACACAGGGAGACACAGAATATAGCTCAGTGGTAGACGGCTTGCCTAGCATGTGGAAATCCCAGGTTTCACCCCAACACTGCAAAAATACATTTGTGCTTGTTAGAAGCCTTAAATTATATAACAATAAAAGTCACACAGGAAAGACTGTCCTAATGCTGGGTCCCTACGGAAAGCTCCTGAGACAACATGCTATAGCTACAAAACCATCCAGCAGGAATCGATCTTTAAAGAAACTGGGCACTAAAGAACAAACTTCCCCCAGGACTCAGTTCCAACACAAACAAAGGTCTCTTAGCCAAAGGTGGAGAGTCCTCTTCCCACACATGATCTTCCTTCCATGACGGAGCTGCGCTGTCTCAGCAGGAGTCACTTTCCCGGGACAATTCTCCCTTATTCTTATATGGGAGCCCATGCAAATTGATTCACATTTCCTTTTTCATAAGAGAATCTGCAAATCCCAAAGTAATGATGATGAAGACTTTGTCAAGAATGCAAGCTCTCTGGCAAAGATAAGCAAGGGACTCCTAATGTCCCTCTTGTCCAACTTTTCACACAAATACCTCTTGTCTTGCTACATTTTTCAAAAGGACAATCATTTTCAAGCCCAGCGCGGGAGCTTCCTCCAAGTGAAACTATGCAGGTACACCAGTAACTTTTCCTCCCACAGAAGTCAGATTCTACTAGCAAAAGCCACTTTGCTACTGATCGCTTATTACCAATCATCTAGAAGGGTGGAAAACCCCTATAAAGATTTCAATTTTACAGAAAGTACCCAAAATTCCACTAGTTTTGCATCACAAAGTAGTGGTTAAAGTTAAGTTTTGAGTAAAACGCCATGTGTGTGGTTTTTGTGGGTGGCTGCCGCTCACAACGACTATTAGGCCTCACAATGATCTGACAGGACAAAGCCAGGACAGCAGTGACAATTAAGGCCAGTATGATCGGAACCAACATTTTTTCCACCTTTGGTACATTGTACACCACATTTAGCAACTCTCGAAACTTATAGGCCGATTTGGAACCAGAACTTGCCTTCAAATCTGGACCCAAAAACCTATCAACGTGAAGAAAATAAATAGGTAAACCACAAGCAGGTTTTGACATTTCATAAGTACAGACAAAAGCCAATGGCCTCTCCAGTCGCTGGCATTGTAAACTCATTTGGCAAAACCAATACTCTCCCTGCAGTCTGGCTTGAAAAATTACCAAAGGAGAAACTAGAAATACTTTAAGGTCATGACAAACCAGTGTGAAAGAGAATCCTAACACCTAGAAGTGAAACTGCATCATCCACCCAGCCTGGAAAGAAAAAAGAAAGCTAAAAACCACTATCGAATAAGAACGCACAGTTTGAGAAAACCCCTAAGGCAAATTCTGAACAACAACAGAGTCCCACAACATCAGAATTGTGTACTGTATGCAGGAACCACTAATGGAAAGAGTTTGCCAGCATTTTTGGTAATACACACGCATATACACACACACTCACTTTGGTCTCATGCAAATAGAACTTTAGACAATTCGGAAATTTAACTGTTTGCTTATGAGACTCCGTAAGTTCTTTCTTCACATACTTTCACCTAAAGCATCTCATTTAGTTTTGTTAGAAGTTTTCTGTAAGAATTCCCTGGAAGAAAAGGCAACTGAGATTTGACACAAAATAGGGACAGGCAGATCTGACCCATAGCAGGTTTGGGAGGTCAGCCTTTGAGGTCATACCTGGCACCACAATGGAAGGAAAAGAAAGTGGATCTTGAAGGAGACAGTCTTACTACTCACTTACATGATACAACTTTGAGCAAGTGATTTGATCATCTCAGTTTTTAATTTCTCACTTTCGAAGAGGGGAGATTCTTCTACCTTTTTGGAGCATATTGAGTATTATTAAGTCAGTCAATGCGAGTCTCTAGTACACACCCTGGATACACATCGTTTCCCAGTCCTTTGCAACGTAATCGTTTCCTTTTCTCACCTGTCATCTAGAAGCTCAGCTATCGCATGACCAAAAGCTACTTTCTGTTCCTACTAAATTGGTCTGATGTTGTTACTGTGAGATTCTAAATTCATGTGTCTTAACATGACATGTTTGGGTCACATCCAGCCACTTTTAAACTTTTTATCTCGACTAAATTCTGTTTAACTATCAGTTTGAACTGAATAATTCATAAAGAAGCCCTAATCATATAGCTTACAACTTCCAAATAATAATTCTCATATTTGTGATCAATGTTGAATTTAAATCTGAATTTTTTTAAACTCTTCATCGAAAGATGCTTTCTTGGGTGGGGGGAATAATAGATTTCTTGAGTTTCAGACCTGCCTACCCCTCCGTTCTCATTTGAATTTCCCAACCATGGGAAGCAGACAGCATCCCTGATGTAGAAATACTCCTGAATTGTACTATCTTTTCTTTTATATTCAAATATGAATTTTACACCATATGGCAAACAACTGTGGAGGCTCAGGACTCAGCTAATAATTTTAAATACCCCAAGGAGAGTGTTCAACTTTCTTCAGGGTTCCAACCCAATTTCCCATTCCTTCTTATCATTCCTCCTCTCTTATTCCCCTTCAACCCAAGCGTGAAGGCAGCCTTCTGTCCTTCCTGCCCTCCAAAGCACCACGACTACCCGGGTGTTGTGAAGAACCCGACTTTACTGGAGGAAGATTACAAGGAACAGGAATCCATGTAGAACAGAATCAGCCATCAGAACTCCCTGGCCTTCCTCCTCTGGAGCAACTTCCGGCTTCCTCTTTGTCTCCCACTATCCTTGCCCAAACTTACAAAAGCAAAGTAAAAACAACTTTCCCTTCAGCTACAGGCAAGAATTCTTGTTTCTTCACAGTGTAGATCTCCTTTCCATCTAGACTAGCCCTTCACTTTGCGTAACAAAAATCTATCATTCTGCTATCCTTGGCTTTCGACTCACAGAGCAAACTGACCTCTAAATGAACATTTTTTTTCTTTACTTTTGAGATACTAAGGATTAAGTCCAGGGCCTTTGCACTGAGCTATATTCCAGATCTTTTTAAAAAATTATTTTAGCAGGGCCAGGTAGTCTAGGCCTTTAATTCCAGCATTCTGGGAGCCTGAAATATGAAGACCACAAGTTCAAGGACTGCCTGAGCAAGTTGACAACTATGAGATCCCATCTCATAATCAAAAATTTAAAATGCACTGAGGATACAGCTCACTGCAAAGGCCCTAGGTTCAATCCTCAATTTAAAAAAAAAAAAAAGATTTTTTTAAAATTGTTTTAAGAGAGGGTCTAAGTTGCCCAGGCTGGACTTGAACTTGTAATCCTCCTAACTCAGCCTCCCAGATGTTGTGAGTACAGGCATGTGCCACCACACCTGATTTCCTCCTGATACATTTCTATCTTACAGAAGCAATCACTTTAGAAAGCTGAAGCTATCTGGCCAAACGAAACATTTCACCCGGCTCAAACGCAGCTCACCTGACTCTGCATGTCATATACATTCCCCTTCGTGCCAGAGTTCCTCTGTCCTCAGTGCCACCAGCTGAGGGCCTGTGCCTTCACCCCTCATGCCCACCTGTCTGGGGCCACCTCTGAGGACCAGGTAGGAGTTCAAAGTGATACAATGAAAAGTCACCGTTCCTAAAGGGTAAGGGGGGCAACTAGGTCGTCTCCGTACTGTCAGGACCTACCGAGCACAGTTCCTACCTCCACACCCCCAAAAAAAGCTCAATGCATTTGAGGGGAAATCTTTGTTCAACATGCATGAAATTTTGGAACCAAGTCCAGTGAGTTTCATTAAGAAAACCAGATGTTATTTGGGCCCAGTGGTACAGGCTTGTCATCCTAGCAGCCTGGTAGGCTGAGGCAGGAGGATCACAAGTTCAAGACCTTTCTGGGAACGAATCCTAAGTTAGCAAGACTCTCAGTGAAAACGCCTGGGATGGATCTCCAATACTGCCAAAGAAGAACAAAAAAGGAGGAACAGGGAGGAAGAAGAGGAAGAAGAGGAAGAAGAAATCTCGCAGTTGCTCACAGAAGAGTCCCACTTGGAACTGCCAACGGAGCAATCAGGACGGAGGCACGTGACTGCTCAATCCTGGTAAGCAAGCATGGCTGACAGTGCCTGTGGCTCTCACGGCCCTGCTCTCGGCCCTAACACCACGCAACACATCAATTCCCAACCAAGCAACACTCTTCTCTCTCTCCCTTCTTCTTTCAACAAAGCTGTGTTTTACTGTCGCCTGCGTGAACGTGTGAATTCCGATCCCTGTGTGCTCCTCACTTCTCTCCAGCTTCCCCGCCCATCGCTAATGCTAAAAGATATTGTCACCTCAGCAGTGCGTGGAGACCCTCGCAGCTCCCGGAAGAGACTGGACACACTGTAAGTAGCCAAAGAAAGTTGTGGCTGTCTGTGGGAACGCACAATTATGGTTCATATGAACCATGTGCAACTCACTGAGTCCCATCTCCCAACCACATATAACAAATTGGTTTTAGAATTTCTAGAAATTCACTAATGGGAAGAGAACTTGGGGTTGGAGAGGAAGCCTCCTTCTCGTTTCATGGTTTCAAACTGAGATTCTCGTAATTGCTGGCCAGCACAACAGTAAAACCGCTTTAGAAAACAGTTCAACAGATTTTGTTTTGTGTTTAATACACAGAGTATTTCATCTAAATATCCCCCCTCAAGTGTTTATCCAAACGAAATGAAAATATACATGTACATAAGCCTGCTTGCAAATTATAAACAATTTTCATGATACCACCCCAAACTGGAAACAACTCAAAGTATGCATCAACTGGTACAAGGACAATGCCACGCTCATAAGCGTGAGTGCCATGCATGTGGCCCACAGACCACATTCGGAGAAGTCCCGCCAGTGTTTGGGCTGACGCGGGATACCCAGGTCCTTCTGAGCACACTAGGTGTGCGTATTTTCAGAACTGCGTACTTCATAGCTAGATATGTAAGGGCCCAAAATGTGCTCGCTAGAGAGCCTGCAAGAGCTAGCCATGAAGAGTAAAGGGAAGCCGGGAAAGGAGGGCAGGGTGAGCAAGGGACAGAGGAGGGGTGAGGCGCTCCCTAACTGCCTACGTCTTAGCGCTTGCAAACCGTGTACGGTGCTAGTTTCCTGTTGACACCAGAACAAATCATGAAAAAGAAAATTAAAAACATGAACTTATTATCTTACAGTTCTGGCTGTCTGGGTTGCTGCCACAGCCTCAGAGGAGAATCCTCTGCTCTGCCTCTTTCAGCTTCCACGGGCGACCCCAATCCCCTGGCTCGTGACTCGCTCCTGCTGTCAGAAGCGAGCAATGGCCCATCGAGGCTCCCGCATCCCACAGAATGCAAACTGTTCTGTCCCTCTCGCTTACCAGGACACGGTGAGGACACCGCTCCTGCTGGGAAAGTCGGGGACATCTTCCCACTGCGTCCTTCTTAATTTAATCGTACACACGAAGTCCTCTTGAACACATGTGACAACGTATTTACAGGGCTATGAGGTTAGGTCACAGGCATCCTAAGGGTGGCCACTAACAACACACATTTGCCTAAGGAAAATCTAGGCAGCCTAGGTTTAATCAATATATATACATGAATACAAATACACATGTATGACATACATGTATATATGACAGGCAAACATATGTGTATATGAAAAATGTGTATTTATCACATATCTGTTTTCAAGCTCTGGCTGATGTCAATACAACTAGAAGACCCAGTTTTCTCATGGCCTAACAGACAGAACAAGTCAGCTCAGTAACATGGGGCACACAGAGTGACATGGCTACGGAAGGTTGCCCAAGAGCCCGCTGTTTCCGTCTACAGTCCCTGTTAACATTCTTAGATAATCAGAAATAACTATAAAAAGATGGTTCCTTTTTTGAACACAAACACACTCAAACTAGCACATGGCTCACTAGACTGTTTCCCTCAGGCTTTATTTGTGAGAATTGGTGCCGTAGAAATAAGAAGAACCCTGGGCTGGGGATGTAGCCCAGAGGAAAAGCACTTGACTCACATGTATGAGGCCCTGGGTTCCATTCCGAGCACCGCGCGCACACACACGCACACACACACACACACACACACACACACACACACACACACACATGCGCACAAGCACACACACAAAATCCAGTGAAATCCAAAGAAAGTAAAAGTGAATCATAAACTTCCCCACCAGATAACCCCTGTGTGCATGTGTGGGTGCAAGTGGTACTGGGAATCAAGTCCAGGGCCTTTGCACTGACCTGACCTCCACCCTTTGCCCATCTTTATTTTTGATTTCAGACAGTCTTGTTAAGTTGCCCAGGCTGAGCTTGAACTTGTGATACTTCTACCTCAGCCTTGGAGAATGCTGGCATTACAGGCCATGCCCCCTGGCCCAGCTCCAACCACGTAACCCTTATAGACATAAAAAAAGACAAAAAATTAAAGTATAATATGCCATCCTTATCTCCTCTTTAAGTATCCTTTCACGTTCTATTCGCATTTTTTTTCTCTACATGTTTCTTCGACTATTAAATTGTGAAAATGTACGTCCCTTCTCCTCCGAATGCCAGGCTTCCTCAGTTATGGTTGCGAATGTTTCCTTCTTGGTCTGTGGCGTGTCTTATCATTTGGCACAGCTTCCATTTTATTTTGATGAATCCAATTTATTTTTTCTTTGGGTCATGAGTAGTTTTTGAGTCCTAAGAACTCTTTGCCTAGTGAAGGCCCTAATATTTTCCCCTGCATTTTCTTAAAGAGCAGCATGATACTAGAAAAATTCCTGTACGACTAGCAATGTTCTCTAATGTGTGCTCACTGGGACACTTGCGGTAACGAGCAGCCAGGGGGCCACTGATATCTACACATGAGGACAGAACACCTGAGGAGCTGAGTGGAAATTATTATTTACAATAGTTTGAATTAGAGGCACACGTGGCTACCAAGTGCAGCAAAACGTTCTAGAAATGTTACAGCTGCTTGAAACTTTGGCCTAGGATATATTTTTTGTTTATTTTTGTATGAGTAAAAGGTATAGACCAAAACTCATTCCCTAAAATATAGACACCCACTTATTCCAGCATATTTTGTGGTCACGACTATTCTCCAATGAATTATCTTGCTACTTTTCTCAAAAATCGGGTGACTGAATCTATTTCTAGACTCTGTTCTGTTTCACTGACTTTCATCAGAGTGTTGTCTTTCATGAGCCTCCCAGGGCCTTTGTACAGGTCAAAATTTTCAACAAAGGTGTCAAGAACATACAATGGGAAGAGAAAAGGCTCTTCAACAGATGGCATTGGGGACAGTGGCTATCCACATACAAAAAGAGACGCTGGACCTTTATCTTATATCATGCAAAAATAAAAGTTAATTCTACATGAATTAAAGACTTAAGACCTGCAACTGTGAAGTTGCTAGAAGAAAACACATGGGGAAAGTTCCATCCCTTTTGTTGTGACAGGGATTTGTTCAACATGACACCAACAGGTAAGGCAACAAAAATGACATTAGACAAGTGAGTTCGCATCAAACTAAAAACTTCTGCACAGCAAACAGCACAGCAAAGGCACCTGTGAGGTGGCAGAGAATATTTTCAAGCCAAAATATAATAATAAGGGGTTAGTATTCAAAACGTAAGGAATTCCAACAACTCACTAGCAAAGCAAACAAAAGTAAAGACCTTTAAAAGGGCAAAACTTGAGTAGACATTTCTTCATTGAAGATATGCAAATTTCAGTAGGCATATGTGATGTTCAACATCATTAATCATCATAGAAATGCAAATAAAAACCACCATGAGATATCATTTCACAACTACTAGAATGGCTAATCTCAAAACAACCACCTAGCAAGGTATGGCAGTACACACCTGTAGTCACCATTCTTGCAGCAGACCCAGAAGGATCATGAGTTTGAGGCCACCTAGACTATACAGGAAGACCTTGTCTCAAAACAAACAAACAAACAAAAAAAAGCAAAAATAGTAAAGCAAACAGGAACTTAGTATTACAATAGTGTAGAACTGTTGCAGTTCACAGGCACTGCTGATAGTAATATAAAATGCAGCCAACTACAAAGAATAGTCAAAAGCCTCCTCAGAAAAATTTAAAAACTACCATATGATCCAGCAATCAGATTTCCGGTTTATCCAAAAGAATCGAATGCAGGATCTGCAAGGTACATCTGTATACAGTCTTTACAGCTCCGAAAGTTGGCAGACTACAGGAAGTCACCTCTGACAAGCCATCAGGGATGCTCATCCAACCCAACAGTTATGTGGCTCTGTGAGGAGACAGGGGAACCATGGGAAGTGGCTGGATTGCAACTTGAGTGAATGAGCAACAAGGTAATACCCAGAAATATTGATATTTAGAAGAGTAAGTAATAGAAGCAATGCACTGCAGCACTGGGTGAACGGTGGCTCACTGGAAGACGACAGCATCCCCTGGCATGGGGCAGTGAAGGAAAAGGTTCAGCATGCTTTGGGAAGGGAAGGGACAGGAAGGGGAGGGGAGGGGAGGGAAGGGGAGGGGAGGGAAGGGAAAGGAAGGGAAGGGAAGGGGCTGGACAGTTGTCACATCCCTCCTTTTGGACAGCATCTAACAACAGAAGTATTAAAAGTCTGAGGGAAACAGCCTCCAATATAAACACTACTATAAGAGGTATGAAAGTCCAGTGTAAACAACAGACTTCAGTATAAATACCACTGTAAGAAGTATCAGACATGGGCATTTTCTCTTTTCATGTGTGCCCGGGAGACGTACCTGCATATGTCTATATGAGTGCTACTCACTGCTGTTACTTCTCCAGTCTTACCTTCTCTTGTCATAGTCTCCTACCTTACGAGCTGCTTCATGGGTTCTCTAGCTTTGTGTTTCTGCTAGTTCATTAATAGAATTCAATCTCTACGGCTTCTCTTACCATTCACTTACATTCCTTTCTCTTCTCCTTTTTCCTTCCTCTCTGATACTCTTTCAAATCTCTCCCTTCCTTTTCTGCTACGCAAATATTATCATTAAAACTGTTTTCTTCTCTCTTTTTTCCTAGCCTATCTTACATTATTACTTCCCTTTCATTTCTTGGCTTAGTGAACTAGTAGACAATTTTTAAACAAGTTTTAAGTTATATGTTGATTCATGGTTGATTCTTCAGATGTTAGTATTGCAGGTCATTCATCTCTCCTCACAAAGTAGTGGGAGGAGTTGAGCCCAGCACTCTGAGTAGGTTGTGCTGCCGTCACATAAGACATGTCCACAGCCAACAGCATTTCACAAAGAGAAAGCCACTTAAGACACCATCTCCACACGTCAGTGGTAGAGATACTCATTGAAACTTACCTGCAAACCTCAACACAAAAAAACATAGAAAAATCATGGAAAACAAGGCAAAAACACATCTCCAGAAACTGCTAACTTCCCCAAAACTGATCCCTTTTCATCCATAAAAGTGGATGAAACTCTAGACAATTCTAGAAGCTTGATATTTAAAATGATCCATGAGATCAAAGGAGACGCAACTATGAACCAAACAGAAACACTGGTGACGAAATACTCAACTGGTCAAATGAGAAAGTCAGTTAAAAGTCTGGGCAGTCAGCGAGATGAATCAAAAGAAAGAATGCCAGGGCTTGAAGTGGATTACTACAATGCTAAGACAACGATAAAGAATAAAATAAAATAATAGGGTGTGAAGGAAAAGCATAGCAGTTAGAGTGCTTGCCTGAGTTCAGTTCCCCAGCACCACATAAACGAGGTGGAGTGGTGCACACCAGAGATCCCAGCACTTGGGAGGCTGAGGCAGGAGGATTACTATGAGCTTGTTAGGCTGGCTCTACAGTGAGTTTAGAACTAGACTGGACTACAGAATGAGACTCAGTCTCAAAATAAATAAATACTAGAATAATAAAAACATTATCCAACAGCTCTTACACAACTCTAAAAAGTAATTAAGACTCATTGATCTCAAAGAAGGTGAGGGAACAGACTAATGATGTAAGAAGTCTATTCACTGAAATTATAGCAGGAAAAATGTTACACATATGGAGAATAAGGTAAACACCCAGACATTAAGGCTATTTAGAACTCTAAATATCCATGGCCAGAAAAGAAACTCTCTATGACTTTTCATAATGAAATGACCAAAAACTCAGAACAAAGAATAGAAGTAATTATGAAGAAACGACCAATGACCCACAATGACAAACCTATCAGAATCATAGCAGACTTTGCAAAAAAAAATCTAAAGACAGAAAGGCCTAGAGTGACGTATTTCAAATCCAAAAAAAAAAAAAAAAACTTGCCATCAAGAGTACTATATATCCCACAAGGCTATTAAAGGAGTAATAAAGACCTTCCAAAATGTGAATGAATTAAGGAAATCCATGACCACTAACACAGAATTTCAGAAAGCTCTTACTGGAATTATGATCACAGAGGAAGAGGGTGACCACAACAACGAGACGAAGGAAAACAATACAATTCACTGGGATAGCAAGCAAATGAAAAAAATCATGAATAAACCAAACACCAGAAAACCAGCAAAAAACGACCACGGGAGTTAGTCGATACCTTTTCATAACAACACCTACTGGAAGTGGTCCTAATTCTCCAAATACAAGACTGGAAGACTGGATCAAAAGAAGAAAAGAAAGAAAACAAGACCCGAACACAGCTTACCTGCAAATCTCTCATACCAGAAAATAAAAAGATGGAGAAAGACACTCTAAGCAGCTAGAGCCAGCAGCAGACAGAACAGTCACATCTGAAAAGTAAACTTTAAATGAAAACTACTCAGAAGAGACAATGAAGGCCAATTTGTATTAGTAAAGAGGGAAAAAAAAGTCATCAAAAGAATTAACAACTGTAAATTCATATGCTGGCACACTGCCTTAGTTACTTTTTTTGTCACTATGACTCAACACCTGATGTACAAATCAGGGGACGAAAAGTTTTATTGTACCTCACAGTTCCAAAAGGTGCCAGTCTGCTCACAGGTGGGCAGCTGGGAAACGGTGGAATCACATGGCAGGGCTACAGTTGGGTCTGGGGCCAGAGCCAGAGATCCTCACAGCATGGCAGAACTGAGAAGTCTGGAAGGAAGGGCAGAACCAACACACGACCCTCCAGGTCAAGCCCCAAGCAACTGCCCCTTCCAGCCAGGGCCCACCTCCAAGACTACAGGGTATCCATAGGTAAATGAGGCTTTTGGGAGAACTCCAGATGCAAACCATGACATTCTGCCCCTGACCCCCAAGAAGACTCATGTTTACTCTCTTAAGCAAAATGTACTTTAAGAGTTTGACTTTAAGAGTTGTCAAAGTCTCAACAGTTTTAACACTGTTCAAAGATTAAGTCCAAACTCTTCTCTGAGACAAAAGGCAAACTCTCAGTTGAGTTCCTATGAAAACAAGAGATTTAAGCCCTTTCAACGTACAGTGACACAGGGTAAACATTTTTATTTTAAAATGGAGAAACAGGAGGATAAAAGGAAATAGGACCAAAGCAAGTTTTACACACAGCAGGGAAAGGGTTAAATCCTGTATTCCCATATCCAGTACCTGAGGTAAACTGAGGCAAGACAGAAACTCCAAAAGGCTTGGGTGGCCCGGACACTACAGAGTGGCTGCTGGCTCTAACCTCCATCTTCTTTTCATTTTGAGCTGAATTCACTCAAGGCCTGTATTTTTTTCTAACAGATGATCCATGTTCCTGGCTTTTATAACTTTTGGGTTTTCCACTGTGCCCTTGGGGGTTTTTTTTTTTTTTTTTTTCAATCTAGGTGGAAGCCTCCATGAGCCCACAATGCTTGCACTCAGCAAGCCTGTAAAGCCAGGACCACATGGGCACTGCCAACGTTTGTCACTCACTTCAGCAGTAGCCTGGCCCCTTTGGACAAATGTTGCAGGAGTCTCTGAGTTTTTAAATGTTTGAACTTCAGGTGTCTGATTTTTGGCAAACATTTTCTTTTGGTTGGGGGGGGGGGCACACTTTATAGTGCAAAGTCTTCTGCTTTTCCACCCTTGAGCCAGTGGGTTTTGTTGACTTTTGAAATGCCCTCAAGGCATTTTTTTTCAATCCTGACTGTAAGTACTTTTTTTTAAATGTTAATTTTTAAAAACATTTTTTTGTTGTTGTTGTTTTTTTTGGTCCGACCACTGTAGGCCATTTTGGTCTGGCACTATAAATTTTTGATTTTGTTGTCATTTAATCCTGGCTTTTACTAGAGAGTTGACTAAAAGCCACAAACAGCAGCCATGTAAGAGTTTGAACATCTGTCTATCTTGACATTTTTTTTCACTAGATTAAGCAGTACACCACCTTTAATCTCAGTTTTAGACAAAGTCTCTTGACAAGGGCAAAATGCCAACAAACTTTTTGTCAGAGTATAGCATGTGTGGTTTTTAGAACACTTGCCAATACAGTCCTCCTTTCTGTCTGGAACTTCTTGAACCTGGCTTTTTAAACTAAACACTTTTATCAGCATTTTGGTGTTTTGAGCTCTATCCAGTATTTTTCATTAAGCTCAGCTCAGAGCACTCCAAAGCTTTTTTAGTCAGCATTTGCAAACACTTTCAAACTCCTCCTGCAAAGCAGTTTTAAAGGAACCACATGGTTAGGTAAAATCACAGCAACAAACCCATTCCTGGTACCAATTTTTGTCTTAGTTACTTTCAGGGGACACTCAGATCCAAACTACAACACACAACCAATTTCATAAAACAAACTCTACTTCATGAATAGGGCTAGACAACCCCTGATGCAATCATAGAGGCTGATTTCAATACCTCACTCTCACAAACGGATTGGTCAACTAAAAAAGAAAAGAAGAAAACAAGAGAAAAGAAAAGACTTAAACTATGCCATGGGTAAAATGGACGTAATAGATGTTTACAAAATGTTCACTTCGACACAGCACAACATATTTTCTTTTCAGCAGCGCACGGCACTTTTTTCAATACAGGTCAGGCATTAGGCCATAAAGCAAGCATTAATACATACAAAGGAACTGAGACAATCACGTGGATCCTATCAGATCACAGTGGAATGATATTAACAGCAAAAGAAGCCGCAGAAATTCCAAAAATGCATGGATATTCATTGATGCACTTCTGAATGATCAGTGGCTCATTCAAGATATCAAAGGAGAAATTTAGAAATGCTTAGAATCAAGTGATAATGCAAACTAACGCATCAGCATCAGTGGGACACAATGAAAGCAGTTCAAAGGGGGAAGTGCACACCTGTACATTCCTACATAAGAAGAGCAGTGACCCCAAATAAATAACGTAATAGTGCATCTCAAGATCCTAGAATAAACAAGAACAAAGCAAGCCCAAATTCAGAAGGACAGAAATAATAATGAGTGGAAGCTAATAAAATAGGGACCCAAAGAATAAAAAGGATCAATAAACCAAATGACTTATTTCTTTGCAAAGATAAACAAATCCATAAATCCTTAGTCAGTGCCTGGAGGAATAGCTCAGCAGTTAAAACATTTGCCTAACAAGTGCCAAGTACCTAAGTTTGATTACCCAGCCCCAAACAAACTGGGCATGGTGGCGCACTCCTGTAATCCCAGCACTTCGAGGCTGAGGCAGGAGGACTGTTTTGAGTACAAGGCCTGCCTAGGCTACATAGTGAGTTCAGAACCAGCCTGGAATAAACAGGGAGACCCTGACTCAGAAAAGAAAAAAAAAATCCTTAACAACACTTACCATAAGAGAAAAATAATTAATAAAATTAGAAGTAAAAGGAAAAAAATGATAGCAGATGCCACTGAAATCTAAAGGCTTACTAGAAAAACTATTTTGAAAATTTATATTCCAATTAAGTGGCAAATCTACAAGCAATGGCTAGATCCCCAAATGCATATGATATACCAAAATTGAAGGAGAAGATGCAAAAATCTAAACAAATCAGTCACAAGCAGTAAGATTAAAAAGTAGCAATTAGAAAGTTCCCAATGAAGAAAAGCTCAAAACCCAGTGGATTTGTAGAATTTTTTTACCAGACCTTTAAAGCCAAACTAACACCAATACTCCTCAAAGTTTTCCATGAAACAAAAAGGGAAAGAATGCTCCCAGATTCTTTCTATAAAGCCAGCATTATTTGGATACTAAAACCAGATAGGGACAAAGAAGGAAACAGAAGAGGAGGAAGGGAGGGAGGAAAGAACATGCAGACACATAAAAAGAAAACCTTAAAAGAGTCTCACAAGATTAACAACACATTAAAAACATATACCATGACCAAATTAGGTCCATCCCAAAGAAGAAAGGTTGTTTTAACACATGTTAACTAATAAACGTAACACGCCACATAAACAGAACCAGAGATAAAACCACATGATCATCTTACTAGATCCAGAAAAGCCTTAAACAAAACTCAACCTTGTTTCAGGATTAGGGAAAAAAATAGACCAAGAAAATAAGTACAGAAGGATCTTTTCTCAAACTGAGAAATGCGATATATGACAAATCCATAGTCAACATCATCCACAGACAAGCCTCTTCAGGGGGGAGGAAAAAAATTCCCTCAAAATCAGGAATGAGGCAAAGGAGTCTATTCCATCCACTCCTCTTCAGTATTGGACTGAAACATTAGCCAGAGCAGTTAGGCAAGAAAAGGAAATAATAGACAGAAATATGAAAGGAAGAAATCAAATTAATGCTCCCTCAAGTGACACAAAACTTTGTAAAGAAGACATTAAAAATCCACCAGAAGGCTCCTCGGTCTAATAAGCAAAGTCAATCAAGTGGTAGGTTTTCAAATCAACACACACACAAACACACACACACACACACACAAAACTTCAAATACAAAAGAAGCAAATACAAAGGTAACACTTAAAGCCATAGGCAAGCCCTCCTAAATTGGAAATAGCATCAAGAATCAAGAAATGAGACTGCAGGAAATTCAAGTATCTGCATACAGCCAGGTCTGGTGGCACAGGTCTGAATTACCAGCAGTCTGGAGGGCAGAGGAGGCCCTGAGTTCAATCCCCAGTACAACCAAAAATAATAAAATAAGGAATCAGTGACAGGACAGCCAACTCATAAAATGGGAAAAAAATCTTTGCTAGCTTCTCTTCTGAAAGTGAATTAATATATAAAGAACTCAAAAAACTTCACACCAAAAATTTCCCAGTCAAAAAAATGAAGATATGAACTGACACTTCCCAAAGAAAAATGTACAAATAACGATAAATACACGGAGGAAAAAGTTCAACATCTTTAGTGATTAGAGAAATGCCAATCAAAACCACATTGAGACTCCATTTCACTCCAGTTACAACTGCTATCATTAATACAAAAAAATGCTGATAAGGATGATGTGATGAAAAGGAGCCATCTCCTACAGTGTTGGCTGGAAATCAATATGAGACTCTTCGAAACCCTAAAAACAAATACACCATTCGACCCAGCTATGCCACCCCTGGGTATAGTCTCAAAAGAATTAAGGGCAGGAAACTATTTGACACATACATACCCACATGTAAAAGGGCACAATTCATAATTGCTAAGCTCTGGAAACAGAAAAAATGCCTACCAATAGGTGAATGGATAAAGAAAATGTACACGTGTGCATGCACACGTGCCATGGGGTGTTATTCAGTCAGAAATAATAAAATCATCATATCTTTTGCAGAAAAATGGATGAAACTGGAGACTATCAGGTTAGGAGAAGCAGGTCAATCTTCACAACTTAAATATATTATGTTTTCTCTTATATAAGTAATCTTATACATTTAAAAATAAATGAACTAAGAAGATGTGACAGGAAACTAAAACATATATAGCCTATAAGACATAAGAAGGGGTCCAGGGAAGAAGAGACGAGGAAGGGATGTGAAGGAGGGTCACAGGAACGAAACAACCTAAAAACAATGTATCAATTTTAGGAAAATGTGTATACAAACATGTGGCCTAAGAGTGAAATTGTGTGTGTGTGCAAGTGTGATGTGCTGCAACATGAACACTAAGAGCATTATGCCAGGTGGAGCAAGCCAGCCACCGAAGGACAAATACGGCAGGACTCCAGTTACGTGACATATCTGCAGTAGCCAAAGTCACCGAAGCAGAAAGTACCGTGGTGGTTTCCAGGGACTGTGGGAGGAGGAATGAGCACATGCAGCTTGGTGGATACACAGCGTCAGTCATGCAAGATTAAAAAGTTCTCGACATCTGGTGCGCAACTTCATGCTCATAATTAACAATACTGTAAAGTGTTACATACTGTTAAAAACTGGTCCAAAGGGAAAGCTCTTGTATTTTTAATAAATAATTTTAAAACTCATTTTTCTTGGTTATTGAAACTTGACAGTAGTCTTAAAATCAGGTAGTGTGGTCTTCCAGCTTTTTAGTTTCCAAATTATTTTGACTATTTTCCTATATAAAGTTTAGAAATATTCTTCTGGTTTCCACGAAGATGAGTAAAACTGTCTTTCAGTGGGGTTTTACTGAATCTATACATTAACTTTGGAAGAAATGACATCTTGATAGTATTTAGTCTTCGAGTCCATGAATAAGAAACACCTAAGTGCTGATTTAGTGTTTCCCTTATTTCTCTCACCAATGTCTTATAATTTTTAGCAAACAAGTTTTACACATAGGGGCTTGGGGTGTAGCTCAATGGTTATCTCACTTGCCTAGTATAAACAAAGCTTTGCCTTCTGAACCCACAAAGATTAGCTGGGCATGGTGGTGAATGCCTGTAATCCTAGCCATGGGGACGGACACTGAGGCAGGAGGACTGCGGTGAATTCAGGACCAGCCTGAACTGCAGAGCAAGACAATGTCTTAATAAATAAACAAGCAACAAATCTTGCACAAATTTTGTTACATTTACCTACAAGTAATTAAGTTGTTTGGATGCTATTTGAATACTGCTTTGATAAGTTTTCAAGTTCAAAATTCTTGATGTTAGTTTAGAAAAGTACAATTAACTTTCATATAGTTACTCTGTATCCTGTGACCCTGCTTAACTTATCTATTAAGTCTAATGGTGGAATTCCATTTCTTTCCAGTCTGTATGCCTCTTTCTTTTTTCACCTCAACACACTACCTAAGGCCTCCCTGAAAGTATTATAAGGGAGTAATGAAAGCCATCATCTTTAATTTGTTATGGCAATTCAGTATTTCATTTTTAAATACAATGTAGGCTGTAAGATTTTCATAGATACCATTTATTGGTAGAGGAAGATTCCTTCTATTTCTTAAAGTTTTATCAGAAAAGCATGATGGCTTTTTTAAACGCTTTGCCTGTATCTCCTTAGATGAGATCTTTTGTCTTCTTCAGGCTGTTAGTATGCCAAATTGCATTAACTGATTGAAGGACATGGAACCAACCTTGAATTCTTGTAATAAAGCCTATTTGGTCACAGTATATTTTCTATTCTTTTTACAGAGTATATCTTATTTGCTAAGATGCTCATCCTTAGTTATATCCATGGAGACTGGCCCTAGGACACCCTACAGATACACAACCTGCATATGTTCAAGTCCCTTATCTAAAATAGCATAGTATTTTCATGTCAACCACACATATCCTTCCATATACTTTAAATCATCTCTATATTATCTAAAATATAATGTAAATATAATGTGAATGCTCTTTAAATAGTTGTTCCTTATTTAAAAAATAACAAAGAAACATCTGTTATATGCCAAATACAGGTGCAATTTTTTTCAAACACTTTTCATCCCTAGATAAATTCTAAACATGAATTCCATGAATAGAAAAGGCTCACAATATCCTATTTTAAAAATTTTTGTCTGTATTCATTAAGGATATTGGCCTAGGGTTTTCTTATAAAATCTTTGCCTGATGTCGGTATCAAGGTATTGCTGATTTCATAAAATTGATTCACCAATGTTCTCTGATTCTCTATTTCTGCAAAAGGTTTTTTAACTTGGCATTCTTTTTCTTTCTTGTCAATGCCAATGAAGCCACCAGACTTCTCCTGTGCAAAGGCTTTATATTATCTAGTCCGTTAAATTCTTTCAAGGTATTCATTTGATGTAAATTTTCATATCTACTAACATGAAAGTGGCTAATATTCCCTCACCATTTTAATATCTGTAGGATCATATGGTGATGCCTTCTCTTTCACTTTTTTCCTATAACATCTGTTTTTAAGGTACACAGAAAATAAACAAAGTTAACATTTAATCAGATCCTTTTTTAACTTGATACATTTGTTCCATGATGTTGGTGTGTATTTCTGCTTCAGTAATTACGATCTTCATCAGAGCCCATTACTTTTCTTCACTGAAATTAACATTTCTGGTTTCTTTTATTTACATTATTAACCTTGTCCTGAAACCTTTCTACTTAGTTGTTCATATCTTGCTGTCTGTATAATTTTCTTATGCTTGAGTGGAATCAGGCTTACCGGGTTCAAGTTAACTGATCCAGAATTTGGGCTAAGATATTGTCTCCCCTTTCTGCTTCCCTGTGCCTCACTTTCTGCTGTGCCTCACGGCCAGGATGCCCGTGTTTCACCTGCAGCCTGACCGGTCTTTGGTCTCCATCTCAAAATTCTTGTCAGCCAAAGTACAGCCACCAGGAATGAATCAGCTGCCGCTATTCTCGAGCCTACCTGAGGGGATCTCCCTTTTACATTCCTCATTGAATTGAAATTTATGTCTTTTCTCTCTTTTCCCCTGTTAGTTTGGTTAGACTATCAACTTTTTTTCTTGAATACCAATTTTGGGATTTAGCAACTTTTCTATTTTTATTTTCAATGGCATTTCTCTTATTACTGTTTCCTAGTCTGCTGGTTTTAGACTTTCAATTTGTTCACGTTTCATTTGGGCGTAGAGCACTAACCTATGGCCTCTTTTCTACCTTACACATTTAATACTATGCATTGCCCTCCACGCACGGCTTTAGCTCAGTCACTTATGTTTCAGTGTGTCACGGCATCAATGTTATTCCATTCAAAATAGTGCTTCGCTTCCTCTTTGGTTTTCTATTTGACTCACGAGTTATTCAGACAAGTTCTAAGTAGAACTGCCCAGGGATCATTCATATCGATATCTAGTTTAATTTTATTATGACCAGAGAAGATATTTTATCTAACTTCAGTTTTCTTTCAGCCCAAGAATATATATCTCTCAGATACACTTGAGCAGAATGGGGACTTTGATGTTTTTACATATTTTTCATAGTTGTCTCTGAACTCGATTAGTGCCAGTTGACTGACAGAGCTGGCCAGCCTTTTTCATCCCTATTGGAGCTTCATCAACTGAGTCTATGAGTTACTGAAGGACCTCTGACATCTCCAACTACTTTGACTTTGGTTCCTTGGTTATGGCTCTTTTACATGTTATGATTGTCATGCATTTTGGATTAACTGGCTGTCTCCTTATTCACTATGTAATATTTTTCCTTTCTAATTTGTTATTAATATAACCACATCATCTTGTTTTTGAATAATGTTTTGCATGGCATATCGTTTCCTCCTTTTCCTTTTAACCTAAATATTTATATTTCAGGTAGGTTTACTGCAGACAGCATATACAGTTAAGTCTTCATATTTCACACTGACAATCCTTGCCATATTAAGAAAAATAAACTACATTCTTGTGCCTCTTGTAGCTCTTTAAAATTTGGATATCTTCATAAGCTAGCTAACTCTTCCAGCCACTAGCACTAATTCTAGTTGATGAATGTTTTCTTGCTATACAAGTGGTGGTTTCATGAAAATTAAACATTACCTTTTCAAAAAAGCTCAAGGCATATTTACATTTCTGTTCTTCAAATCCCAGTAAGATAACCACATTCAAATATTATCCCTCCACTGACTTATAAACATCTCTCTCTAGCTCAAACCTTCAAACTCACTGGCAAACCCACTAACCCAAAACTCAACTTAATGTTTCACCAGAACAACATATCTGCAATTGAACTTTTTATCTTTCCTCTCACACTCTACGTTTCTGATCTGCACCATTATGTAATGGCTCTCCCCTCAGGGAACAGTAGTACCATTCTCCAGACTTCCAACTGGGAATTCAGGCCAGTGCCCTCGCTTTTCCTCCTATCTAACCTACTACCCTACTAATTCTATTCTCATGTATTTTTTTCAAATATCTCCCCCTTTTCTTTGCTATCTTATCTACAATGTTACTACCCATTATCAGGCTATCATCATGTCTGACCCGGATTCTGGCATCACTCTCTGAATGGCTGTTCATCCTACTTGCAGTCTTGAAGCACCCAGCATTCTCCTATCCGACTCCCCAGAATCTTCAATCACACACTGGAAGTCCCTTGACTTCTTCCTCATCTATTCTCAACATCTTCCTCCTCCATGGAAGCCATTGTCCCCAACACATGCATAAATCTGTAGTAAATGACACTGTTTACTTCCAGGTCCTGGAACAATTGGTGCTCTCTGTTGCACCTTTTTTTTTTTTTTTTTTTCACTTTCTGAATCTTTAGTTAGAACATCCATCTCTTTCTGCCGTTACCTGATGAACTGTGACTCATCCTTTGAGTCTTGCAGTAGCTTGTCTCCTGGAACACTTTAACATGACACCATAATTTGGGTTCTGTGTGCTCTTTAACAATTCCACACTTGCTTTCTGTATTTCCCACTAGGTTACGATCTCCATGGGAGATGGGTCTGCTGTATTTCCTCCTGCTCACACACAATTTCATGACTGTCAAACGAAGTGATCCTCATTTATTAAGAGAAAAAGTTACAAAACTTAACTAGAATTCAACAGCAGAGCAGGGTTTTCATTTAGGCATACCAACTCTCAGTCCACTGCATTAACCGTAGGCTCAGTTAAAACTACTCAGCACAGGCCTGGAGCACATGACTGTAATCCTAGCACTCTATGAGGCTGAAGCAGGGGGCTTGCAAGTTCAAGCCTAACGTAGGCAAGCTTAACCTTAGTTAGACCGTCTTTCAAAATAAATATTACAAAATGTGCTGCGGATGCAGCTCATTGCGAAAACCTTGGGTTCAATCTCCAATACTGAAAAACAAATAAATAAATAAATAAATAAAGGCAGGCCTTCAGGGTCTCACCATGGTATCTTCTTCCTGTGTGAGGCATTAGAGGTCTTGGATTCAGAAGCCTTTGTACAATTGTCTTTATCCTGTCTGAAATTTTCTCTTCATTGCTTCAATGGGTTAAGCAATATCCATACCAAAGTGATAAAGGAGAAACAGATGAAAGCAGATAAAACGAAATTTTGTAATTCAAAATAATGATATTTATTCAACATATATGTTTCATTAACTAATCCTGGTGACTAAATTCTGATGGGTCACTTTAATCCAGTGTTCTGTATTATTAATTTCGCATACTTTCAAATTTATTTCTATTTTGAATAAAGGACAGGATAAAAACAAAATTACTTTCCCTCTTCTGAAGTCGGAAAACCTTATTGTAAAAACCCACAACATCTGACATCAATTTTATGAGCAGAATTACAAGTATTGGCAATGTGTTAAACTAAAATTCTTGATCCCATGAACACTGTCATATTTAGTTAATTAACTTAAAAACAACAAAAATATTAAAGCAATTAGGTTTTTTTATTCTTTTTCAAGTTGCAAAGTAGAGTCTAAGGACATATCTCAGTGGTTAGAGTACTTGCCTAGCAAAGGCCCTTTCTTTAATCCCCCAGCACCACAAAATAGTCAGGCTGCACTCCTATAATCTCAGCACACTCAGGAGGCTGTGGAAGGATGATTACTTAGAGTTCCAGGCCAGCCTGGACTACAAAGAGAGACACTGTCTCAAAAACAGAAAGGGAAAGGGAAAGGGAAAGGGAAAGAAAAAAGTTGCAAAGCAGGTGATGTATTTGAAAATAAAACAAAGGGACAGAAGATTCTGCTAATGAAGAGGGGCCTCAAAATGGTTTGCTCAGCCACCAGTATTTCTTAATAAAAAGTAGTAAGGATTTATATATAACTATTAAAAGTTTTAACTTTTCAGTAAGATTTTCTCTAAAAATAAACAGAAACCCATGATAAAAACAATGCCACAAATGTCTTTGGGTGGGTCCCATAATAAGCATTTTATCTATTTCCTGGTGTCCAAAACAGTAAAATGAAATCCAGAATATAAATGGCATACATAAATACTAAATATACGTGGCATATTCTCAGTGAATGTTTACAATGACCGTTGCAGTTATTTAGTGTATTATACTCCGTGTTCAATAATGTATGTTGAACTGGGGGAAAAAGAACCCTCTTACACTGCTGGTGGGAATGGAAGGCAGTATGGAAGTTTGTCAAAAGATTGGAAATAAATATTCCCTTTGATCCAGGGATATCTATTCTGGGAATTTTTCCAAAAGAGCTAAAAGCATCATATAATAGAGATACATGCATACCCAGGTTCTTTGCAGCACAACTATCAATAGCTAAGATGTGGAGAACACCAAAATACTCAGCAACAGACCAATGGATACACGAGTTGCGGTATTTGTACACCATGGAGTACCATTCACCTATAAATATAGACAGATTTGAGGGTATTTCAGGTAAATGGATGCAACTTGACACCATCATGCTCCTCAGTGAAGTGAGTCAGATGCAGAAGGTTAAATATCTAATGGCTTCTCTAATATGAGAAACCCAGATCACAATCATCTCATAGAACTAAACAGGGGGAATAATGGGAACTGGAGGGTCAAAAAGGGAGAGGAAAAAGATTTTTAATTTTGCCTGATATCTATGTGCACAAAATACTCACGATCAATGTAAACATTATGTGTTGCATATATACTTATCAATAAAATGGGGGAAATAAAGTATATTGAATTAAAATGACACCAAGGACACCTAACTCTTTTATGCCAATTTCAGGAAGTTGGAACATTAGCAGTAACTATATGCATCATAACTATAGAAAATATTAAAATAAAAAAACAGGTTAAAAGAAGACGATGAACTCTGGAATCCCTTAAGTTCTCACTCACTTATTTTAAAATTATTCACAGATAGCGTCAATCAAATGGATATTATCTATTTTGTTGTGGTTTGGATTTTGTTTGCATGTCCTGAGACAGGATCTCACGCTATCATACAGGCTGGTCCTAAACTCATTATGTAGCCCAGGCTAGCCTCAAATGCATACATTTCTCCTGTTTCAGCCTCCCAAAAGCTGGGATTACAGGCGTGTACCACTCTGCCCAGCCCACAAAAACGGTGGTTTTTTGACAAGAAGCTGTATGTGTGGAGAGCACTAGCAAACATCACGGGGGTCAGGATCAATTGGCTATTAGTATGTATTTAAGATGTGAGGCATCACGTACCATATGCAGTCATGGCAGGCTTACCAAGGGCTAGTCACCTTCTGGGAAAAACATGTATGGTAAACAGCCCATAAACAAACTGTCTCTGGCACTCAGAGGCAAAAATCCAGCTGGGTTTCTTCATCCCTAATCCTAGATTCAGCTGCTGGGTTTTGTTTTTCCAGAGAGAACAGTAGTAGTCTGACTGACTCACCATTCTGTAGAAGTCAGGGAGTGGTTATCCTTCTGTAAGTAATATGGCAAATGGGGTTTCCCTAATTCTCGTAACAGCAGAATCTTAAAAGATTCATAGAAAAAAAGGTGAAATTAAGGTCAAAACACACGTCTCCTGATAATAATAGCAAAAGTTTTAGGGATCACCTAGGGACAAAAGAGGAACAAGTATTTTTTGACACAGAAAAAAATCAAAGTGAGGCACAGAATATAAATTGTTTCAAGCTATGAATATGGAGCCACGATCACAGTTCCCCAAGCAAACACTGAGACTTTCATCCCAAGTTATTCCAGTACACTAACAGCCACGCGTATAAGCGACTCACGATTCTTGCTCATGAGAAAGGGTATGAATCTAAAGTGAATTTAAGGGGAGGGAGCAACAAGACGTTTCTTTCAGATTTTTCACAAGTAGCATTTTAACTAGGAAGATCTGAAAAGTGAGAAGCCAGATCAATGGGAGTGTGCTTAATGAGTAATTGCATTCTTTCCGCCTGGCGAGCCGACAGAGTGCAAACCGACCTCTGCTCCGCGGTGCGCACACCCAGTTCACGTGGCCCCTTCCGCTCCCCAGACATCAGCTGATGGGAAAGGAAGCCATCTGCAGCCTCTGCGTGGCCTGCAGCCTGTAACCCGACCCAGGCGCCCACGCCGTGCCAGAGGCTGCAGGAGGCGCACCCCACACCGCACCCTCTACGGCCTTCAGAGCAGGTTTTGCGCCCTGGCAGGGAACTGTGGCCAAGTTCGCCCAGGCCATCGGGATGCCAGGCACTGACCCTCCGCGGACATGGCTGGGGACCGTAAACGCTCGGCAGGCAGGCAGTGACGGGGTGTGACAGTCCTTCTTGGACACTCCGGCCACATGCCCTCCACGGAGGCTGGGGCCAAGTGGCTAGCTAGACCACGGCTAGGACAGGGCAGCGAGGGGTCTGATCTCCGCGACGCTCGACACCTGCCATGCCCCCCAGACTGCGGCAGCCCCGGAGGGGGAGGACCGGGCCCTCCCCTGGTCTTCCGGTCAGCAGCCTCCATGGTCGGCAGGGAAGGCGGCGGCCCCGCCCGCGGCCAGCTGCGCGGCAGCCCGCCAGGTCAACACGGCCCGTTCCCAGGCACTCCCTCCGCCCGCACCGCCCCGGCCGGCCCGGGTGCGCAGGCGGCCAGGCCGGCCCGGGCCAGCGGGCGGAGGGCTCACGTGGGCCTCCACACGGCCCGGTGCAGGCTGCGAACTGGGCGGGGCTTCGTGCTCACCACGCCCCTCTGCGCCACGCCCGGGCGTGCGTGCGGGACCTTTGGCCCCCCTCATGCCCCGCCCCGCCCTGCCACGCCCCTCCCTCCCGCCCAGCCAACCTCACCTAACTACGTGGGCAGGCGCAGTAGGGGTTTGGTCTGGGGTGGGATACGATTAAGGGCCCCGACCCAGTAGGGAGGTGGGGGTGCTAGAGGACCCAGCTTCGGAGAAGAGGCCGTTTCCTCCGAAAAGAAAGGACTGTCCTTAATACATGCTCCCTTGGGCACCTTGGGAGGAAAGTCAGAAAGAGCTGACCCAGGTTGCCCGCGTCTTTCACGTCATCCACACGCTCCTCTTCCACTCAGTCACGTCAGGAATACATCACAGTTAGTTCCTCTGGCGTCCGCTCAAAGCTCCTTCTCCACAAGCTGCGGTCCGTCATGTTCGTCCACTGGTCAACGCTGTGGGCCCAGTATCCACATTTCTAGTTAGCCTAAGAGGTCTTAAAAGGCAGTCTCATCTGAAGTCACCCTGCCGAGCTGTGGCCTCCTCTTAGAATTTTAACATTCATACCTCTCCCATTAACTTAACCCAATTTCCACCTGTATTCTACAGCTTTCTGGGGGGTGGATTTCCTAAGAAAAGGCAGGCCCCTTAAATCATGGGCCCCTCCCTTATGTGCTAGGTCCCTTGAGAACAGGGAGGCTTTTCGTTACTAACACTCCACTGGAGCTGGCCCGCTGCGCTGCAGCGACAGGTCTTACGGGGCGAGACAGGAGATCCTGTGCTCCACGTTGACCACATTCAGGAGTATTAAGTTTTTGCTTAATTATAATTTTCTGTTGAGAATTTTTTTGTTGTTGATGCTTAAGTGCAGATACCAGGGGAAGTAACTCCACCCTCTCATCCAACCCCCAAATTTCATTTTCTTGATAATAATATATAATCTTAGCTACTCCTTTTTCTTCATCTTCTCTTAAAGCAAATACTGAAGATCCTTGCCAAGGTAGTAAAAAGGATGGGAGAAGAACTGAAGGACAATGACAATATACCGCCTTCAAAATTCTTCACTGACTGGATACCTTCCTAACACCCTCTCTCCCAAAGTTTTAGAATTCACTGACTGATTTGATTCACATCTTTGTTCAGAACATTTGAAAGGATATTGTTGCATTTTATGGTCTACAGTGAAATTCTGACAGAAGAAATACACTAGAAATAGGGTGGGAGGCAGTGCCAGATAATTAGGGAAAGAAGGAAAAGATTTCTGACTTGGGGAGACACACAGTGAGGTCTTACAATGAGGAGCAAAATGGAGTGGGTAGCAGACCACACTATTGTATGTTTTAGGAGCAATGGATACATTCTTGAGCACAGATGACTTGTATATTTCTTATTATGACCAAAACCACATTGTCATGTCCTCATGCAGAGAATCTTTTTCACTAAACAGAGCTTGAGAATTCCTCGCAATAAAAATAGGAAGGACACAGGGAGTGGCTAGTAGCCTATGCCAGAAAGAGATTCTAGGATCAAGTGGATCTGAGTTTATTGTTTTTATGTCTCCACCAAGCAGGAATAACTAACTAGAGCCTGGTCGTAAGTTGCTCCCCAAACTTGTAGTTATTGCTGATGTGCCTGGAGCAGGTACCACCTGTACAGGCTCGGATGCGAGGCCTAACTCAGACCCACACTAATCAAGTGCACCAGATAACTGACTGAATTATGAACTCCTCAAAATAGAACCCTACGAAACAAACAGGGTCCATAATGGGCTTCAAAAAATGAAGATCTCATTTCAGGAGGTCTTAGGACAATCTGTAGTTCTCCCAAACTTTAAAAAAAAAAGAAACTTGCTGATGGAATTGTATATTTCAAAATTATAAAAAAGTTTTACACAGGGGAAGATTCCTAAAAATTAAAAAAAAAAACTGCTTCAGCTCATTTTAGCAGTCTGTCTTACAACAACCTTGTATTACTTGACACAGTCTTTATGGAACCATTCAACGGGTATTTTATCCAATCTTAATTCCCAAGATCCTTACCCTTTTTCCTAAGCCATTATGAATTCTCCTGCCTGTGAAAGTTAGTGATTTTATTTCCCACCTTGTGAAGCTGAATAAAGAATTGTAACAGATCAAAGTTCTGAAGATAGAAGAACAGGCCTCAAAAGCTTGGAGACTGCTGAGGAAGATGTCGTGTCACTCCACAGCAAATGCTTCAGTAACAATTCACTGTGTTCCTCTTTATATCCCACCCCACCACCTTCTGGGATAATGAAGGCCATACCTTGACTCAAGACAATTTTTGGAACTGGAGAAGATCATGGGCTTAGGGCTCATACTCCTTAACTTTCCTTTAAGCAAACAAAAAATTATTAGGTAACTTGGCCAGCAACACAGAGTTGGAGTCCAAGCAGGGTTAGAACTACTTTATCTCTATACAGAGTGAACTGTGCTTCCTGTTTGTCTGCGTAATGATCATTATCCATTTCCTTCCACCCTGTGTGTGCATGACATGCCCATTCATCAAGACCCGAAGTCTCTTTTGCGACCCCTTGGCTCAGTCTGTGACTTCATGTGACCAAGAGAATGCAGGGGGAAATAATATTCTGGGACTTCCTCACTCAGGCCCCAAGGGGTCTGGCGGAGTTGGCTTCCTTCCTCCAAGACACCAGCCTGTGTGCTTTAGAGAAGCTTGGCTAGACTCCTGAGAGATAAGACCCAGTGTGAGGACGAGGAGGGGGGCAAGTGGAAGGGCAGCAGACGGGAGAGGGAGGGAAGTCTTCTTAAAACTCTCCAGCCTGGCGCTCCACCAGTGCCTGACCCTGTGGATCCTAAGTAACTTTCCAGACGAAACACTGCTAAACCCGCTGCCTTCCGTTATTAATCCTCTGCCTCACTGTGTTAACTTACTATGACTAAGAAATCAGGAAACATGACAGACTGCTAAGCCCTCCGCCTTACTTCTTTATTAACTTAACCATAACTGAGAAATCAGGACCTAAGACTATGGCTAGGTTTTCTACATTGAAGGCACACTTCCATGAGTATCAACAAATTTTGTCAAGGCAATTTTCTACTTTAATTTAGATAATAAAACTATAACTTACAGTTTCTTATTTCAGTGATCAACCAACCACGCTACATGTATATTAATGTACTTAGCATAACTAAGTACCATTTTATGGCCAGCCTAAAGCCACCATGATAGAGAGGTCACGTGGAAAGGTCCTATACGGCTGCTTCAGGCAATGTAGCCCCCAGCTGTTCGACCACCCTTTAAAATGTTCTCAAAATCCTAATATACTGATTATCTAATGCCATCAGTGGACCACTAGAAAACTTAGTGGTTCCAGACAACACTATGATCACTCCCCAGTATCCACTGAGGATTGATTTCTATACCATAATCTACTGGAGACTGTTACTATATTAATGATGTACCACTTGCATATAACCATACACATAGTCTCCTTTCATACTCTAAATCCCCTCTAGATCACTCAGGTACGATTCCTGCTGCAATGTAAATACTATGTCAATACGTGTTATACTGTATTTATTTATTGACAAGAAAAAAGGTGTACATGTGTTCAGTACAGAGACAATTTGCCCACGTATTTTCGACCTGCAGTAGGTTAAATTTGCAGGTTAGGAATCTGCGGATACAAAGGGATTTCTGTACTTATTCTGCTGACTGCTTTGCAGCCTGTCAGTGCTCCACGAAGACAACTGGTCCTCAACCTCGACTAGGGCTGGCTTGGAGGCTGGAGAATTGGAATAATTTGAAGACTGGCTCTTTCATGTTTAAAGAGTGGTAGAACAGCTGGGGCTGCATTGTCTGGATTCCTGAAGCATCAATACAGGACCTTTCTATGGGATCTCTCTATCATGGTGGCTTTAGGCTTGTCACAAAGGCATAAAGCATCCCTTCAGTCATGTCACTGGTCTTCCCATGCCAACCTCACACTAGTGGAAGACCATGCAGGAAGCTAGGCTTGGCCATCACATTTAGGAAGCAAAATCCTACCTCATTTAAGGTCTAAACTGTGCCCATGAATTTTACGGTAATGATGAAAACTTGATAGGAAAACTAATTCAGGAAGTGCTAAGTTCTTAAATTATTATTATGAACTACAATACTTAAAATATTTATTAGTTATAATGAATATTTACTAAGTCCCTTAAAGAGGACTTTTTTTGGACTCACAGTTTATCTCTTTCTGCTGTAGGCATTTGGATTAGAATGACAGAGAGGAAAGCATAATCTATCATTATCACTGTTTTACTGTAAGTCCCTCTCCTTTCAAAAAATAGTTCAAGTCACTGCTTACAAATGATACACGTAGAATATTCACATCAAAGTAGACATTCTGAATTTTATCTGGCTCTGATGGCTGCATATTTTAAAGTTAATCACATGCTCTGTAACAAGGGTTAGATGAATAAAAACGTATAGCTCTGCATGCGTTTGCACACGCACACAAACACACACACACACACACACGCACGCACGCACGCACGCACGCACGCAGCATCTCCTACTCCCAAGCGATTCCCGACTTCCCAGCCTGGCTTCACTGACATATTTTTTCTCCAATCTGGCAATGTCATACTGGTATCTTTTCTAACTGTTGCCCAGGGATACTCAAATGGCCAGCGTAGGAAGTATACAGTATCTCACTTTAAGTCTGGTAGGAATCATAGAATGGCTAAGATTTCATTAGTGAAGATGAAGTTTTTGTATGAATCACAAAAACAAAATTTTATTATTGAGAAAAAGTGCCCCAGGGCATTAGAGAAAGGCTGCTATACTTCCGTGGCATGTCGTAGTCATGGTAATAGCGTCTCAGAAATGCTGCAAGAAAAAGTAAATACCCAGTAAAAATTATCTATATACACCTTCTAGTTTCTCATGTGGTCTAGCCTCTAAATCTTATTTTTTTCCAGCTTATTTTCCTTTAGAATTAAGAAGCTATGTTTTTATTATAACCCAAGGATAGTCTATGAATCTCTTAACATTAACTTTTCAAGCTATCTCTGTCAATTAAATTCTGAGGTTTACCAAATAGTTGCAGTTTAGAAAAACTTGGGATATGTCAAATGTTTTCATTTAAAATTGTCCTAACAATGTAATTTGAGAAATTCTGCTGGTCAACTGCAAAATCCTAATATTTCACGGTTAAAGTTAAACATCACTAATAGAATCCATCATGGAATAAACCATTTTTATAAAATAAATTATCCCCTTTCATTGTTTATTGAGTTTTTTTAATTTTTATAATTTATCTCTTAAAATGGAGCAACCCCAGAACATTTTGGCAAAAAGCACAACATTAGCATGAGGACCGGGTTTGTCCCTGGCTGCAACATCTCAACATTTCAATTCATTTTAAAAGAAATGAATTTGCTTTAAAAGTATTTGTCAGGAAAAAGAAAGTTGGGTCAGATGCCAAAGAACGATAAAAGAATGCTGTGAAGAGATATCTAGAACAAGAAATATAACTGCTAAAAAAGAAATCACAGAGCACATCTTTGTGACAATCTGACATGCGGCATTGGGCTCGAAAGAAGCCGCTGAATCAACACATCTCTTGGCCAAACAAGGCGAGGGCCAGCAGCCCACTGGGGTTGGCAGGCATGTTGCCCCTTGGCGGAGGCACATCAACCAAGGAAGTGCAGTTCTGAAAGCAGCTTTCATAGGCTATACACTCACGGCAAGTCTCAGACAAACAGTTTTCATTTAGAAATAAGGAAGTTACTAGTCTAAATACAATTTATTTTCATCACATATACATTCCCAACCCAGCATATATTGAGCACATCCCGTTAATGTTCAGCTCAAACTGAACTTCAGACCATTAGCTCGGTCTGTGACTGTATAGGCGAGCTGACGGTATCAGATCTTGAGGTGTTCTGTTAATCCCCCAGGAGTGGTTCAACGGGTGTTTCAGGTTCCCTGTTTGCTCCACCCTAGAGAAAGATCCCAGGAGACTCACCTGAAGGCCTTTTCCAGTCCTGGCAGTAAGACCGCAAATGAAACTGGGTTTAAAAATCAAAGAGTCACCTGTCATTTCAAGTAATCTCTCTGAGCGTGATTTTCCTCTTTGGTAAAGGGATGGTAATCCTACATGCCCTACTTTTGCACAATAGTTTGGAGAGAGAAAAAAAGTCAGCCAGCATGGAGACAATGCTTACCATGACCCGGCCTGGCTCCTGTGAGCATGGTATGGGAGTCACTCCACCAAGGCCTCATAATGACCTTATGAGGTGAGGACAGAGATCAACCTGAGGCTCAGAAAAGGTCAAGACATTGCCCAAGCCATGTCTGGAAGGTGGCAGGGCCAATGCTTTCCCAGTGACTTCTAACTACTAAGCCATGTTATATCCAAGGTATCATGCAGGAGAACAGCTTTATATTAAGTGGTAAATGCTGGGGAAACATCCTAATTCTTCCTAGCTATGATACTTAATTTTACGTGTATCTCCACATACCTTTTTGGGTTTCCATTTACACTAATTTGAGAGGCAAGATTTTTTTCTCAGAAGACTTGCTATAGCACCAATAAAAGAAATACAGAAAAGTTAAACCACTGAAGAATATAGAAGAAGGACAAGTGTGACACTAAGTCAAACAGGAGCATTTTGGGTAAGCAGCAACCCACATTTACAAAAGAAAAGTGACGCCATTATAATGATTTACTCGGAGGAAAAATACAGCACTTTTAGCAGAAGGCACATTGTTAGAATTGACATTTGTTAAATGAAAGTCAAGATGACATGTTAACCATAGCAAGCTGAGATAGCTTTTCAGCTATAATTAGATGAAAGAGTTAAAAGAATAGATCACTGAGCCACAAAAGGCTCAAAAGAGGTAGGATTTGGCAGACACTTTAGACTCTCAGTTTACTAACATCACTGAAGAAACACTCATCCCTAGAAAATCCAGATCTGTAAGAAAGATTCCAGTAGCCTAATAATTTGCACAGGGTGATTTAAAAGGTATTTATTCATCAAGAATGACCTGAATATTGATTCAGGCAGATACTCATCCTGGGACCAGCACAAAGGTTCGGAGAATTCCTAGAATTCAGAGTTGTACCTTGGACCCCAGAGGTTCATCTGAGGCCAAAAATGAGAGCACAGACTGGATGCTGACCATGAGGAGTTCTCTGTCAGAAGACGCAATTACTCGAGTTGAGCAGAGGAAATGTCTGTTGCTATGCTTTTAGTAAGTACCGGGAGGAAGAGATCTGAAACATGTACCACGAGAGTCTGAGGTCAATATGAGGAAGGCATCCAGGAAGCCTTCTGGAGAGCCTGATTAGAGATGAAAGAAGCTCACAACCTCAGATGCAGCTTCTCTGAACTCCCTGCCTACCCAAAACAGGAACTTCTGTCTTTTCCTGAGCTATACTGAATGCCCTTTTCAACTTCACACCTGAGAGGAACAACATTACTTCCCCTCCAACAGCATATTGCTTCCCTAACAGGCTGTTACCTATGAGGCCTCTTCCCGGATTTGGGGCCCACTGTGAACCCTGCTCAATCATTTTGTCATTTAGACCTAAACCTGGCCTTTCTCATCACCATCTCTATCTCCCTCCATGCCTTCATTCCAGAAAGTTTCAGAGGGGGGAAGGGGAGATTGCAGCAAAGATCACGCGCACACACACAATACACATACATACACACACACACACTCTCTCTCTCTCTCTCTCTCTCTCTCTCTCTCTCTCTCTCTCTCTCTCTCTCTCATGTAAAGGTATTCCTGAATCCCGTAAATCCTGTCCTTTCTTTGTCGTCCAAACACAATTCTGTTCTGTGACTCCCAGCCAATTGAAACTTAAGGCATAGACTGACTTTAATCTCTTTCAGGAAAGCTTGCCTGAGCCGGCAACTCAGTTCACATGGTCTTTATCCTTCTGAGATCCTGTGTCCTGAATCATCTTTAGACTTACATGGTGCATGTAAGAAAACACAAATATTGTCACCCAAACAAAATAATTGGCTGAAAGAGTAAAGATCAAGGCTTATTCCCTTAAGCACAGAAAGCACTTACTCTATTAAAAACAGTAACACAGACACTAGAAATGGCTGCAGTAAATCAGGAAAGGAAGTTTAAATTAATGTAATTGCATTCGATTATGCCCTAACCAAAGAGTAATCTGACCTCATGCCGGACTCATTTTCTCCTTTTTTTTTAATGCCCTTTTTCAATCTTTCTTTCTCACATGCAGTTTTAATGAAGAAGCACGGCAAAGGGATCGAACCGAGAGATTCAGGCTGCTCCGGCGACAACAACGTCGGGGGACAATGAAACCATGCGAGACACTCAGAGTTGCAGAAAGCAAGCCTGAGCTGTCATTCCTGTTTCTGTAGCTTCACCACCAAAATAATAGTCAGCTACCGCTACTTCATTCATGCTTTTGCTGCATACTAGCAGCTTAGCAGCTGCGTTCTCTACTTCCACTTCGCTGCAATCAATTCTTCATTCATCAACTCAACTGGTTTCTCAACCGTCTATCTATTGTGCCACTCTGTTCCCGCGTAGGGTGTTGACTGTTGTGTAGACAGCACCGCAGTATGGGAGCTTCAGATCGCAGCAGCAACAGCTGTAAACAGACGTAGCCTTCAGTCAGCCAACCTTCTAGGCTCAAGGGTGACTCACTGATTTCCTAATTCTCAGAAAAAATTCACACCGCAGTTAATCATTTTCCATGGTACCTCAATGTTCAATAAGCTTTCTTTAAGAGGATTATAGATATTTTCTTGGGAATGATTTCTTCCCTCTATTTAGATTATGCACCATAAAAAGCTAACCACTTACTGAACAAGTGCTTAAAACTGAGACTTTATTTAATGATGTTTGTATGTGTTGTTATTTATGGACAAAAACTATACAACGTGTGAGACTTTTTGCCTCCAAAGGCCCCCATTATGTTTCTAGTGAAGAGATTTAATTTGCATTTTTGAGGGTCACTTTAAGCTTAGGATCAATATTCTGAAAAAAGATGTTACTGTGACCATAACTTAGCGACTTTGATTTTTTAATTTCAATTTCATGGCTAAGATCCAGCTAAGACTAAGGGCCACTTCTTGTTGTCAAAGGAATGAAATCTTTTTTTTTCCTTTTCTTTTTTCTAGCATAGTATGTGATTCTTGAGTATCCGTCACTGCATGCTTCTAAGTATCCAAATTTAAACTTAATGTCTAAAGGAGAAATAATTAACAAATCCACATAAAATATAATCATGAATGTCTCCCACAGAAAGAGAGGGATAGTCTAGGTTTGGGCCATTTACAGTGGCAATTTAGCAAAATAATCAAGGGGAAAAATAATCAAAATTCTTGCTTCATTGATTTCACTTACAAAATGCCAGCTGGTTTCAGTGCTTCCCTGTTTATACGAATACTAATTTCAAGCTCTCACAATAGACCTTCTTTGATTCAGGAATGTTAGGAATAGAACATGAGTAAGTCAAATGGTGTGAAATGCAGTCTGTGAGCCTGACGCTCACAACTGACTTGTGAGACTCTGGTGTCTCAAGGATATCTACTGGAACTTGTTTTATTCTTGGCTATATAATCTTCCAGATCAAGTTCCACCAAAAATTATCCGTGTATACTCCAAGGGGGAACAAACAATCACCCAGGCATGGTTTTGCCCCGCCCTTTGCTACCCTGACACACAATCTTGCATGTGATTATATAAACCTCGCATTTTCATTACAATCCAGCAATTACAAGTACTGTACAACCAGCCTCTGTTTTTCCAATATAAATATTTCTAGTAAGTGACAAAACCATGCAATCATCAGTAGGATTTGGGGTTAAGTCTCCAAATAATCACACTGGAATATTTCATGGCAGGCTGAAAACTTTCTTTTAAGTCTTTGTCCTATCAACCCATTTTTCACTTTAGAATATATAAATGTATCATCAAAAATATCTCTCACCAAGTAAGCGGAGGTTCCCTTAGATGGAGGCGATTTCACTTGAAATAGATATTTCTTTTTCACAAGATTTCAGCTTTTACAGAATTAGCTCTGATATAAATAATATTTTCATCTGCACAAACACATAATATTGCAAACATATTTTTCACTCCATGTGAATTTCCAAAGATGTCGCTTAAGGGAGAAACTAATACAAACTTTGTTGACAGGAAAGATCATCTTTGAAATAAAGAGGTGCAGCTCAGTGGTTAAAGTGCTTGCCCAGCAAGGACAAGGCCCTGTGTCTGATTCCCCAGCATCACAAGCGCTGGGCCTACGTCGCACACCTGTAATCCCAGCACATGGGAAGACTGAGACAGAACTGCCATGAGTTGAGGCCAATCTGGGCCACATAGTGAATTCAGGACCAGCATGGACTACAGAGCGAGACTTGGTCTCAAAAAACACTAACTTAGCTATTGTTAGTTGTGCTGCTGTGAACACAGGTGTACATGTATCTCTGTTATATGTTGTTTTTAACTTTTTTTTGGAACAGTACCCAGGAGAGGTATTGCTGAATCCAATGGAATATTTATTTTCAGCTTTTTGAACAATATCCACACTGATTTCCATCCACCAAGAGACCAATGGATACAAAAAAAGAGTGATATGTGTACACAATGGAGCACTACTCTTCCATAAAGACAGATAGGGTTGAGGCATTTGTAAGTAAATGGACACAACTTGAGACCATCACGCTCAGAGAAGCTAGTCAGACTCAGAAGATTAAATATCACATGGTTTCCCTAATATGAGAAATGCAGAATGAAGGCATTTTATAGAACCAAATGGGTGTGATGATGGGGACAGAGGGGACAAAAGAGGCAAAGCAGGGAGGGGAATGGGTTGTGATGATGTCACGATATATATGTGCATGCAAAGAACCCTCAAGTTCACTGTAACCATTGTATATTGCGCACACGCGTGCACACACATACACATGCACACATGCTGGTAATAATGGGAAAAAATAATATAAAAAATAAACAATTCAATCACCTACAATGAGCCTAAAAACAGGGCTCCCATGAAAACATTTTTAAGAATGAAACATGTAAAATACACAGAAAATACCAAAGAAGCCCAGTACGATAGTACATGCCTGTGACCCCAGGACTCTGGGAGGCTGAGGGAGAAGGGTTGCCAGTTCAAGCCCAGCCTAGGCAATGTAGCAATTTAGCAACTCTATTTCAAAATAATAGTATTTTTTTAAAGGCTGGGATGTAGTTCAGGGTGTAGGCCCTAAAGTCTACTTCAGTGCTGAAGCGTGCGGGGGGAGGGCGGGTAAGAGGTAAGGAAATGGGTACACTGCAAGTCTGGGTGGAGCAGGAATAGGCGTAGTTTTATACTTGAGACTGATGTATCTGGACATCATCCGATGGGTGACCCTTATATTTATACCACTGAGATAGGATCTTACTCTATAGGCAAAGCTAGTCCTAAACTTGTCATATAGCCCAGACTGGCCTCAAACTCATGGCAATCCTCCTGCCTTAGACTCCTGAGTGCTGGGATATACAGTAGGACCAATTTCAAATGGATAAAAAATTTAAAAATCAACACTAAAAACTTCTCAAACCCTAGAAGAAAAATCTAGTGGTCTCTTACTGACTTTGAAGTAGTATTCTCTCACCAAGAGTTCAAAAACTGTAACAGAAAATTTTGATAAATTAAACTGCACAACAATAAAACTGTGGTAGAAGCCACCACAAGCAAGTGGAAAGACAGATGACACAACTGTAAAAGGTAACGAAAGGCGGGTCTTCGTAATGGAAAAGAGCTTCTTTAAAATTGAGTAGAAAAAGTCCAACAGAGTAAGAAACCTTCCCAGAAGCACAATAAACGAATGAGATACTAATTTTCTCCAGCCATTCAGGAAAAAAAAAAAACCTCAACGATAATAACAGGTGGAAAATAAACAATCTTACAAATAGCTAGTTGAGCGCTGAAGGAATGGCACAGTGGTTAAACCATGCACTTGCCTTGCAAGTGCAAGGCTCTGAGTTTGATTTCCCAGCACTACATAAAGCTGGGTGTGGTAGTGCACACCTGTAATCCCAGCACTCAGGAGGCTGAGTCAGGCGGATTGTCTTAAGTCCAAGACCAGTCTGGGCTACACCAGTGAGTTCAGGACCAGCCTGGGCTATACAGCAAGACCCTGTTTTAAGAAAGAAAGAAAGAAAGAAAGAAAGAAAGAAAGAAAGAAAGAAAGAAAGAAAGATAGATAGATGATAGATAGATAGACAGACACAGACTGACAGGCAGACAGACAGATCAAACAGCTAGTTGAAGTAGATCAAATAGCTAGTTGAAGTAGAAATTACTACAATCTCTATGTAAGGCATTATGGCCTGATCTACCAAAGTAACTAATGATCATTCCTTTACCTGAGAATTTCACCTCTGTGGATATACTGGTGAAATGATTGTCAAAGTTACTTACTACAAGATTGTTCACCAGGAACAACTCAAACATGCACCATAGGAGACTAGTTAGATATTAATAAATCATAGTATAGTCACATGGTGGATTACTATATAGGTATAAAAAAGAAAAAGAAGTGGAAGTGATCCATTTACTAGTAGAAAAATATCATCCAAGATGCAGCACATTAAAAATAAGGTTTCAAATAAAATTGAAAGAAATATTTTTACCTAATGAGAGCCTATGCACACATTCTACTATTAGTTACGTATCACTTTATTGCCACATTTTCTAAAACTGCATGCTGCACTAGAAAATTAAAATTAAGCTCAGTTGAAATTCATAATTAAAAAGAAAGTCACGAAATTATTTTAATAATGTCCTAAGCTTGACTTTTCTCTATCAGTTTAGGCTTTCTTTGTGTAACTCTGTCACTGAGCTTTGGCATCAAATATAATTACCCCATTTTTCTTAGAAACATTCGTGAACATGTTCTGATCAAGGAGTCAACTCTTTCACTTAAGAATTTTAGCCTATCTGAACGTTTTATAAACGCATCAGCGCGTGGGGTCACGTTAACATTTGCACACTTTGTCACGGGCAGGAAGAGCCAAGTTAATTGGCCATCTCCCTTCTTCCCTGCCTTTCCTCCTTCTAAAGTACAAAAAACACGACTTTTCCCCTGAAGTTAAAAACTATTCCTTTGACAAGAAGGTATAGACTCTTAGACATGGGGGAAATGATTAGGAGAGGAAATGAAAGAAAAAGGGGATAAAAGAATTGAAAATGATCGGGACATCTGATATCATTGTGCTTGTGCCGAGTCCCCAAAATGGACATCAATTTTTTTTGTCACTTCTCTGCACTAATCAAAAGAAATATTCCTTCAAGAGTTAAGATGTTGTATTCAGTACACAGAAGTTGTTTTCCTGCCCATGTAAGATTCTCAAGTTACAAAATAATTTTTGAGATTCCTTGACATTTTCCCTTTAAATACAAATTTTTTTTTTAAATCAGAAATGCAACTTAAACTCAAGTTGAACCCACCCCTCCATGCCATTAGCTGTCCATCTCAACCCATCCTGTGGGCATCTTTTGAGACACTTCACAGAGTTATTAAATAAAGAACTGCACATTTTACTGTTCACACTTTGCCTCTCCAAAAGACCAAGAGTGAGAACAGAGATCAGATCTCTCCTCCTTACTCAAGTCTCTTCCATGGGCCTGTAATGTTACACGGTGGTTATGCTGCACACTGCACGTGAAGTTAATGGAGAGCCCCAGTAGATATTTGTTGAGCAAATAAGCTGCCTTTATTTCTTCCAGACATCTTTCCATCTGTTAGAATAACAAAGTCCTAGAAGTCAGGGACTGTTTTCAAGTAGGCGGCATCAAATTATAGACCGCCCTAATTTGCTATTAAGGGAATGATCATACGTCGGTAGGATGTCAAGACTGACAGATCCAGTGGTCCATATGGGTGATGCAATGTAACTTGGCCAGCTTGCTTAAAGATAAAATTTCAAAATATATTTTGCACCAATGATTTCTAGCCACTAGTGTGCTGACCACCAACTTTTTTTGGTGCCTGGAACCAGTGCTGCTGGTCTGAACAGAGGTGGAGCCCAGGCAGCAACGCGAGTGATAGGGAGGAGCTGTAAACACAGTCGAAGCTCAGCCTGCTCACCTGCTGCTCAGCTCCAGCTATGCGGCCCAGGTCTGAACAGGCCGCGAGCCCGGGTTGGAAATCCCTAAACTGGTGCTTCTCAAGCTTTATTAAGAGGATCAGCTGGAGCGGACAGTGCCAGCCACCTCCGAAGTGGATTCCCAAGCCACACAGGGTACCTCCAGCAGGTGGGGGAGTATCCTTGGAAAGGCCACCTAGGTCCTACCACCTAGGGTTGGACACTAAAACACATTTACAGTACGTACACATAGAAAGTACATCTTCCCCTCAAAACTGTTTAATTTTCCTTGGGTTATTATAATGACAAATTCCTTAACCTGATAACAGATTTTTTAAAAATGAAATCGCGTATTTATTTTATGGTTTGCACAAGATGTACCTTGAGTACATCCAGATTTTCATAACCCATCAAACAGTTTCTCAGTATGTGTTATGGCAGGATATTCTAGAACTGCCAAGAAAAGTAAATTCACAGAGCTGCCTGCAATTCACTAACTCTAACAAATTAGCATAAGCAGCCCCATTTTAGAAGGAACGGGTTTTTTTTTGCAAGTTACACAGGAAAAATACTGTGGCTTTGCCTTTATATCACTGAAACCGTCCATGGAGGGCATGGCCTCCTCATGAATATCAACCACAGGCCAGATAACTCGGCACAGCTAGAGTCCTTAAGGTGAAACTCCTTAACAAAGCATCGGGTTGTGATCGTAGCCTAACCAGGAAAACTAGCTAACCAGTACCTATTTTTACGGATTTATAAAAAATGCATATCAAATAAAACCTCTCAACACTTGTCAGCTCTCCTGTGAACATACCATATAAATGGACTGGCACCGGCTGCCAGGAAAAACGAAAGGCCAAATGACTCTCTTCCACCCATGCTGTGAAGTTCAGAGAGAAATCTGTCCCAGACCCAAAGCGTCCAGAGAGGAGACAATGAGCCTTTTAGCAAGAGCTCAAAAAATGGATAAAATTCTTCAGATTTCTCTGCCCCGCACCAAAGACCTTATATTCACCATCATAATTTCAAACGTCTCTTGTTGGTTGGTTGTGGCAAAAAGCAAAGGTATTTTCAAATATTCAATTTGCTTCAACTCTGTTAATTCCAGCCAAAAACACCAAAACACATAGAAAATGGCAGCTGCAGCCTTACCTGGTTGATGACGTATCTGCGGTGCCCTTGGTGGTCGGTGGAACATGAGAGAAGTATCGTAACACCTAGAATCAATAACAGGAAGAAATTATACAGTCTGCGTTACATACTTTTCTGGTACACGTGAAACCATTCATATGCACTTAAGATGGTCTTGAATAGCTCATTTTTAAGCACAGCAGCATCAGTTCCCAGAGCCCTGCTCCTCCAACAGGTGGGCAAGGTGCAGAGGTCCAAGGTTCTCCACCCACTTACCGGGGGTGGTAAAGTCTCCAGGCGGCAGGGGAGAAAGCAGAAGTCTGTTCAGGATGTAAGCTCAGGAAGATTTAAAGACAAATAAGTTTCCTGCCACCTGCTTCTCATTTCTCAGCTGGATGTGATACTCTAATTTCTCCATTTGCGCTCTCTTCCCTAATTGAAGATCTCAGACTCGCCCTTGCCCTCCCACATGGCCTCCTCCCTCCCGAAGTGCAATCCCAGCAGTCTTGCCTACTGCGGTGAAAAACACTCGTCGGTTACATTAGAAAATTGGGGGGGGGGGGGGGGAGTCCCAGGCACATCTCCTTCCCATCAGTCCCAAGGTCCTGGAGAACCTACCTTTCAAACAACTGCAAGAGTTCCCAGTTTTCTTCATCTTCACGTTGGCCAGGGACTGGGCATTTCAGTCCCTCTCCTGGATTTTTCACAAACTCTTAAAGCTGTCTCCCCATCTCCAAACATAACCTGTTCCGATCCACTTTCTTCATATCACTGATAGCTGGCTTTCAGGAGCATGGTGGTTGGCCTACTGTTTAGTTCTCTTGGTAGGGGCAATGTTGGGAATCGAACCTAGAGCTTGCGAGGCAAGTGCTCTGCCAGCTCTACATCTTATTTTTATCTGTTTGCTTCTCTTGTTTCTTCTTGAAGTTCATTCCATGCCCAAACACCAAACGCGCCCCACTTGTTGGTTGCCTGAGAGCAACGCGCTAGATCTTAAACTCTGGAGCAGGGGACGTGTTCTCTGTCCACTGGGCAATCCTTCCTGGCTCTCGGTCGGCTCAGCTCCACCTCTTCCTGGTCTTGGACCCCAGTGTGGAAATCTCTTCCTCGCGTGGCACCCTGGGCTGAGCGTGGCTGCTTCCAGAAGCGGGCCGCAAGCGCTGGAGTGCTCGCCTCGTTGCTCCCCACACAGGGCCGGCCCGGAGCAGGGCTCTGCAAAGAAGGCAGCAGCTGACGGATGACCTGTGCGCAGCACCGCACGGGTAACCAAGTAGGGTTTCCCAGCTGATTCCATTTGTTATTCTAAAACGGGATTGGCCCAAACACAGACTGTGATAAGAGTCACCTGACTCACTCATGCAGCCAAAGACACACAAGGACCTGGAAAAGATCTTCCAATCTGAAGAGAACCGTGGTGAGGACCAGAATAAACTTCTTTTTCACCCTGCTCTGAGTTGCCTTAAATAAACATGTTTTACACATTCTCAAAAAGAGGTAACACTGATTACCTCCAGGAGAGTGGGACACTGGAAAGAAAATACTAGGAAAGATTTTGTACTGACCCTCACATATCACAGGCTGTGAAACTTTAAATCATGTTTCATGTGTGATCAAATACTTAAAAAAATAATGCCAGGTGTGGTGACATAGGCCTGTCGTGTCAGCATTCAGGAGGATGAGACAGAAGGGTTGCTAGAACTACCACAGCAAGATCATGCCTCAAGCGAATGCTTAGAAAATGTAAACAAAAATAGAGATTTTTAGGCCCTTGTGTGACGATTATTACTTATGCAACTGGAGGTGGGACCAAGAACTCTGCATTTTGAACAGACTGTCTGGTAACATCTCTGATCCCTAAGTTTAGGGAGCAGTGCGAGTATTGGCTGGGGTGTGAAAGATCATGGAATCCAGCAGTCCCTAAATGGAGGCATCATCCCTGATTTAATCACAATGTCTGGGGAAGGGGCCAGGGAAGCCATGTTGTGTAGCCACTGCAGGTGATGCTCACAGGGGTGGTCGGCAGCTTGCACTGAGACCACTGACCACGTGTACACAGTCGCCCACCGGAAACACAAAACGTCTTCTCCATCTTGTATGCACAGATTTCTCTGTCTTGGAGGCAGCCAGCCGCCCTCCCAAAGGGTCCCCAGTGAGTCCTGCCTCGTGGCACCCGCACCCTAGGCACTGCCTCTCCCAGCACACTGGCTCGCCTGGACGACCAACAGGTCAAGCAAGCCACAGAGGGTGACTTCCAACGCAAGGGGATAAAAGCCATTTCGGCGGCTTTGTTCTGCCATAGATTATTCGCTGTGAAGAGTCAACCCATGTTGCGAGGGCACTTGGGAAGCCACCCTGTGGGCTACCGAGTTTCCCTGCCAACGGCCAGCACAGCCTTGCCAGTTAAGTGAATAAAGCAACTCGAAAGTGGGTCATCTGGCCCTCGTCAAGCCTCTGATGCTGGCAGCCCCGGCTGACACCTGACTGCCGCTTGGGCAGACCCTGAGACAGGACCACCAGGCTCAGCCACTCCTCAGCCCCTGACCCCCTGAAACGACCAGAAGGAACAAATGCTGACCATCGCTTTAAACTGCTAAGGTTTGGCGGGGAGCGTGGGCGAGGACGCTAGGGGGAGAACTGTGGACACACCAGACGGAACTGATGATAACCCTGCTTTCCCGCCGGTGTAGTTCTTCCGGTGACTCCAGTAAAACCCACTTAATTGTCATCTCCCAAGTGGCAGAAAGGGACAGTCACTTCCCCAGGAGCCTACAGGGGAGCTACTACATTTCTTTTTTCTGGGTGAGCATTCGGTCAGGGCGCTGCGGTGGGGTTTTCAGGCGTGGACAGTGCTATGAAGACTCATCAGGCCCATCTCCTGTGGCTGCAGAGAGCAAAAATCCCAGCGGTATTTTTTTTCTTTTTTGTAGTGAATTGTTGGGCTTGTCCACTGGCCGCACTCGCATGCCCGTGGAAGCCACTCTCTGACATGTCCCCTTGGGATGTGTGGTTGCCTCCTTACGCTCTGCTAAATTCTGGGAATGAATCTCTGTTTTGACAGAGGAGATGGGTGCCAATTTTCATCTGGTGCCAATTTTCATCTGGTAACATCACAGGATCAGAAAGCGTATTCTCCATCTACAGTTACCTTCCAAGGCTTAGGACTGCAAGTCCCTGGAAAGAAGCCATCCCCGTCTCTGTCCTTTATGTCATCTGCAAAGTCAGAAGGGCAGGATTCCCATTAGGCATTGCTAATGAATGCTGAGCCGGCATCTGATAGCAAGTACATGTGTTTGCCTCATGCCGGCTCTTCTCCTTGCCTGCCAGCGTCCAATAGTTACAGTCATTTCACTCTGTCTTGAGTGGACACCTCATTATTTGAAAAGCCCGCATCCAAAATCCACTGGTGTTCTTCTGCTTGCAAATAAAAGCAAAAGTCCATTTGTGAGACATCAAACAGAATCAGGAAACTGTGGGATGTGTGTTCCTTAGTGTTGCCTAGCAATATGGTTAGGGCACAGGAATCACAGACAGGATGAAATTCACACCCACAAGGAAGTCGTGTTATTCATAAACACAAGCACGCACACACACACACCCCACACACTGATGTCTCTACAGACACATTATAAACCGTGAGTACAGAATTATTGTCACAAATAAAATGACTTTCAAAGCCTTGCACAATGAAGATTCTAAGTAGTCATTTGTCTATATTTTAATGTCTATATAAGTATACCTGTCACCCAATGGAAAAAATCAAATTATATGCCTTTGATAGCATCTCTCCTGGACACGAGCCTCATCAGGGTCGGTAAAACTTACATTTTTAGAATGAATACATTAAAAATGTGGAAGAAGTATTTCATACATAATAACCACTTTGAATATTTGCTCTTCTTTATTGCAACATATTTGCCATTTGTTTTCTTTTTGTAATTTTTTTGTGTGTGTGCTAGGATTGAACCCAGGGCCTCACACATGTGAAGCATGGGCTTTATCACTAAGCTACACCCCAGCCCAGTCATTACGTTTACACTTCATAAGGCTCACTGCAGCCATAAAAGGCACAATCATTGCATATTTGGTTTCAAATTCCAACTCTGCCTTTTGCTATATGACCATAAGCAGGTTATTTTAATTTCCCTAGACCTGAGTTTTTGTGTCTGTTAATCTGAAATATAGTACCTACTTTTTAACTCACAAGGATGCTGTGAGGATTAACATAAGGGATGGCAGGGGGCGGTACCCCCAAACATTAGCTTCTTTACTCCTCGTTAGCATTCTTATGCAGAAGGCCTCTTGCCTGACTCCGAATAAATACAGAGGCCACCAGGTGAACCAAGCAAATGTCATGAGCAGATTTTCACCATTAAGAGGACTTTGGCTGTTAGGGAGAGACCATTCTGGCCTCTAATCTCCTCCCTGGCTAAAAAGAGCAGTGCTATGCCATCACTATTTTTTCTCTCCCATCTCAACCAAGGGTTCCGGAGGAATCCTAGCCAAGCATCTCAGCTGTACGAACAGGACCAAAGGAGCCAGATGTGGTGGCACACACCTGTAACTCCAACACTTGAGAGGCAAGGCAAGAGGATGCTGTGAGCTTGAGTCCAGCTCAGGCTACCTAGTGAGCTCAAGACCAGCTTGGACTACAGAGCAAGACCCTGTCTCAAAAAAAAAAAAAAAAAAAAAATGCAAGGAAGGCACTGACACAGACAGTCGCTGAAGACTCACTGCGTGGACCGTCCCACGCTACGGCCCTTCAGTCCGGGGTCCTCCCAGTTCGAGGGCCCTTCTCAGAACAACTTACTCCAACCTTCCACACTCATCCCGGCCACAAAAAATCTGGGAGTCCTCTCCAAGGGCTTCCACCCTCCTGCTTTCCAGCTGACTCAGGGTATTTTCTCTTGGCAGAGCTACGATGCCCTGGGGTGCACACTGCTTCCCCAAGCCACGCTGAGGACAGCCCACTGGCAGGTAGGGGAAACCAGAGGCTAAGGGGGTATCGTAATTCCATACTTTAAATCATACTGCAAAGTGTGTGATTACATGTATGTTCCACTGGCACAAAAACAGACAAGAAGATCAATGGAACATAATAAAGGACGCAGAGACAAACCCGAGACCCCCTTAGCCATCTGGCTTTGGACGAAGGGGCTAAAACCATTAACTGGAGAAAGGACCATATCTTCCACAGTTGATGTTGGGAAGACGGGATTTCCAGATGCAAAGGATGAAGCTCCTATCTTTCACCCTACACTGAAATAGAACCAAAATAAGCCGAAGAACTAGATTTGCTGTGCATGTATGCCCGGTTATGTGTAGAATAATATTCATACAAGGTTTGTATACAGGATTGTAAATAATATCTAACTATTTAAATCCTCTTAATTCCTATCAATAGGAGATTCATTAAATAAATTGGGCTACATATAACATAAAAGAATATTGTGCAGCTGATAAAAAGGATGTGAAATCTCCTCAGGCACTGATGCAAAATTATTTCCATCATTTTTGCAAAATGAGTAAGAAACTGTCATTGGTTACCTCCAGAGACAACTGGGAGGGAAATTTTCACTGCATCCCACTTACCTTTGGAAATCTGGGTCCTTTGTAACTGTACTATTTTTTTCCAAAAACAAAATTTAAAGTAGCTAGAGCCTTTGCCACTTCGATCACTCTCTAGAAACAGTTTAGTATTTTATTTGGTATTTTGACAATCCTGTTACAGCAAACAGCTGAAGATCTTTCAAAACTTTCCTGTTGAACTTGTGTTTACGGGCTTCTACTTTAAATATAAATCCTTCATGTAAGGAGAATGCCAAATAAGCACATCTCTTGTGAATGTATAATTTTCTACTGTGACATTACCTGATTTAATTTTCCAGGTGAGAGCAGGTTGTAGGTAAATTTCCAAGATGGCCTCCAAGGTAACTTTAAATTTTATTAGCACTCAGCCACAGTCATGTATATATAATTCAGGACTGCTTTTGTGCTACTACACAGAGTAGCTGAGACAAGAAGCTATTTTCCCACCCTTCCCCTCACCCCTGAAGAAAATGCTGTCATCTGTACTAACTGTCCTTTTAACTCCTGGCCCTGGCCATGTTGAATTTGGCCTCCTGGAGTATATGCACAAATTTCATATGTTAATTTCATGTGTAAAACTCATGAGTATAATGGAATTCTTACCACCACCCCCCCTTGACTATGTTGCATTGTAGGAGAACATCTTTGCATATTAGACACAACTATTCTCTGGCTGCCCTTGAAGAAGCAAAATCTCTTATTGTGAGGAGTCTGTGGATGGCACAGAACTGTGTCTTCCAGGAACTAAGTGGTCCCTAGTTGACGACCATCAAGAAAACAGACCTCAGCCCTAGAGCTGCAATCCACAGCCTTCTGAGATCCTGGGTAGAGGACCTTAAGACTCGCTTAGATCCCGACCCACAGAATTCATGTGCTGTGTTAAACTCCCAAATATGTAATGATTCATTACATAGAAGTAGGAAATTAATGCAGGTGACAGTGTGAGCTGCCTGCCTAATACAGCCGCTCCCACCTATCTCATCTTTTTCTGGTCTTAGGAAGTAAACCGAGTCTCTCAAGAAGCATCTAAAGAAAGACTTCCTTGCTCCCAACACAGAGACTCAAGAAAGATATTTGTGGCATTTAGACACGCTTGTGTGAAGACTTTCTGTATGGGGAGCTGCAGTCATTTCCTGACTGGCTGGGGCACGTCTAAGGACACAGCTGCCTGAAGCTGGGCAGAGAACATGGAAAGAATTCAGATCCTAGATTGAGCCGCGGTGCTGCTGAGTGCTCCAGAGCTAACCCTCCCCTGGGATGTCTTGTTACTAGTAAGATAATAAATTTATTATTGTTTAAATTAGAGGTCAGGAAATTATAAATCTAGCTTACCATCTGCCTTGTAAATAAAGTTTCATTAGAACACTAGCATATACAGGTTTTTTTTTTTTTTTTTTTTTTTTTTTTTTTGAGACAGGATCTCACTCTGTACTCCAGACTGGTCCTTAACTTACTATGTAGCCCAAGCTGGCCTTGAAGTCACAGCAGTGCTGCAACCTTCCTGCCCCAGCTACTCAAGTGCTGGGGTGTGTACCACCACACCTGGCTTATGTGCTGCTGGGAAATCAAATTAAGGGCCTTGTGCTTGGAAAGCAAGTGCTCTAACCACTGTGCTATTCCTCTGGCCCCCGGCAGGTACATTTCTTTCCGTACTGTCTATGGCTGCTTTCCTGCTACACCACAGGGTTGAAGAGTTAAGACAAGATGCCATGTAGCATGCATCAGTTACTGTCTTAGTTACTTTTTCATTGCGGGGACAGAATATCCAACATCTACAATTTAAGGGAGGAAAGATTTATCTTGGTTCACAGTTTAAGAAGATTGCAGTCCATACATGGGCAGCTGACAATGGTGAACACGCATGGCCGGGGCACAGTCAGAGACCTCCCCATGGTGGAAGGGGAGTCATGTTTAGAAGGAAGGGCAGAGCTACCCTTCTAGATAATCTGCCCCTTGAGAGTCAAGCATCAGTGTTCTGCCTCCTTTGACCAGGATCCATCTCCCAATAGCATATGATAAGCATATCTAAATACACGAGGCTTTGAGAGGACACTATATATCCTCACTATAGCATTCCACCCCTGGTCCCCAAAAGACTCATGCCCACCTCCTTATGCAAAATATATTTAGTCCTTCTCTAAAGGCTGCCAAAGCCTTAACAGTTCCAGCCCTGCTAAAAAGTCCAAGCTTAAAGTATCCTTTGAGACTCAAGGCAAACTCTTAATTTTAAGCCAGTGTGAAAGATCAAAGAAAAATTAAACATTTCCAACATTCAATGGCACAAGGTTAACATTCCCATTCCAAAAGGGAGGAATAGGACAGAAAGCAATCAGGCCAAAACAAGTTCTAAACCCAGCAAAGCAAGGTATAATTGGGCAGCTCCACATCCAGCACCCCATGCCCATTCCAAAAGACTTGAGTGACCCTGCTCCTACAGCCTTGTCTCTGAACTGCCTCTGTTCACACCTTGTAGCTTTCTTCAGTGGATGAGCCATGCTTCCTGCATCTCCAAATTTCCAGGGTCTCCACCGCACCTCGGGTTTCTCCCTCACAACTTCATGCTTTGCCCTTCCAGAGGCACACTGCCTGGGCTCCAGGGCCTTTCTCTGAAATCTGAGTGGAACCCTCAACAACAATTCTTGTACTCTGCATGCCTGTTGGAGTGTCCCCCAAAAGTCTCATGTATTTTAATGGAACCATGTGATGCTGGTGGATTGGGGTCTGGTCTGGAGGGGTGGATTGCAGGATTAACGGGTTAGGATTAACGGTGTGTAGTGGCCACACCTGGATGCAGGAGGGACTGGTTCCCGGGCGGAGACCTGAAAGGATACATAAGCTGCACCTGCCTTCCTGGTGGATGGAGGACTAGTCTCAACTAGCCTCAGCTTGTCTTCCTGTTTGTCCGGGGAAGCTGCCTCCACCTCTCTCTCTCTGCCATGTACTTCGATTGTTGCCGGCTGCCCCCGAATGGACTGTGACCTTTGAGACTGTGAGCTAAAATAAACCTTTTCTTTCCTAAATTTGTGGGTGTCAGGTATTGAGTCAGAGCAACGAAAAAGTAAGACAATGCCTGTAAAGCAAGGACAGCATGGATATCATCAAGGCCTGCCACTGGGTTGAACTATAGCCTGGCCCCCTTAGACAATCATTGCCCAGGTCCCTGAGTTCTTGGATGGCTGAACCCCAACAAACATTTTTACCTCTGTCACTACAGGATGCCATGGGATATTATTCTTAGAGCAAGTTTCTTTGATTCTCAGCCCTTTAATTGGTAAAGGGTGGAGTCTTGCTGATTCCTGAAACCTCCTCAAGGTGTCTTTTTTTATAGTTCTGTTTCTAAGAACTTGGTTCCTTTTTAATGCTAATCTCTTTAACTTTCCTGTGCTTTTCTGCCCAGCTCTACAGGCTCTTTCAGTTCAGCAAAACTGAAAATCTTTTACATCATTTTTATCTGCCATTTTTTTCTGCCTTTTGTCAGAGAGTTGGCTAAAAGCCACTAGGAATACTCAAATAACAGTGTAAATATTGGGTTGTCTTGAGATTTCCTCGGTAAGATTAAGTAGTCCACCACCCTTAATCTCAGTTTCAGGCAAAGTCTCTGGACAAGGGCAAAATGCCAACACATTTTTTTTTTTTTAACCAAAGCATAGCATTGCCAACGGCCAATGACGTCCTCCTTCCTATCAGAAAATTTGTGAGCCCAACCTTTACAATCCTCACTTCGATCAGCACTAAGGTCTTCTGAGCTCCAGGCAGAATCCCCCACCAAGCTCAGGTTACAGCATTCTAAAACTTCTCTAGCCTGTATCTTTAAACATTTCCAAACTCCTGCCACGAACCAATTCCAAAAGCTTTTAAACCACACAGTCAGGCAAAGTCACAGCAATGACCCCTCTTCTCTGGTACTAGTTTTTGTGATAGTAACTTTCTCATTGCTGGGATAAAATACATGACATCTACAATTTAAGAGAGGAAAGATTGATTTTAGCTCACAGTTTCAGTCACAGTCGCTACATGGCAGCTGACAATGAAGAACACATATGGCAGGGGTGCAGTCAAAAAGCTTTTCACAAATGGAAGATGGGGTACCAAGTTCAGGAGGAAGGGCAGAGTCACCCTTCCAGGTAGTCCACCCCAGTGTTCTGCCCTCTCCCAATAGCACACTGTATCCATGAGCAATCTCCAACACCTAAATACATGTGGCTTTGGAGGGTTACTAAGATCCAAACCATAACACCTACAGTGTTTACAACTGTCCCTATATATGAAAAGTTTGTCAACTTCTAGTGTAAGCTATTTTTAATGAGTGTCATGGTGTTGGAAGCATTCCCATGGCTGGACATGGTGGCACACACCTGTAATCCCAGCACTCAGGAGACTGAGGCAGGAGGATTGCCATGAGATCAAGGATGGTCTGGGCTACATAGTGAGTTCAGGACCAGCCTCGCTTGCAAGGCTGACAAACAGAAATTTATTTTCTCACAGTTTTGGAAGCTACCAAACCTTAAGGTTAATGTGCCAGCAGATGTGGTATCTGCTGAGGCCCACATACTAGTTCACAGACACTATTTGCTGTATTCTCGGCTCCGATAGCTTCTCTTTCTCCCATTTTAAAAATTTACATATCATGTCCCTTTCCCCTTCTCGTTCTCTCACGCCACCCCCAGATCCCCTTTCCCTCTCCACAAAGTCTTTCAGCCTTTCCTAAGCATGCTGATCCTGTTTAGTAGGACCCCACCTTCATCACCCAATCACTTTTCAAAGCCACCCAACTCCCAACAACATAGGAAGTCTTGCATCACTGTGTTATTGATGCAGACGTTCAAACCATAAGGTGGCTCTGCATGTTTTTAAGTAAAACTTCATTGAAATAGACCATACATAGGTAAAAGTTTACAAGTCATTATTGCGCCATTCAGTGAACTTTCATAAAGTGAGTATGCTAGACTAATTGTCACCAAATCCCAGTAGGCCCCTCGTACCTCCGTCCGTCATTACGGCACCCTCCTCAAAGACAGCCTGTGTTCAGACTGAATATCAGAACTGATCTCCAGACTCGTGTGTCTGTTTAAGAATTCACGGGTGCGTGTCCCTTCTGTCATTGTTTGGCTCAGCATTCTACTGGTGAATTCAGCTCTGTTACTCCTAACAGTGGTTCACAGATTCTCATCTTTATGTAATAAATTAGGAGTATATCACAATTTATTTACCCATCCTGCAGATGATAGACAATTTCCAGTTTTTACTATCATTGCTGAAAACTAATTTTTAAGTGCACAGAGATGCATCTTTGTACTGGTGCAGGACTGTGAGTTATTCATAGATGATTTTTGCTAAAGACCTGTCACTGATCCAATGTCTGAAAAGATACAATCTAACCAAAGAGAAATGTCATCTTGTTCCCACCTTAACATTGAGATTTCATTTAGAAGGGCTCCAAGGACCACACCCAACCAGAGGAAGAACAAAGAAATTGAAAAATCAAAACAATTAAAAATTGATTTTCCCACCCAGAACCTAAACCATTACTTTAAGATCATTTCAAGCTGCTGCTTCGAGACAGACCTTTTAAGCAGCTGAATTCAAATCAGTGTTTCTTTTGGCACATCGGGGAAGATCAGAAAGACCTGGAATGTTGCTATGTCAGAGAGGCACATTTTCTGGGAGGAATTCCTTACTTTGAGGAAAAAGTGATGAAAAGTGATAGATTCATGGGGTGACAGGGGCCTTGGTGACTTAGAGCTCCAAAAAAACAAAGAAAGGCAGAATGGCTGCAGCCTAGTTCCAGTGACTTTCCAATTTAGCAATCTTATTTCAAATAAAAGCCACAGAAAAAATAAGATTTTTATTAGCAGGCACTTCCTCCTATTCTAGCCACCTCTGTTACTTCTGCCTCATGCCCTTCACACAGATTATCATCCTGTTGTGGCCTGAAAACCATTAATTTTTTTTATTTGTTTGTTTCTAACCGAGCAGCCCATAAGGATTGCATGGATAACAAATTTTGTTTTTTAAATAAATGTACCAGGGACATTTAGGCGAACCAAGAAAAACTCTGCTAAGGGCAACAGAGGCCACTTACTAAACTAACTGCTAGCCCTGCCTTCAACAAAGGTTCCTTTCCACCCGTAGGTTGTTATCAAACCAGTAGAGAAGATTCAATCTGATAATTATCAACATGAGTCATTAGCCACAGTTCTAGGGTCAAACCCAGGGCTCCGTGGTTTTGAGCTCCTGTCCTCCAAAATAGCAAATGGGACTCTTTTGGCCTGTCTCTCCTTTTTGGTCACTATAAGATAAAGATTTCTTTTTCTTTAACGAGGCACAGAGAGAGACTACACAGAGGTGGGCAATGGTCTGTGCAGGATGCTATCCTGTGGGTGACACTCACCAGCCCAACATTCCCAGCAGGGCTGCCAGGGAAGGCAGGAATCTGCTCCAGGTGCAGCGTGGGTGGGACTATGTCAGGGTTTGTTCCTCAACTTGTCTTAGAAACAGGACTCTCCCAGCCTTGGAGGATCCGTGACAGGGGCCAGGCAAAGCCCCTGGCCAGCAGGCAGCCTTCCCGGATGCAGCCTAGCCCCGTGGCTCTCTAGGCCAGCCTGTGAAACTCTGAAGAGAAGGGAGAGCCAGAAAGGGCCTCTTCCCTCTGCACCTTGAGAATTGGGTAACATGGGAACTCGGGCAGAATATTCTAAGCTCCGAAGCACGAACAGAGCAGACACACGCATGATCACGTTGCCTGGGGTGGTGCTGTCTCATTTGAAACATTGTCTCCCATCGATTAAAAAAAAACAAAGGGCATCCTAATTTTAATTTAGAAAATACTCTAAGAGAATTTGGTAGCTTATGCCCACCTCCAGCAGTCCTCAGGCATCTTATGGTTCCTGCCTGGCAAAGCGCCGTGCCTCTCAGGAGCTGGAAACAGGCTCCTACTTTAATTTTGATCCTCTCTTCACCCCAACCCCCCCTCCCAAAACCCCCAAACAAACAAAAACATTATTGAAAGAGAACTGTCTTCTCTCGGTTTCCAGGATCGGTTGCCTTGAGAGGTTCCTGCAGACGTTTTATTGTTCCTCACCACACACCTGCTTAGTGGCTAAGGACTCCTAGCCCCATTTTATTGCCGAGGAAACTGAGATAGCCAGCCCTTCAGAGCTTGCCGAAGGTCAGCCCTGACTCAGGGCAACTGCAGAGGCAGAACGCTGTGTTCCTGGCAGCCACCCCAGGGCGGCTGGCTCGCCTCTGTTCCAACTGCCTTAAAAGAAAACTTTCAAGAATCCTGATGAATAGATTCAAAGTCGCGCACTCTCCTTGCTAACGGGGACTTGGAAACTGCACACGTGCACGCTGTCCTTGCCCCTACAGCTGAAAGCCGTTCGCTTACTACACGCTGGGTTCACGAGGGACAGTGGGTCCGCATTTTTCACTGATGACCACGACAGACATCCGGTTCCCTGAGGAAGGCCACGGTTACGTCAGACAGCAGAGGGAACAGTTGGGAGTGCCGTCCTGTGGGCCTCCAACAATGGATCTGCCCTCTGTAAAACTCCTCCCGGTGGTGTCTGCCCTTGGGTCGGGGACCCTGGCCTAGCTTGCCCGCTACCCCTCAGGGGCTTCCTAAAGAAAACCCCCACAGCAGCAGCTGGGCAAAGGGCGGCCCACCCCCTCTGTACTCCATCACCTCTGTTCTTTAAAATCTTTATCTCAAGGCTCATCTGAGAAGGCACTAGGAGCCCCTCCCCGCTCCCCATGGCTCCCTTCCTTTGAAGCCCTTATCTGACGCCATCTTCCTTTACCTCTGGCTCACTGGCCTTCTGCCCTCTCCTTCGGACAATAAATTACTGCAGGGCAGGAACATTTTCCTCACCTTTCAGTGTCTGAATGGCCAAGTGTTTCCCTTACACAATGGAAATACAGCTTCCTATGGACAAATTTTGTTTCTATCACGGACCAGTTAATAAAAATTTTAGATTTTCTTCACCACGAATGATCTTTGATGATTCTTTTTTTTTAACAACTGCTTAAAAGATTTAAAAACCATTCTTATCATCCAGGTCAGCTGGTGGCTGGATTTCTGATATTACGAAAAACCCATTGCAACACCTAGACCTATTTTTTTTTTCTTGGTGCTGGAAATCGAACCTAGGGCCTCCTGCATGCTAGATAGGCACTCCATCATTGAGCATACCAGGACTAAGTATTTTTTTTTCTCCTTCTTGTACTGGGAATTGAGCCAGGGTCTCACTAAAAGGCTGGGCTCAAACGTGCAATCTTCTGTCTCAGCCTCCCTAAAAGCTGGAATCACAGACATGTGCCCCAACCTTGTCTACAAATATACCGTAAGGTTTTTTTGTACTTTTAAGAGAATTTTCTGTGAAATGACATATGGTAACATTTGTATCTTTTTTTTTTCCTCAAGAAATACAATGAAAGCCATGGATAAAGCCCAGCAGTTATGCATACAGAACTCTGAACTTGCAAAACCCCTGCATGCATCCTTTTGCGTCATCAAAGGGCCAAATTCCACCCGCTTTACAAAGATCCTTCCATGGCTAACGAGGCCTTGTGGCTCTTTTAGGAAATAGGGTAATAAAACTAGCTTAGTAATGCAGATAGGATTTTTTTTAAGGTGCTACAAAATGTTTCATGTGTTCTATCACTGATTCCTATGAAGCAGGCTCTTAGACAAGCTGATATGTATAAAGCCTGAAACTCAAAGGACAAAGAAACCACGCCTTCAGAGTCTCTGTGACCTAAGCTACTACCCGTGCCCACACAATGCCATCCACATCGCCTCCCTGGTCCAGGAATACTGCAAAATAATGATCATTAAACGTTTAGTCATTTCCTGCATCACGATACCATGGCCTTCCCCTATTAACATAGCTAACCGAGTTACAGTTCAAACAGCCGGTTTCCATATCAGCAGCTGTTTGGTTTAACATCTATTCAGCACAGGTGCCATGGGGAGCCTTTCAGAAAACCTCATGTCACTGCTCCAGCCTATTTGCCAGAGGAGATCCAGCTGGGAACAGTGTGGACTCAGTGAGGCTGGTAATTTGCCAGAGTGTATACGATTTGTGGAACTTACGCAGATCAAATTGTCTGGGAGAGGCCACATCTGAAAATGTCTGAGCTCCGGTGAAATGAATTTGTGTGTTGGAGGGTGTGTCATGGTTTTATTAGTATGCTCAGGGCTCATCATGGATGATTGTTCTATGTACATTAAAGCCGGATTGACAGGAATGGAGTCACTCAAACCTAGAAGACAGCAATGGTTGCAGCATGTGAACTTCTTCCCCTACACAGGAAAGCCACAATGGCTCATACGGAAAGCTCCACTTGCTAAGTGACCAACAAAGGAAGCAGACAACATCAGGAAGGAAAGTATACAATGATCTTGTTCAAATCCTGTTCAAAATTAGTGTTATTTAACACATAATAAGACAGTGTAAAGGAACAGAGAGAATTTCATTCAAAAACTAACCTGGTCTTATGAAAGTAAAGTTGATCTACAGTAAACTTATAAAATACCTTTGTCTCATTAAAAAACAGTGAGCTTTCACACTACAGATAGTTACAATTTGAAAATATATATATATATGTGTGTTTTATATATATATATATATGTTATTTACTTAACCTATAGTTAGAAAATGCCACTTTCTACAGCTAAACAGCTTTTGAAACAGAACAGGCTACACAATGTAATTGTAGGAAATTAATTATCCTTCCAAACTTGCAACAACCTCGGAAAACACAGTTTTCTATTCTCTTGTTTATTTTTTTTTTTGCTATGTATGTACGTCTGTTTCATGTTTTGCAAGCAGCAGAAAAGACAAATAGAAAATACAGTATATCTGCTTTGGTTTTGAATTTACAGTATTTGGATCCAGAACCTACTAAGCTGAATAAGAGAAAATCGGTGCTTATTTTGTAATTTCCTAAGTGGTCACTGTCTGCTGCTTCATTCATCTTTCACTGTCCTCCCTGTGATACCATCTTTGATCCTTGCCAACTGATCATGGGTAAGTGGGACAGTGAGAGGATAAACAATCTATTCTTGGGTAAGAGAATCATAGTAAGAATAACAGGTAACAGGCACAAAATAGCCAGTGACAGGTGGTAGATACATGGAAGACAGGTGAGTAGTGGACAGATGATAACAGGTGATAAGTAACGGGAGAGAATTTCTGCTCCAAGCATCCTACAGCCATAGAACAGTCTTTTTAGCTCTTCTAATCTTCCAGAAGCAACAACAGACACTTCCGGTTTTTCAAAATAAATACTGTTCCAAGTGGTCCTGTAGCTCCTCCAGGTCAGGGGGCGTGGGGACCGCCATTTCTTGATGTCATTACAGTTCTGTAATAGCTCCTGCCTGTGTACGGAGGGTTAGGGCTTCTAATATGGGCTTCATATTTTAATTTTTTTCAAGACTAGTTATTACAACTCTCATTTTACAGATAAAACTTCTGGGAGAGCAAAGCAGCTACACAGCTGTTTTGAACCTAGATGGTACATGACCAAGTAAAAGGAGAATATCTAAGACAGAGAAAAATTTTGGCCAGTCAAGTTATACTTTCTTAGTTCAAATGACTGGAGCTTTGCTGTCTGGGTCTGGAAAGCGCTACTGATACGTTTTGGTCACAAGTTGCACTTCCGGTCCTTAAAAGTGAACATCTAAAAATCCCCCTTTGGGATGTGGCAACATGGTCCAAAGGCTTAATGAACCTCTTCATATTTAATTATCTTCATCTATAAAATAATTTTAAACTGTCTACCTCAAATAGGCATGGAAATTTCCACAGATATTTGGCTCTTTCAAATGAAGACAAAGTATGATAATGTACTGCAAAACGAGAAAGAGCCACTCCATGGTTACTCTTCCTTCATAATTGCTGTTTGTCATTTGTAAGCTTGTGGCAACAGATGAACAAGAAAAAAAAAGATTCCACAGAAAATATATTGATAGTGCTACGGTTTGCCCCAGATGAAACTCAGGAGAAGGCTTGGTTCCCAACACAATCGTGTTGGAGGATGACGGGACTGTTACAAGTAGTTAGGTCATGGGGGATTCTACTCTCATGAAGGGGTTGACGCAGTTCCCCCCCAGGAGCTTAGCTCTCCATACAGTGGGTTGTTAGAAAATGAGCATAGCGCTTCTTCACATTCTTGTTTGTACACGTGCTCCGCGTACCCATTTTTTGCCCCTGTGCTTTTTTGCCCATTCAGGAGACACCACCTCACTAGCAGCCAATCAGACGCTGGTGTTGTGCTCTTGGACTACTGGAGTTTTGCTTATCCATGACCCAGCCACAGGTATTTTGTTACAGCAGTAGTGAAAGGACAATGAAAGACTTTTGTTTTATAAATTTATAGTATCTTTCCCTAACCTGTACTGTTCAACCAAAAATAATAAAAATCTGACTAGATGATGTATTACTAAAGGCAGACAGAATCTTGGCACCCTTTATCCCCTGTATGTTATGTATAGTCCATATTATAAAGAATAGGAAAGATAAACATGTAATTATTGCCACTTTCCAAATATCATATGTAAATGGGGATCTTGATGTAAAATCCTATCAGCCCCATGAATATGAACTTTCTGAAGACTGAACCTGAGTCAACAACGCAACTAGACAATGCTGTTTGAATTCTCTTGGTTCCAGAGTTATTCGAAGAAAAGAGAGCTGATTTTTTTAAGTAATAGTGAAAGACGTCTTTGAAGACGGTTGAATCTGGGTTGGCACGGCAAAAAGTCAAACAGCAGATCAAAACAAGAGAAGAAGCTGTGACTAAAATAAAAGTGATGATATGTTCATCTAATTTAAACATTCGAGTCTGTGTGAATGAATTCAAGAGTTTTCTCTGAAAGCTTCTGGTAGTTTCCCACCAGTTGTTAGATAGACCAAATAATTTAAAACAAACAATCTGTAGGGGTTGAAATAAGGTCCTGATTTTTCAAACATTAACAGGAAGCAGACGGTGACTAAGAAATTATCACCAGCCAGTCACCGTGGAGGCTGCCAAATGAGGCTGTTCAGGTGGCCTTGGGCATTCTGTGACTCCTCTATGTCCACCTGTACATCACGATTGTCCTGTCACTTCACAGTTTTTGTTTTCAGCGGGGACTGAGGTCATTTCATTGGCTTGGTGGCCAAAGAGGAACGCCTGCAGAATGGAACCAAGGCCATTCTCCAAGCCCAGGCTGACTTGCACCCTTCCCACGTACAGCCAGAATCCAGTGTACAAAAGCACTTTTCACCAATGCCCGCTGTTAAAACAATTTAACCACTGATCCCCACTGATCCCCGCACTTCCTAGTTCACTTTCTTTCAGATTAGCTCGTTAGGCAAAAACTTAATTGATTAGTGAAAACAACAGCAGCCTTGACTAATGAGCCAACTCAGGGAACAAAAGCTGCAGGGCATCCAAGAAGCAACTTATCATACAAATAAGTTGGAACAATGACTCCAGCTGGGAAAAGAACAGAGCTGGAACAAGCAGTTGCCTAGGGTGGTAAATTACCCAGGGCAGCAGACTCCCCCAGCAGCTTCTGGGGGAGTGAGTGCAGGTCAGAGCAGCTACTCCCCGGAGAAGTGCAGTATCCACTCTGCTGGGCCCAGGGGGAAAGGATGGATGTTTTGAAAGTTAATGTTCAGAGTTCAGGGCGCCATTAATGCTTCCCTATCTGCCTCCATAGGAGTGTACGGGCTATAAGCCAAGTTTACTTTCCACCTCTCTGCTAAGCCTGGCACAGGTTACTGATCCTAATAAGCCCAATGGCAAGCACCAACCCTGACTGCTAGGAACCTGCAACCCTCCCCCCAACTTTCCCCATCCACATTTTTTTCCTGCCTTAAACTCACTCCATCATATTTTATTCTAGGAGAGATCGTATTACCTACAACCTGCTTCAAATCCCTGTGTGGAAGGCTGCAAACAGACAGGTATGTAAAATACAGTAGAAAAAGAGAGGTCCTATGGTAGATGAGGAGAGCTCGGAGTGATTTACGGTACACAGGGAGGTCACTCACTGGTCAACCCCGAGAGCATGAGGGAGAATTCACAAGAGGTCTGAAGAGAGGAGCTGGTGGCTGGTTGCACAGTTCCTGCAAGCCCACAAAAGGCAGTCTCTTCTTTTGTTAAGCTCCCTGGTGTGATTTGAACATTAGTTTTCTTGAGCTGAAAAGCAGCACAGGGCTGGAACGTGGTTTGGAGACGCGCGCTGTGAGCCTAGGTTGCTCACACTCGCGTCTCTCAGCGTTTTATGTTTTACTACATTTGGGACATCACTTTAGAAGAGATGGAAGAATCTGGTGTCGCCATGTAGCTGCTTCGGAACATTTCTGAATAAATCTATCAAGCCTCGTGGCTGTTTTGAATGTAACTGTGCATCTCTGAAATGGAGGCTGTCTCTCACCTCTCTTGGGAAGGGGTGGGTTCGCGAGTCACGCGTGGGCCGAGTGACCCAAGGGAATCACTCCTTGCTTCTGGATCCCTGATCCTTAAACTGAGAAGTCTGAAGGACACTGTCATGACGGGGCCGTAGATTTCACCCACTGCTCACAACCCTCAGCTCTTGTGATCTTCACGGCGGCCCCCAAGGGAGGCAGGGCAGCTGTTATTTAACAGACTAGGAATGAAATCTCCCACGTTTAAGATGGCAGAGCAATTAAAACAGAACACCTGAGTCAGAGCCCAGTTCTGATGAACTCTGGAGAAGATGGCAGTTCGGCAGAATGTGCTTAAATGGGACTTTCCACTTCCCTGAACATAAGACAGAAGAAAGGGAGAAGCCAACAGCTCCTAGCGCCAATGCAGGAGCGCACCCCAGTCTCAATACTCCATTGTTCTGACTCCATTGGGCTCACCTTTGACCTTGTCAAAGAATGCATGAAGTCTAACTTAAACAAAGGTCAGCTGACTCACAGCTGACTGAGGGGCAGGCCACAGGTCTGAGGTGAGGATGGGTTGGACCAGCGCTGCCTTGCTGTGGGTGGGGCGCTTAGCAATGCTGCTCCCCAGGTGGTTCCACGCTGGAGCATATGCTCAACCTTTCAGTAAAGGCCATGGTCTTTTTTAAAAACAAAATATCCAAAATTTCTATTATGAGCTTCCCAAATCCCTGTTAAATAAAAATGCAGTATTTTCCTCACTTTTCTTCCCATACTGACATTTTAAAATACCAATTGCCTATTTCATTTCATACCTTTAGAAACCTTGTAGTACAGCAGAGAGAACCTCATTTGGAATTCAAGAAAACCGGGCCCTCAACCTTGCTCAACTCAGATGTGTGACTGAAGCATGCTACATAACCTCTCGGGCCTAAACACAGGGGTTTTCCTATCTAAGCTTTGAGATCTTGTCTAACTCTCAAATTCTATGATTCATTTCTAACTTAGGTTTCTCTTATGTTAATATTTGCTGTTCGCTCTGTTGGATGGTAACCCATTTCTGTGTATCCTAGTCTAAATTTCAACTGATAACTTTTTTGTCCTCTGATAACTGGCCACCATCCTTGCTGAATTGTGCTTTCTCCTGTGGTGCCATCCTTAGATTATCTGCTTTTGACTAACGTTACACACAGCAGCATGCTTGGCACCTGCATCCCCTAGGTCGAGAAAAGTCAACTCAGAGGGCCTTCAACAATGTAAAAAATCTGACTCATATAACTAAAGTTAAGTAGTGATGCAGGTTCAAACAAGGTTTGGTTACGATTCTTGTTCTATTCACATGTGACTTTGTTGACATTACAAGTTGGTGGTTGGTACCTGTCTTACTTTTTCATTGCTACGACAAAATACCCGACATCTGCAACTTAAGGGAAGAAATACTGACTTTAGATCACAGTCGCAAGATCTCACACAGTTCATTCATGGGCAGCCGGCGGAGGCAGAGGCAAGTCGGTCATGACATCCCAAACCGGAAGTCAAGTGTGAGAGGAAGGGCAGAACCAGGTTATATCCCAGTGCTCTGCCCCTTCTGAGTCCAACCTCAGTGTTCTACCCCTTCTGGATTGAGCTCCAGTGATCCACCTTCCAGGTCACACACCCTGTAATGTACCACACAACTGTAGTCTACAGCATACCCCTAATCCACCACATGCCTGTCATCTGTAATCTACTGCATGCTTGTCTTTCACCACACACTTATAATCCACCCCTCACAACCAGGCTCCACCTCTTTAACACAGAGAATCCATAGGTAATCCACAACATCCAAATGCATGAGGCTTTTGGGGGACATTCCAGATCCCAACTGTAACAATACTGTTATCCTAAGACAAACAGCAAGAGGTTGAAATGGCTGGAGCTTCCTATCTGTGGCCAACAGAGGCTCTTTGAAGGATGCCTACTCTCAATTTCTTTATTTTAAGGAACCAGGGAACTTTCCCTAAAACCTTAAGAAAACTCATTTTTGGGTCTCACAAGCTTAAATAAATAAAGCGTGTTACACAATTATCCCTGAACCAACAACTGTGACTGGGGGAATGCCACACCAGACTTAAATCTGGGTGTCTGAGCCAATCATCGATGAGACCATAGGGCTACCATAACATGCTTAGATCAATCACAGCCCAGGCCTGGAACAGAAGCCCAACCTCCAGCTATAAGGTGGCTTCAGAAGGGATGGGGAGAGGAGGTTGCAGAAGCATTTTTACTGTTCCCTGTACCCTGCCTATTCTGTTAGCAATACGGGGTCACATGGTGGTACACAGGGTTCCCTGCCAGTGTTTGTTATGGTGAACAGAAAGGAGTGCAATTTCAGGTAGCGATGAAGACCTAATCCCAAAAAGAAGCGAACCCCAGCTCTCCTTTCCTCCTCGCCAACCATGCCTTACTTTCCCCACTATTTATATTTCACCCCTCTTATTTTTAGCCATAAGTTTTACTTAGTCTGAAGATAACCAAATATTTCCTGAATAATAAGTCTCTGAATATGCATATTCTCTAAATATGAATATAAGCCTATTTGCAAATCTAGCACTTACATTTTAGAGTGTTGTTGGCAGGACTCTGAAAAATCAGGTTTTTTTTTTTAATGGAAAAATGTACTACAGCAGAAGGCTTTGTTTCCCACAAAGCAGATCCAACTCTTTTAAGTGATTTTAATACTTCTATAGATGCTTACATAATAAACAAATATTAAATCAGATTTTATTGACCATACAATCCTCTGCTACTAAAAACTGAATTTAGAATTGACAGATTCAACTCTATAAAAGTTTTTTTAAAAAGTGGGGCAATGCTTTTTTCTTTTTTTCCTCTTTAAACCACGTGGTCAGCTGAGGCCCTCTCTCCTACTCTAGGCCCAGACAGCTCCACTGTCTAAGCTACCATGGCACAGGGGCCTGGCAGGAGGTGACATCCATAAGCAACACAGTACAGGACTCCCCATGCATGTATTCAGTATACCCCCTTTTCCAAAATAAGATCAGAACGATCGGTCAGGGTCAGACTCAAGGAGGACAGAAGGCAGAGCCACCCAATTCAACACCACAGTTCACAGTTATCCTGTTGGTGCATCTACTGAGCATACACTTGGTGTCAAGTTCTGTGGTATCTGCCACACTCCCTGCCCTTGAGGAGGAGACGTGGATGAGGAAAGAGACAATTACAATCCAAACGAAGTCAGTGGCAATGGTAAAGCAAAGTGTGGAGCCAGGATAGGTAGCAAGGGCCTGTGGGGAGGGCCGCCTCGTGGCCTACCTCCAGGAAGGGTGAGCAGCCACCCACAACACAACATGAACGGTGCGTTCTGCTGTTGTGCAACCTGGAGGCCTCAAGGCATGCCCCATCTTGGATGGTTCAGGAGGAGGGGTGCTCGTGGACGACACAAGCACCACTCAGTCCTCAAAGAAGGTGGGGACTGCCAGTCCTGAGGCAGAGGCAGAGAAGCACGTGACCGCTCAGATGCTTAGAGCTTTGGATTTTTTGGAGTAGTAGCTGGTACTTTGTCAATAACTATCTTCTTAGGTCTCTGCGTATCTGCTAATGCCGGGTACTTTAGAAGAAAAGAGCCCAAATGCAGAATGTATTTTGAGGTATCTTAAAACAGATTATCACTGTGAATAAAAGACAAGGATAGTGAGCTACACTAAGCAGCCCTTCTCTGTCTTTCTAAATACTCACTGAATCGGTACTTGGCAGCCTGACCTATATGTAATACACGAGAAGAAATGGATTAATAGATACCAATATAATTCTGCTTGAAAAATTTCGAAGTTCAGGAACCTAACCCGACTCTGGTTTTAATAGAAGCAAGTACATCTAAGCATCAACAGATAAGGAGAATAATGTTCAATACATACCAAAGGGTGTCTCATGATCATCTAAAATGACAAATATGAAATGGGATCATAATGGTGGCATTTTAAAGTGTGTCATTTATATCCTTTTTAGAAGCCAAACACTGTAATGCTATCTTAACATTATTCAAAAATCTGGCATCAGGTAAAACTTGATCCTTGATTATTATCATTTTGTGACATAAGTCACAATCTTGCTGACCTCTCTTTGGTTTTGAAAATGGAACTGCGGGAACTGGGCTCCGGGAACACAGGGTTGAAAAGATAAATAATGAATTGTTCAGTTACCTGGGGACTCTGGTGATGTAAGTGCTGATAGTCCCAAAAGCACCCCTAAAGAAAACACTATTTTGATTACATTTTAGCTGTGGAGGATGCCTGCTCTGTCCTACTGAACTTCCCACAGAAGCAACTGAAAACAGTGTTTTAGGCAGCAGACTCAAGCTCATGTCCTTTGGGTTCATTCTGGTTTTTATTCGTTTGTCTTTATGACATGATGACTCTGAAGACGAAAATCTGAGCTCTTCGGTGCTACTGCAGAAGTTAACTGCTGTACATCACGACTTTTCACTCCAAGCGGCACCCTAAGCGGAGCACTCCAACTTCAAGCACAAGTGCTGAGAATGCTGCCAATGCCCTTTGACCACTACACTAGTCACGACCCCCAGTAGCTTCCAGGATGAACTCAAGTTCCCCATTATAACCACTTAATCTTTGGCAAAAGTGGAACTGTTTCAAAACCTTATATTATTTTCAAGATGAGCTTCCCTTCAGGCAGATACGTGTATTTTTCTTGCATTTTTAGGGTATTCTTGAAATGTGCAGATATACATGCACTTGTCATTAATAAATGTAAAAATTCATTAATAATCCCATACCTCCCCCTCCCTGGATGCTGGGATTGGCCCCACCGTGAAGAAGGCAAGGCTCTACCACTGAGCTGTGGCTCCATGACCTACTGTCCCCTTCACATGGAGCTCTCTCAGTCCCCTCCTAAGCACTCTGTTCTTACCACAGCAGAGTAAGAGACATAGAAAATTAAATTCTAGATAACAAAAGCCAGACCTGTTTGATAAGTCTGCAAGACGAATTTGTTGTTAAAAACCATGGATGAAGACTGAGGTTAGAATGTCGTCCTGGAAAGGGGCCACATTTGAAAAGTCAGGCTGTTGCTAGCTGGTGATGCTGTGACTTTGGGTAGGCGGTGGCATGTTATGATCGCAAGGGACCATCGCAATCATTAGGGCACAGAGGAGGAAAATCTTTCAAAGCGGAAGAAGCCAACTCAACTTACTGCAAGAGATGAAGCAGCTCCAATAAAGCGAATAGATCCATATGGTCTGCCGAAGCCACTCGCCTGAACCAAACAAAAGCATTTTTGCATATGTGTTTTTTTAAAACTATTTATTGAATTATACCATGTGCTGAGTGCCCCACATTCTAAGTTTACCCAGAACCTGGAGATGAGTGGAAATTTTAGCAGATAGCAGATCAATCTTCATCTTGCAAGTCTGTATCCTTCAGGAGACTTCTACATGATTACGTCACTTCACATTTTATGGCTGGTATTTCTCTAATATCCACATAGGATGCATGAGCAATTACTCAGATCTTGTTTTGTTTTGATTTGACTTGGTTTGGTTTGGTTTGGTTTGGAGAGTCTTGCTCAGTAGCCCAGGCTGGTCCTGAACTCACTATGTAGCCCAGGCTGGTCCTGAACTCACTATGTAGCCCAGGCTGGTCCTGAACTCGCTATGTAGCCCAGGCTGGTCCTGACCTCACTATGTAGTCCTGGCAGGCCTCAAACATCTGGTCACCCCCTCTCTTCAGCCTCCTGAGTGAATCACTGAGATCATTATTCAAAAGTCTAATTATAATTTGTGCAAATTGTAGATATGACCACACACACTTAAACAAATAAAAGATTTAAGTTCAGCTAGAGAGTCATGAACTCCTGTCTGTGTCTTGGGTATCAAGAATCAAAAAAACTATACTGAAAGGGAAAGTGTGTGTGTGCTCAAGATGATACTCATATGCATGTGCATGGGCACAAAAAACCTACTGGAGATAAAATAGCCGTGAATTATCTCATAAATGGTTCAGAAAACCTGCCTGAACTAAATTTTTTTAAAAGCCAAAAATAGACTGTTACAAATTGATTGTCACTGTACTTTCGATCTAGAATGTCCCTTGAAGAGCCATGTGCTAAAGGCTTTATTCCAAGCCTAAGGCATTATGGAAAGGTGGCAGAGCCTTTAAGAGTTGTGGCCTAATAAGAGGTTTTAGGTCACTGGGGCATGCGTTCAGAGGGGACTATGAGGCCAGTGTCTGCCTCTCTCTCTCTTTTGTTTCTCTCCAGCCATGAAATAAACAGGCTTCAGGATCAGCATGTGCTCCTTCCTATGACACGCTGCCTTATTACAGGACCGAAAACAACAGCACCACCTAACCGTAGAAGAAACCTCTACAACTTTGAGCTGCAATAGACCTTTCTTCTTTTTAAGCTGATTATCTCAGACTTTTTGTCACAGTAACAAATGCTGATTCATACAGATGTTACCTTTGTTCTTGCTGCTTTTAATAAAACACCTCAGACTGACAAATCTCCCAAGAAGTAGAAATGTTTTTCTTATGGTTCTGGAAGCTAGGAAGTCCAGTGTCAAGGCACTGGCAGATCTGATGTATGGTAAGCACTTGGTCTCTTGTGCATAGATGTCACTTAGTGTTGTATCCTCACATGACAGAATGGCAAAAATGGTCAGAGAGCCTCCCTCAAACCCTTGTATAAGGACCCAAATCCCATTTATGTGGGTGGGGGCCTAGTGACCTAGTCAACTCCTCCTAATACTATTACATGTAGAATTCTGTGTCGACATACGTGGTGGAGGGACATAAGTATTCAAGTTGTGACAGTCATGGTCCTGACGTTTATATAAGAATAAGCCAGTGAGGTTTTTTTTTTTTTTTTTTTTTTTTTCAATACAGGGCATTGAACTCAGAGCCTCCAAGCCGAGCTACAAGCTTCACCTCTTTTGTTTATTCTTTTACTTTGAGACAGGATGTCACTAGTCACTAAGTTGCCTGGGCTGGGCTCAAAGTTGTGGTTAGATTCCAAGAGTGCAGGGATTTCAGGCCTGCACCAACAGGCCTGGCTTAGCCTATGATTCTTTATCCTCGAAATAGTCCACTGCATCTGGCTGAATAACTGATTACCACATCACAAAGAGTAAATGTATTATTTTTCAAGACTGCCGTGACACAACACCACAAACTGTTGACTTAAATAACACTTTTTCCTTTACACTGGAGCTACATACCAAGACTATTTTTTATTTTTTAGTTTAAGTTAGGGGCTTTCCAAGTAGCTAAATTGCCCAGGCTGGGCTCAGAACTGTGACTCTCTTGCCTCTGCCTTCTAGAGTACTGGGATGATGGGCCTGTGCTACCAGGCCTGGGTAGAAACATAAACTTGCTGTCTCACAACTTCAGAGGATACAAGTCTGAGATCCAGCTGTTGATAAGGTTGAACCTTCCTGAAAATGTGAGGGAGAATCTGTCCTAGGTCTCAGTGAAAGATTCTGGTGGCCTGATTGCAATCTTTGGCATTCCTAGGCATGTGAACAATGTGTCACCCCAATCTTTCAATCTTCACATAGTGAAGATGTGTTCCCTTGTGTGCATGTCACTGTGTTCAAATTTCTCCTTTATATGAGGACATCATTTATATTGGACCAGGATCCAGAATAATGACCTTACTTCTACTTGATTAATTATATCTTTAATGACCTTTACCCTGATTTCAAAGAAATTCACAATCCAAATTACTGGGGGAGAGGGCCTGAAAAGAAGAATGTTGAGAAACACAATTCAACATAAAACACTGACAAGAGGCTAACCTACCTACCAAACTATTTTCTTAGATCATCTAGAAAAAAACAGTTGACTATTTTAGCAAAAGTCCAAAAAATGTATAAGACTTGCATGCTGAAAACTATAAAATATTGTTAAATAACACTGAAGTAAATAACGCCTAAGTAAATGGAAAGACACCCATGTTCATAGACCAGGAGACTTGGTATTATTAAGATACACCAAGAGCCTACTGCTTTTTGGCAAGGCTTGAGCCAAGATAATTTAATGATAAAAAAATTATAGTTTTTTTAACAAATGACATTGGGACAAGATATCCACACACAAAAGAACAAATATCAACCTCTAACTCCATATACAAATATTGACTCAAAGTGGATCAAAGACCTAAAGACAAGAGCTAAATCTATTATAAAACTACTATACTTTTAATCCATGTTCATAGTTAGGGCAAAATATAGCTATAAGTCTTTGTGATGTTGCATTTGGTAATGGTTACTTAAATATGTCATTAAATCGCAAGTGAGAGAAGAACTGATAAAATTAGACATTGTCAAAATGGAAAAAAAAAAACCTACTGGGCCTCAAAGAACACTGTCATGAAAGTAGAAAGGCAGCCTGAAAACTGGGAGAAAATATTTGCAGTTATGTTTGATAAAGGTTTAGCGCTCAGGATATACAATGGTTCTTTTTTTCCCCAAGAATTATTTTTATTAGTGTGTATTTGCTATATACAATGGTTACATTAAACTGGTATAACAGGCTCAAGGTGCATCCATTTTCCTACAAATGACTCAAGTGTTTCCTTCTTGAGGGTAGAATTGTACTCTGCTGTGTATGTACGCCATGTTTTCTTTATCCATTGATCTGTTGATGGACATTTTGACATCTTCGATGATTTAGCTACTGTGAGCTGTCTTGCTATAAACATGGACATGCATCTATTTCTGTTATGTTATGCTTTTACTTCATTTGGAAAGATACCCAGAAGAGGTACACCTGGGTCAAATGGAATATCTATATTTAGTTTTCTGAGGAAACCCCATACTGATTTCCATAATGGTTGTACCAAGTTACAGTTCTGCCAGCAATGTACTAGGATTCCTCTTTCCCCCAAAGCTTTTAAAACACACAATAAACAGTCCAATTCGACAAATGGGAAGACAATTTAAATATACTTTTTTTCCAAAGAAGATATGGAAAGGCTAAAAGGTACACAAAAATATGCACAGCATCAGTAGTCATTATGACAATGCAAATCTAAGTGAAAAGGAAAGACTGAATCCCACCTGCTAAGAAAGGAAACCAGAAAACAACAGATGCTGGTGAGGGTGTAGAGAAATCAGAATCCTCACACAATGTCGATACAAGATAGTGCTGTAGAAAACACTTTTGGGTAATTTCTCAGAACACAGCACAGCACAGCAATTCCACTCCTAGGAATATACTCAAAATATCTGAAACAATGTCCACACAAGAACTTAGACATGAATCTTCATAGCAGCATTATTCCTACTAACCCCAAATGGAAACAACCCAAATGTCAGTCAATGGATGTACACATGGTATCACCACACAATGGAATATTACTGTCCTAGAAAGCTATTGTAAAAACATAACAAAATATTACGTTAGTTGACGAAGCCAGACACAAAAGCTCACATATTGTATAATTCTCTTTTTGTATGTAATGTCCAGAATAGGCAAATTCATAAATATAGTAAGTAGATTAGTGACTATCAAGGGGTGGAAGAGAGGAAATCAGGAGACACAGTTCCATTTTGTAGCTACAAAAATATTGCAGGATTACAGAGGGATAAAAATTGCTGGAAAATGTGACTATGTTAAAAAAAAAAAAAACCTCTAAATTATGCAATTTTAGATGGTGGGTACTGTGTTACATGGATTTCACTGGAGTTAAAAACTAATTTTGAAAAAAAAAAAAACCCACCAAAACCATGGGGCACAGAGAAAGGAACAAAATGGCAGCGGGGGAAGAATAAAAGGGTGGGACCTCACTATATCCACTGTCGGCCATCTTAGATTTTGTATCATATGAATGCACAAAAGAAAAAAATTGAAGATAAAAAACAGAATTGCTGGTCTCCCATCGTTCCTTACTAAAAGTGATGCATCTTAGATCTGAGACTAAATGGATTGTCAACTGGGTTTTTAAATTCCCTACACGGAGAAAGAGAATGGCTTTTTTCACACCAAGGCAGACAGAACTGTCCCTTTTGATGAGGCAGATCATCTCTCAAGTCTGAATGCTAGAATTTAGATGGCCAATATTTCGAGCAGGCAAGATTGCTCCAGGGACCACACTCTGTGTCTTACTGGGACGTACAAATCCCTTCCTCTGATCAACAGCATAAAACAATCACAAAATTTGGCCCATCCCCACCATGTAGCTGTGCAACGCGAGTGACAGGATGTTTCCACTTGCACCCATTCTTTCCTTGAGGTGGGGTGTGTGTGTGCGTTTCATGAACATAAAATTATCAGAATCACTAAGAAGCACAATAAAAGTACAGAAAATCAGGCCACACCCAAACTCTGAATAAGCATTTCACCCTCCCATTGGGCAGAACCCATGAGCAGGCATTTCAAATAAGCCCTGGAATTCCCCCAAAGACCATCATTAGAAACCAGTGTCCCTTTGGAAGGGGGAGGGGCATAAAAGCAAGTGAAAGGATCTGAAGTAGGAGGCACTTGCTGTGTGTTCATAGATCACCAGATCTACGTCAGAGGCAAGGGGACAGCCATTCACAAGGAGAATCCTTCCCAAGACTCTGCTGGCCCTAGGCCTGAATTTCCTCATTTTAGGGAGCTATGTACCTTAGGGAGCCATTCCCTTGGGTTAAACCATGAGAAAATATGAAGACTCCTAAAGGCCAGATAACAGTAGAGGTAAGTTTTGAAGCCAAGTAAGCAGGCACAGTAAGAGGGTCACTAATTGAATTGGCAAGCCAGAGAGATACTTGAGGCTTGCTCTCTCTCTCTCTCTCTCTCTCTCTCTCTCTCTCTCTCTCTCTCTCTCTCTCTCTGTGTGTGTGTGTGTGGGGGGGGGTAGGGATGGGGGTTGGTAGTGATGCAGCCAGGAAAGTTTGGCGCAATATCGGTTATGATTTTCTGCATAACAAACCATCCTGAAACTCAGTGGCTTAGAACAATGGTTTCACATTTCTTGCAACTCCTTGGGTTGTGTTGGTCTCACCTGAGCTCAGTGAAGCTGCTGAGCGCTGACCATCTAGACCAGGCTTCTCAAGGCTCTCCTGGGACAAGAGAATACCCGGACCTCTTTCCTTTGAAGGTCTTTAATTCTGCAGTTCTTCACAGCATGGTGGTCTCCAGCCGCGTTCCAAGAGGCAAAGACAGGCACTGAAGAACCTCTTGAGGCTTCCTGAACTTTCTTCCCGACACTTCTGGCACATTCTCTTTTTGCTCTTAGTGCTGAGGATTGCTGAGCACATGCACTACCTCTGAGCTATAGACCCAGCCCAGGGCACATTGTTTTTATGAATCAAAGTCACTAGACTAGCCCAAGTTCAAGGTGTAGGCAAAGAGGTTCCACTTCCTGACAAAAGTAGCTGCAGAATACGTTTGCCATTTTTCTCAAGCTACATATAGACTCTATAAACATTCAGAGAACAGATCTCAAAACTGGGAAGAGGAAGAGATAAGAGTGCAAGGGGGAGGTCCAAAGGCAGGAGAGCACACTGCATTCTCGAATTATCTCCCTAAGTATGTACATATGCAGAGAAAAACAAAACTAGTAAGACCTAGACATCTGTGTCTCCCAGATCTAAAGGAAAATACACCAAAACTGTACATGTCTCCGCCTTTCCTTAAAGCTACAATAATACCAGCTTCCACTTAAAACTAGGTACATCTGGCTCTTATTAATACCAAACCGATTCAAATTAAGAATTAAAATGCAAACAGAGATTGCTAGCTAGTCACGGGTGGGGATGACTTCATACCTGCATTCTAAGATCTGCACTTAATAATATTTATTGTTCTGAGCTCCATTTCTTTACTGGGATTTTTCACATTTTGTCACATTATCTTCACTGTGAGACAAAGGTAGCAGTAGGAGCCCCAGTTGGTTAAGGAAAACAAGGCAAAGGGAGGCGAAGGAAGGAAGTCGTGCAGGGTCACCTAGCCAGAAGTGATGTGCAAACCCAGGGGGAAGATCAGGTACCACTCTCTTAAGCAGGACGTCACCTGTTTTATGAATTCTATTGTTGTCGGTAGTGGTGATATAGATACAATTGCGGCTTTGCTCTTTGGAAAATCAAGATACATTGGGGGAAGGGAGTGGGCTTTAGCAGCAGAAGGCTTGCCTAGCACGCACAGGACCCTGGGTTCTGCAGTACTGCAAAAAACAACATATGAACAAAACCCAAGATATATTATTATTTTCCTTCTTCGTCTTAAAAACAAATAACTGTGTAGAGCAAAAGCCAAAAACCAAAACCACCACTGCATAAGGACCAATGGAAATTTTCCATAAAAATAAAGAAAATATTTGTGGAGTGCCTCTGCATCAGTCAGCTTTCTTGTTGCTGGAACAAAACAGCTGACACTGACAAAGAAAGGGAGGTTTCCTTGGGCTCATAGTTTTGGAGGTTTTTTTTCTTTTCCTTTTTTCTTCTGTTTTTTGAGACAGGGTCTCATTCTGTAGCCCAGGCTGGTCCTGATCTCACTATGGAGCCCAGGTTGGCCCTTGGACTCCAGGCAATCCTCCTGCCTCAGCCACCCAAGTGCTGGGATTACAGGCATGCACTACCACACCCAGTTTATGTGGTGCTAGGGAAATGAATTCGGGTACATACTGCTTGACTTAGCACTGGCCAGACAAGTGCTTTAACTGCTGAGCCATTCCTCCAGCCCCAGTTTTGGAGTTCGTGGTTATCTGGTTCCAAGGCAGAAATATAACGACAAAGGACACTGAAAAGGGAACCAGCATGATCGTGGCATCTGGGAAGCAGAGAGCAAGCAATTAGCCCTTTTGAAAAGGCCAGGGACCAAATGGATTCACCAAATTCATGCTCCTACTGGCCACTTCCTCCATCAGGCCCTACCTTCCAATAGCCCATCTGGCTTTGGACTCTAGATTAACCCACTGAGGAGACTATGGCTTCCTCCCAAGCCAGTCACCTCACTAGGAGTGTCTTAATCTAGTCAAGGACAATCAAGGTTGGCCAGCACAGCCTACTAGCTGGGCCCTAGCTGGTCTGATTGAGCGGCCTTGATCTATGGCCTTGCTTAATTCTTGGAGCATTGTTGAAAGGTGGTCACTGTCCCCAAGGTACAAATGAGAAAGAAAAACATGAAGGTAGTAAGATTTACCCAGGAACACACCTCAGGTAAGTGGTGGCACGGAGCATAGAACCTAGGTCTTTTTATACTTATAGATTTCTATTTTAAATTTAATATAGTAATTGTACATATTTCTGGAGTATATGCTGTGATATTTTAGTACATGTGTACAATGTCTAAACATCACTCAAGATAAGTGACATCTTTCACTTCAGAAAGTGATCAATTTTTTAGGTTGGGGTCATTCAAAATTACCTTTACCAGCTATTTTAAAACAATTATTGTTAACTATTAAGTAGAAGCATTTCTAATCTTCATTCATGGCTTCTTTGCTTTTTTTTGTTTGTTTGTTTTTTCTTCCTTGAAACAGGGTCTCACTCTGTAGTCCAGGCTGGTTCTCAACTCACTCTGTAGCACAGGCTGGCCTTGAACTCACAGCAATCTTCCTGCTTCAGCCTCTTGAATGGTGGGATAACAGGCGTGCACCACCATGCCCAGCTTATGTGGTGCTACGAATTGAACTCAAGTACTTACCACTTGCTAGGCAAGTGCTTTAACCACTGAGCTATTCCTCCAGCCCTGGGCTTGTTTCTAAAGCACTATTTTGCAGAAAGACCTTTGTATAATAGTCAGGCTTTTCCTAAATGCTTTGTAAACTAAAATTAATTTGAAGATAGTTTTAGTCAGACACAGGACATTACCACACACCGTCCAAGTGATCTCTTCAAAACTCCTTCCCTATCTTATCTATTAAAAACTTGATGAACGAATAAATGAGGAATTTGATGAATTTATTCCTATGAGAAATAAATACCTCTGCAAAAGCTGGGGGGAAATAAAGGTTCCTAAAATCCTTCAAGTCACCAAAAATAAAACATTCCATAGTCAACTTTTAGGCTACTGAATTAGCTGGTACAGAAAACAGGGAGCAAAGTATTTTCAGATCCTAAGTCCTCACAGGGGAGACTGGGGACAATAAGAATTTGACAATTAAAGGAAAAAATGTAAATAATTATGTTTTAGAGACTTTGATTCCCTTTAAAATGGAGATCTGAGAGTCTTTCCAAATATTATTGTCAAAGATAGAGGAAAAATAGGTAATGTCAGAGAACATGTTTCCCCCTCCCATTCTGCCCAACTGAAATGTTTCAACACGGGTCCAGCCAAACATGACTTACCTCTCAGAGAAGAGAAAGTACAGTGCTACATCCAGGCTGCTGGCCTGGAGATTGACTATGGGACTGTTGTTACAAATGTATACTTATAAAATTATACTTTATAAAGATATATGTAGCAGAAGTTTATTGAAGAGGACTTTCCGTCGCACAGACTCCATCCACTTCGAGTATACAATCCAGTGATTTCTGTGGCTTTCTTAAGTGGTGCAATAATTACCATAAATCGTCCCTGCAATAAGATTTCTCGTGCCCATTTACAGTTAAGCTGTTCCCAGCCCTGCCCCAGGCAACCACTAATCTACTTTCTGTCTTCATAAATTTGCTTGTTTCTAGGTGTCTCCTGTAAATGGGACCAAACAATATAAATTGACTCCTGGCTGGCTTCTAACACTTTGCATGGTCTCCTTGAGGTTCATCCATGAGGCAGGATATGCTAGTAGCTTGGTTCTTGTTGGTCCTGAAAAGAATCCTACTGCCCATGGACCTGGACGTTCATCAGGTAATGTACATGAAGGTTATTTCAATTTGGCACAATCATGATTGAATTTCCTATGGACATCCACAGGCATGTCTTTGTACATGACTTGGTGATTGACCCTGACTTGTCATATGGTGATTTTATATATGGCCATTCTTGTTATAGTGTGTGGAAAAGAGGATTGTGCCCAAGGCGTCACACTGAACTATATCCCCAGCCTATTTTTAGTTTTGATTTCAGGACAGGGTCTTTCCGTATCTCTAAATGGCCCAGGGCTGGGCTTGAACTGAGCACTTCTTGTTTCAGCTTCCGAGAGTGTTGGAATTACGGAGCTGCACCACCAACTCCAGCTGATAGTTTTATTAATATGTTTACGGTTTTGAAACACAACCAAACTGTTTTCCAAAGTAATATAGTTGATTGTTGAGGTGGGAAAGAGGGTCATTTCCTCAGGATTGGTTCAAAATCTACCCACTACTTCCTTCAGGTCCCCACACATCAGTGGTTCCAGTCTGAGTTAGAGGAGATGGTAAGTCTGAAGGGCAGAATCACTGCAGTTGCCACCGCAGCTTTCCTGGACAGAAACACATCTGGCTAGGGAGACTTTCTAGGAAAGTCCTAATGGGTATATAAAATTTTAAGAACAAGAAAATGATTCCCAAGTAAAACAACCTGCAGTAACAGAAAACAAGTAAAATACTTGTAACTTGTGCTACTGTGATGGCAATTTGTATATCATGCCCCTAATGTGACAGCTTCAATTTACTAATACTAACATTACATTTTCCCCATCATTTTGAGGTATTCCCATGCTAGCCCTTAAAATGGATATGAGAAAGAAAATATTAAATTATAACTCTTAGTAATGTAGGGTCTTTTCTTTAGCATAATAATAAGCACAGGATTATTTTTCTAAATGGAAGATGCTCTCTGCTTCACTCCTAAATGTATAAAGGTGGTGGGTGTCAAATGCCAAGATGTGCTCGAACATTTGATTCTTGGAAAACCTTTCATTGCCCAAATCTGTCATGATTCTGCCCTGAAGTAATCTCTTGTGGAGGAAGAGAACTGCAGATACTCTGCAGCAAACCGAATAGAGTCCACGCCAAGGGGAAATCAAAACTTGGGTGTTTGTTTACTTCTCCTGGAAGGCCTTTCCTCAATGTCATTCTGAGATAATGCTAATGGAGTACAGGAATTGGGAAATCATAATTTGTGCAATCATTAAAATAAACATCACACAAATAAGAATTGATGAATGTTTAAGCTAGTTTGTATAAGGGTCACCAAAGGCCTGTGTGTTAAAGGCTTAGTCTCCAGCCTGGGGCACTACTGGGAGGTGGTAGACTTTCAGGAGGTGGGGCCTAGTTGGAGGAAGAGAGATCACTGGGCATGCTCTCAAAGGAAATATGGGGCCCTAGCCCCTTTCTCTCTCTGTTTCCTTGCTGCTATGAGGTAACTAGCCTCCTTCCCATCATCTCCTCCCTTAAAATTCTGTCTGGCCACAGGCCCAAAGCAATGACCAAGCAACCATTGACTGCCACCTCTGAAATCAGGAGCCAAATAAACCTACACCTCTTCTAACTGGTCTGTCTCAGATACTTTGCCACAGTAACAGAAAAGTGACTATCACAGGATGTGAACTTATTGAAAACTGTTTTTTTTTTTTTTGAAAGAGGATCATGTAGCCTGTGCTAGCCTCAAACTCATGATCGTCCTGCCTCAATCTCTCAAGTGCTGGGATTATGAGTATATTCCACCACGCCCAGACCAGGTACACAATCACTGAACATCTACCTACAATTACTTAGTACTTATAAAGAAAAAAAAAATACTATAGTGTTCAGGGGGAAATCTCTCTTTCTCCTTTCTCTCTCTCTCTCTCTCTCTCTCTCTCTCTCCCCCCCCCCCCCATCTCTCGCCCCTCTAGTAGTCTTGTTCAGTTTGTTTGCCATGATGGGGGTGGTTTATCAGGCTAGAGATGAAACCCAGAACATTGTGCATGCTAGGCAAGTGCTTTATCACTAGCATCATTCCCAATTCCCAGCCCCAAAATGTCAACGTCATAAAAGGCAAAAGTTGGAAAGTTGGTTCGGATTACAATCAAAAGAGATGAGAACTAAATGCAATACGAGATCCTAGACTAGATTCTGTACTAAAGGGGAAAAATACTAAAAAGAACATTATTGAGTATTAATTGACAAAATTGGAGTATGGGTGGTAGATTAGATAAAAATATCACAGCATCATTAAATGTCCCATGGTTGATCACTCTGTCTTACTTGTGTAGAGAACAATCCTATTCTTAGGAAATACACGTTGATGTATGTAAAGGAATATGACATAGCCAATTTTCCTCTAATGATTCACACACACAAAAGGCATGTTTGTTGAAGGAGCAAGAGAGAGACTGAGGGAGAGGAAGACTGAAGAAAGGAAACTGGGGAGACAGAACAAGAAAGAGGAAAATGTTAACAATGGTTGAATCCAGGCAAAAGGTGTAAAAGTGTTGCCTGAATTATTCTTCCCACTTTTCTGTAAGCTTCCCAATAAAAGTTCAAAACGATGTGTTTTATTGAATCAACCAAATTAACTTTGACTAATAAGAACCAGACAGCTGGTTGCTTGGGGTGGGGCAGGGGCGGAGTTAGCTGGCAGGAAACTGATTTGAGGGAAACCTCTCAACGCAGCAGGTTTCTTAGGTTTTCATTCAGTTCGCAGTTGCATAGATACATAACATGAACGCAAAACGTAAAAATCCAACAAATCTTTCCATTTGAGACACTGGGACTTGGCTCTGTGTAAGTCACACCTTACCACAAAAGTAAAGAAAAAGTAAAAGTGGAAGAAAATTCATTTTAAGCTTCTTAAGTGAATAAATAAAATACGAAAAAAATAGTGTTTTTTTTTAAAACAGGAAAAAGGAGCATCTGATTGGGCATACTCCCTCTTATTTCTTCCGTTGTTTTCACTTTCGACCCTCTGCCCACTCCTAAAACTCCAGAAATGACTGAAATCCTCTTTAATTTTATATTTCTAACGAAGAGGAAAAGAGAGGGTGAGAGCAGCGTAGCTCTGTGGTAGGGCGCCTGCTCAGCATGAGTAAGGCCCTGACTTTGATCTCAGCACTCAGAATAAAACAAAGAGGAGAGAGAGGAGAGAGAGGGTGGAAGGAAAAGAAAATCAGACTCTCGTATGGAACCCTGTCATAATGTTAAAACTCACTCATTGCAAACACGCCAAAACTAGGAACATTTCCGGTATTTCCAAGACAATCACCAATCTCTTTCCTCTTTCCTTACTAACAGAAATTGAATACTGCTGGGTGTGGCACAGAGCATCACTAACAATTAGATTCCTTGCCTCCATCAAAGTGAGGAATGAGTTTGCAGGGCTGAGCTTCTTAAATGGGCTGCCATTTTGTTTGACTTCCCTTTTCACTTCCAGCCACCTGGAGGAGGAACACAGATTTTCATGGGTGGTGTCCTAGTTACCACGTGACCATGAGAAGACCTTGAAGACAAATGCCTTATGCTAAAGACCATGGAGCATTCCAGAATGAAGTTGAGGTCTCTAATGACTATGGCACCATCTCACAGCTGTCCTGGAATATCTACTTCTGAGAGAGAGGAAACCCAACTAACAACGGACATACTCCTGCCATCAGTATTCTGGGTATAAATCCTATCAGACACAGCTGCTACTTAACATCTCGTCCCACAGAAAATACTGAGACAACAATTCTTCACCAGAAAGCAGAAGACAGCATCCATTAGTACATAAATGGACAAACAACATATACTATACATATACGAGAGGATATTAGTTAGTCTTAAAAGGACTGAAATTCTGACAAAAGCTAAACCTAAAATTCTGACAACTTGCACAAACCTTTAAAACATGAAGCTAATTGACATAAACCACACATTAGGACATTTCTAATTCTACTTACATGAGATACTCTGAATATGCTAAGATGCAGAGATGCAGAGTAGAGACATGGTTAGGAGAGGCAGAATGTGCTCCTTAATAAGGATGAAGTTTTAGTTACAGAATGGAAAAGTCCTGCAGGTAGATGATAGTGACACTCCACTACAACATATACTAAATATCACTGACTCGTACGTTTTAAAAATGTTAAAAAGGCAAATTTTATGTCTACTTTTTTCATAATGGAAGAAAAGTATATAGACAGTATCAGGTCACATCATTCCTTTTCGTAAATGATTTTGTCCTCCCACCACACTAAGAATAAAATCTAAATTCCTTACCAAGCAAAGCCTACAAAATCTTGCCTAAAGTGGCTCTGCCAAACCCCCCTCCTCCAGCCAGCCTCATGTCTGTCCTTTCCGGCTCCTTCAGAAGCTTCCTTCCTGTTTCCTGAGGACTGCCCCTTCCGGCCTCGGGACCTTTGCTCCTTCTGATTGCTCAGCTGAGCAGCACGTCCCAGTTCCCACTGCGGACTCCTACTCATCCTTTAGCTCTCAGGGCTTGGTCTCCACAGACTCCTGTGAGTCCTTCCCCTGAGTCCCTCCCCGAGTCTGTCTCGTCTCCGACCCGCCCACTCTGTTCATTTCCTACCTGGTACTTATGGCGAGTAACCATTACTTTTCAGCTATTTACTGTCTGCCCTCCCCTCTGGCTTTAACCTCCACAGGGCCAGCTTCTTGCCTGTTTTTATATTCCATGTCCAGCACAGGTACACTGTCTGGTACAGGGCAAGCCTTTGATAAATATTTGTTGAATAAATGATAAATATATAAAAGAGCTTTCAAGTGTGAAGGAATCAGGGTTAATTGCATTTCTAACTGTGCTAAGCTTGCATCTAAACATTCAACTTGAAGTTAATTTTCTAATAAAAAATAATAGGTCTCATTGGCCTAGTTAGCTTCACATTAACGATTTTTATGAGACTCTTTCCCACATACGAGTATGACGTGGCAAAAATATGATCTAGGAAAACATATTACTGGTATCTACAATGAAAAAAAACATGAGTTAGGTGCAAAATATTAAAATGTTTAAGTTCCTTGATACACAATTAATGAAAGAAAACAAAAAACATAAGGAAAAAGGAACCACAAGTTTTCTGGCTATTTTCTAGAGCAAACGTAGTTCTTCTGCTAAAAGTTAAAATAAAGAATACTTATTTCTAAAAATATAACAGAGGTTGACCCAAAAAAATCCTGAGAAAGATTTAAAAATTCAGATATTAAAATTCTGCAATCTGTACAGAGCCTAATTTGTACATAATAATTATTTACTATTTGTGACAAATATGGTTTCATCTAATATGAGAAAACCAAACCATAAATAAAGTAAAAGAGGAAGATGGAAGAAAGTGAGAAAATAGACTTCTTGGAGAGGAAAATGGGATGTTGGGAGATGGGGGGCCACCAGAGTGGGAAGGGGAAAGGGATGTGATAGGTAAATTTTTTTTAAAAAAGTAAAGTTGAAAAAAGAAGTAACCACCTGACAATTATGTGGCCCAATGGCAGTTCTCGAGCCACTGCTGAACCAAGTTGCAAGATGAGGGGAACTGGCTCCCTCTCTGATACCCACCCTCTATCTTCAGGGGGTTTGGTGCCCCACCAGCAGAGCCCAGGGCCATCCAACATTCCAAGATCCAGTCCCAAGCAAAGCCTACCTACTTTAAGCCGCAATTAGAAACAGAAGAACAACCTAAACCACAGATGTGTTAATGGAGCATGAATTGTTTATGGGCCAGCACAGAGTGTCCACTTACCTGGGTTGACAGTGACCTTTTGGAGGTCATGCCTACATAAAACGTGGCTGTATGGTTTGGTGCGGGAGAAGAACTCAGAAGAAAGTTTCCAGAGAGGCTGAGGCTACCTACAAAACTGGAAGGAGGAAGTGATGGGAAGGTAGGTGGGTATATCTGTCCACAATCCCAAGGAGAGATTTATTTGGGCTGGAAAAAAAAAATAAAAGACTTGGGGAATATCAGCACCTGATAGTAACTGGAACGGTGAGAACACAAGGCCTAAGCTGGTCCAGACAGCATCACTGCCTGGGTGTTCACTCTGTCTGACACACTCTAGAGCCCCACCTGGTCCTCCTGCTGCCACTTCAACCACCTACATACTCATCTGACACATCAGTAAGACAGATCCTGAGGGTGACCTGGTCTATTCAGGTATTTTGTGATAGTAACAGAAAACTAATACAGTGAAGTTATCACTTCTGTAAATGTTGTAAGGGCTTTTGACAGAATTCAACACTTGTTTCAAATAAAAACAAAATACTCAAAAGTACAAGTATATTTCCTTGACAAAATAAAAAGTACCAAAGTCTAGAACCAGGTTTTTGGTTGTGTGTGTGTGTGTGTGTGTGTGTGTGTGTGTGTGTGTGTGTGTGTTTGCTTTGTTTGGAGACAGGGTCTTGATGTATAGTCCAGGCTGGTGCTGAACTCACTATGTAGCCCATGTGGGCTTCAATCTCATAGCAATCCTCCTGCCTTCGCCTCCCCAGTGCTAGGATTTACAGGTATGTGCCCCGTGCCAGCTTGTTCTTTAACTAGAATAAAACTAGAGACATTGCCGCTGACATCAAGACAAGACTCCCAACTCTCTCCACGATTTCCCATATTGGATATGTCAACCGAAAGAAATAGAAGAAAGTGATTTGAGGTGTAAGAATCTGAAAAACCCAAGTAAAACTGTATTTGCAGGTAATTCCATAACATGCCTATAAAACCTGAGACCCTTGATGACAGAAGTGAAAATGAAATAATTCAGTAAGACAGCAGGATATAAATTTAACATATGGAAATCAGTAGTTTCATATAACAATCACCACTTAGAAGACATAATGAAGGCAGAAACTGTATTTACAATAGCAACAACAATAAAGATAAAATACCAAGTTATTAATGAAAATTGGCACAAAAAAAGCCATATGAATGTCTTTAAAACATTACTGAAAGATGTCAAACGTGCTCTTGATGGAAAGATATTCCTTGCTTTTGGGTAATATGACCAATATAAAGCTGTCACTTGTAGGCTGGGTGGCACATGCCTGTAACTGCAGCTACTCAGAAGGCTGAAGTAGTAAGATTTCAGGTTCCAGGCCAGCCTGGGCAACTTGGGAAGACCCTTTCTCTACATAAAAACTAAATAAATAAAATAATTTTTAAAAGGCTGGGATATAGCAGAATGATAGGGTAACCCTGAATTCAAACCCTAGTAACAAACACACACAGAGGCGGCACTTACATTATAAACTGAGGGCAATTCCAATATTTTTTTCAGCCGGGATCTCACTCTGTGTTGATCCTTGAACTCATGGCAATCCTCCGGCCTCAGCCTCTGAAGTGCTGAATTATAGGTGTGTGCCACCACACCCAGTCATTAGGTGGTGCTGGGAGATTAAGCCCAGGGTCTTGTGCATGCTAGGCAAGTGTTCTAACCACCGAGTAAGCCTTCAGTCCAAGTTACAGCAAATTTTTATCCAGAGCTATAAAAATTTTTTTAAAAAAATAAATAATAGCTAGAAAAATTGAAAAAGTATGAGGGAGAACTAAAATGTAACACACACTAAAAAATATACTGTAAAACCTTGATAATTAAAGCTGTGTGCTGTTGGAGCGCAACCAGTAGAGCAGAAAGTCTAAAAATAGATCCAAGTATTATTCAAAAAGAAATCTAGCATAAAACTAAATATTCAAGATAAACTCCCAGAAGTGAGATTAATAGCACAAAGCGCAGAGACCGCTGTTTTTAGAAAGCACACACAGGACTGCTCTCCTCTGCATTTCCCCCGCCATACCATCCACACTGCGGCTTGTCAACCTTTTGATTTATTTCCATTTAAATTAGCGAAAGTGGTATCTCAGTGTGGTTTTAGTCTGCATTCTCTTATGAGTGAAGTGTAATAACTTCAAAAGTCATTAGTGCATTGTTAATAACTTCTCATGAAGGTGTAATTCTCATACAAGAAAACGGACAGATACTAAGCGTTCTCCCCAGTGCATTTTGACAATCGAATACATTTGTGTGGCCACCCGGAGGACAAGATCCGCTTTCTACGAGGCTGCCATCACCCCAGAAGAGCCCTGCCCAGCCTGCGTCCCGCTCCCCGAGAAGCAGCCGCCTTCTGATGTTTCTCATCATACCTGAATTTCACCTGCTCTTCAACTTTGATTAAATGAAGTACACACTGGTTACTTGGATTATTTTGCTCACTGTAATAGTTTAGGGCTCATTTAGGTTGTGAATTAAGTATTTGTTTGCTTTGCTTTATTAAGGAATAGAATCCCATTCATTTGTGGGTGTTAGTTTAATTTTTAATTCTTTTATTAGCACGTTTTTGCAAAACATAATCATTACAATCAGCTTGAAAACTGGTGCATTTGCTTATCACATCTTGATCATTTTTATGGTAGTGTCCCCAAAGCCTCATGGATTTGGGTATAGTGGGATACCTAGGGGACTGTGTACTGTCGGGAGGTGGGGCCTGGCTGGAAGGGGCAGATGCTTTGGGTTTGACCTGGAGGAATAATGTTAACTTGTTGAGATTAGAAACACCCAGGGCAGAGATTTCATCTGTGTGTGATTGATTTACTGGCCAGGAAGTGAGAGAACACCCATCCTGGGTGTGGGCCGACCAAGCAGCAGCTTGAACTAAGTACAGGAAGAAAGGAAAAACATTGTTACAGTTCTTCCTGGGAAAGCTTGGCCTTCACATAGACTCCAGACATCCACTCACTGCTCCCTCACTAGAATTTCTGTCTGCAGGGCATGAAGGGCTATTATTCTCCAACCAGACCTCTGCCACAAGCTTCCACTGTTGCCCGCTGCCCGCCAACGGACTGTGCGAGACCTTCTGAAACTGTGAGCTAAAATAAACCTTTCCTCCCGTACGTTGTGAATGTCGGGTATTCTATTCCAGCAATGAATTAGTAACTAAGACAGTGGTGGAGGATATCACATGATAAGATAGAGCAAACCTGCCAGTTCAGGTCTCTGCCCAGAAAGCCACCCATGCCATAAGTCCATCTTCATGACTGCATTGAATCCCAGTCACCTCAAAGTCCTCATCACCAAGTATCATTAGCATACAACTTTAAGAATTAAGTTTCTAACACATAAACTTTTGGGACATCTTTAAGCCCAAACACTTGGTTTATAAATACCATTCATCACGCAAAAAAAAAAAAAAGAAAAGAAAAGAAAAGAAAAATGAAGGCTCACTGGAGAAATAGGCAGTTGATTCCAGGGTTGGGGTGAAACAAACACAGGGGTAAGTTTGGAACATCTTCTGCCAGACAGTAAGGACATGTTGAAAAACTGACACAGCTGTCTCCAAAGGACAGTGAGGTCAACTTGAAAAGACTTTGGCCACATTTCAGTATCTATAAACACCAAAATGAATAAAGATCAGCACAGAATATAATGTATTGAGTTATTATTGCCAACTGTTATAAAAATGTTGAATAGATATAAATCTTTTTATATGGAATACCCACTAATTAATACAGAAAAATTACAGAAAATCAGTATTTTACAACCATTGTTGTAATAATTGATTCAGACAAAAATCATCGGGCTGAAGGTTAAGGAAAACAGGATTTTCACATGATCTCTTATGAGTTACTTATTAATTATGCAGAAAAAAAATGCATAGTTATAATGGTAGGGTTGGCAAGCACAATATTAACCAAGAGATCAAAGTTAATGTCACCAAACAATTGTGTACACTGACACCATATGGCCCTGGGGGAGGCGCTGGGGAGTAGGAAGCGTCAGCCAAAAATGCTGATTCTGATCTTAAGAAGCAAATCGCTGAGAAACAAATCCAAGTGAAGGCACATCTGGCAACGCCACAGGAATGTGGGATCCAAAAATATCAGTGAAATAAAAGACAAAGCAGTGACTGGAGAAATGAAACGACAAAATGCGATGGACTGGCCTGGATGGCAGACGAGAGCAAGAGGGAAAAAAATTTAACGACATTATTAGGACACATGGGAAAAACCTGAGTACAGACTGTATGTTAGATAACAATATTACATTAGTATTAAACATCTTGAGTTCAGCAATTACATTGTGGATATGTAGAATGACCGTGTTCTTAGCAAGTAAATGAACAGGTGAAACGTCATGACCCCTACAATTAACTCCTAGCCATTTAGAAAAAAAGTCTGTGTGTGATTTTTATGTCTGTATGTCTAGATACATATTATGTGGCTATCTTTATGTATGTATAAAACATGTTTTTATGTATGTGTCTTTGGTTTGTGTCTATCTTTATATGTATGTAAAAAGAAAAAAGTGAGTGTGGTACAATACTAATTATTGACTCTAAGGGATAATGGATATTCTTAGTACTAATTTTTTCTGACTTTAGATTTGAAATTTTTTGAAATAAAAAAACTGAGGAAAAAGTTTTGTTTATTTACCTATTTATTTTGAGGATGGGCCTTGCTTTGTATCCCCGGCTAGTTCTGAACTCACTGCATAGCCCAGACTGGCTTCTAACTCACAGCAATCCTCCTGCTTCAGCCTCCCAAGTACTGAGATTACAGGTGTGCACCACCATGCCCAGTTAGTCTGTACAAAGTGCTGGGGATACGAACCCAGGCCCTTGTGCATGCTAGACAACTGCTGTAGCCACTGAGCTATGTGCCCAGTCAAAAAAAAAAAAGAAGCATTATTTTAAAACAAAACGGATTCTATAAAAATTACAGAGTATTTTTCATTTGAAACCTTCGTAAGAAATGTATGCTGACTACGGCCACTTTGAGCTACAACCATAGACTCTAGGAAATGAGAACTTTTTGAATATTTCAAGATGAAGAGTCCATCAAGGACTCTTTGGGCATGATGACATAAACCCAGAGCTGTCAGACCCCGCAACCAAGAGTCGCCACTGCACTACATCACATGGTGAGCCCCACGAGGGAAGAGAAGCAGCTGGCTCTGTGCCAGGGCGCCAGCTGCCACAACCTCTTGGGGCCAGTTTCTTGATGGTGGGATTCTGGCTGCTGGGCCTTCTGGGTCTACTCTGCAGTCACCGTCATATGCCATGAACTGATGTCTACATGGTTGCTCACATGGTATGTATGTGTGAGCATGCCCTTTTCTACCAAATATCTTCTACTTGTTCAGGGCCCTGCCTTCTCATCAGTCATAAAGTTTTTCCTTAAGAATAAAAGGTCATCCAGGAGCAAGACCTTGAGCAAATGCCGTAGCACAGTGCTTCCCACAGATCATACTGTTTGCCTAACAGCCCCAAGTCTTAAAAACACAGATATCTGGGTCCCATTCCCAGAGATTTTTGCAAGAGAACCTACATACTTAACAAGTCACCCAGGAAATTCACATGCCTTCTCTGGTTTGTAAAGTAGTGCAGGGATAGGCAGAGATACGGAGGCGGAAGTAGCTCAAAGTGACCTCACAGGGCGCACGGGGACTAGCGGTGCGAATAAGGCAACTCAACTGATTCTACTATGTGGCAGAAGTCGGGGCTGGGCACAAAGAGAACGCTCAGGAGAGTCCTGGGGCCATGGAAAGCGCACAGGTCCTACCCCTGACGTGGTGCCAGGCCTCACGTCTGGCTGACAGGTGCTTGTGGGTTTCCCCTCCAAGTTACCAAGCCTGCTAGTGTCTCAGCACACCACCTCCGAGGAAGGTCTCCATCTGAGTATCACACAGCAAGGTCACATGAGAGATTTGGGGAAATGAGACCATTTAGGAAGCTGCTGCTGACAGCTCTGGCGCTTGTGTGTGAGTAAGTGCATGCTTGTGTGTTTGTGCTGTTGCAGTGGTGGGTGCATACGGGTGTTGCCTGTGTTATATGTGCACTGTATGTGGTCACAGGCCACTGGTATGAGTGTTGTGGTGTATGTGCTCTGTGGATGTGGGATAGTGTATCGTGTGGCACGTATGGCTGTATGTGTGTGTGTGTGTGTGTGATCTTGTAAAAGCACCTGTGTTCACCTGGCCTTTCAAAACTAAGTTCTTAGCCAGCACGAGAACATCTGATGAAGCCAAATAAAGCTCAAGTGACCTTTCTTGCCAAACTGGAGTATGCCACTTACAGCAATGTGGTGGTGGTGGTGGGGGGCGGGGGGTGCGGAGCACAGTATGTTGCAGTGATTGTAACTACAGCTTATTGGCTGTTACATGCTAGAGAATGCAACCATTGCTTTAGGTACGTTCTTATTTAACTCTCCAAGAACCCCAAAACATTAAGACCTACAGATGGGGAAACTGAAATGTAGAAAGATTAGTAGAGCATCTGGTTTTCCACTCATTTTTTTCAGTGCTGGGATTAAAATCCAGAGTCTAGTGCCTCCAAGGCCAGTGCTGTACCTCTGAGCTGCAGGCACAGCCCTCATTTTTTTAAGTGTCTTTGCAAATGATTCTTCTTAGATATTATAACCAACTAGACATCAATGAAGTCACATATTTTTTCATTAAGTATCATTTGACAAACATTTATTGAGCATCTGTTAATGGGGTATCATAGAGGTTACCCATATGTCATGGTTTGGACCTGGAATGTCTCCCAAAAGCCTCATGTTCCTACAGATAATGTGTTGGGTTGGAGGTGGGGCCTGGCTAGAAGGGATGGATACTTAGGGCTTAACCTGGAGGGGCATGTGCTGGTTCTGCCCTTCCTCCCAGTCTCTCTGTACCACCATGTGGTGAGGATCTCTGGCGCTGGAGCTCTGGCTCTGGTCCTGTCCCTGCTCCAGCTCTGCCATGTGCTTCCATCATTTTCCAGTCACCCACCTGTGAATAGACTGTGACCTTCTGAAACTGTGAGCTAAAATAAATCTTTTCTCCCTATGTTGTATATGTTGGATACTTAGTCACAGCGACAAAAAAGTAACTAAGACACCATACCTTTAAAATTATTAAAAATATGTTACTAGAATATAAAAATACATTTACTCAAGAATAATTTGACATAATTTTTGAAGTAATACACTATGAGAAAAATTGTGCAAGCACAAAATTCAATGTACAAAGTGCCCTGAAAGTCAACATACACAGAAAAAATTAACAAGCTTTTGGGACACTCTGTATACACAACTCCTACCAGGTGTCACAGAAAAGATTAAAAGTATCATAGATAGCACTTCTCCCTAAGGAGTAGCTAATTTGGCTTGCAGGTATAATAGCCAAAGAATATTTTTGCAAACTTGTCTTCCTTGTCTGTGTTAACATGTCAGACCAATTACCAAACCATGGCTGTTGTAGTCAGTGGTCCTCCTTGGCCTTTTAGCCATAAGAGACTCTCTCACTCATCTTTGTCTTCCCAACACACACTAAATAATTACTTAGTGTTGGAGGAATCAATGAACTTACAAGCTAGACACTGAAAAGTGTTAACAACATTCAAATCCTTCTCTTATTCAGACAAAAGAAGGCTTTGGCAACTTGAAAATGAATTTAAACCCAAAAAAGAAAATGGCTGTTGGCTATAATTTGGGTCTAAAAAGTCTGCTAAAGGCCTATGTACTAAAATCTTGGCCCCCAGCCTGAGGCACTACAGGGAGGGAATGGCACCTTTAGGAGGGCCTACTGAGAGAAATCACTAGGTCACTAGAGGCATGCCCTTGAAGGAACCCTGGACGTTTCTTCCTCTTCTCACTCTCTGACCAGCATGAGGGGAACAGCTTCCTCTGCTACACTCTTCTGCCATAATGTCCTTTCTGTCTCACCACAAACCCAAAGGCAATGGACCAGGCAACCATGGACTGAGCCTTCTGAAATCATCAGCCAAAATAAACATTTCTCTTTTGAAGCTGATCAGGTATTCCCCCCCCCCCACCCCACCCAGAGTAATGCTAAGCTAACTAACATGCAAATGGATGAGATGTCAGGAACAGGAGGATGAGCAAGGGGGTGGGAAGATGAAAGGGGCATATGTAAGGTGGACACCATATATATACATATGTTCACAAAATTCTCAAGTTCAATGTAACCACTATGTATTGCATATACATTCTAATAAAAACTAGGGGTGGAATAACACACTAGCATCTGGAAAAGAAAACTTTTCAAAACAATGAGCATATTTCAAACATAGGCATTCTGAGGTATTCCCTAACCAGCATCCCTGAAATTCCCACACGATGTTACTGAATATTTCTTTGACAAAAAAAAAAAAAAGAATTCAACACTTTAATAGCTGTGGGCCATGGACGGTTGAATAGAACTGCAGGATTCCTTTACTGTAGGAATTCTCAGAGCTTTTAATAGACTCATGCACACTATATATACCCAGAAGATGTGGGGGGTAGGGGACACTCAGGAATATTCGGTGTACGGTAAATAGTATTTTCCGAATTTATTGGACAGTAAGCTCTTAGGACAAGACTAGGATAAGAAAAGAAAACAACTGCAGAGACTAAAATAAGGTAAAGGAGGTATTCAGAGCCCCCAATATGAGAAAATACCTGCTAAAAAAAAAATGAAGAAAAACTCCTGCTTTCATGGAAACACTGCTCCAACCCTGACCCCAGGGCCTCCAGGAAATCCTGGCACCCCAGGTTCCTCCCTTGCCTCATCCCAGGCCCAGACCAGGAAGAATGCTACCCGATGCCATCACTGAGGCAAATGCCGAACACAACTGGGGAAAGTTTGGCGCCTCCTCACGTGCAATACTGTGGGAGTGGGGTCAGAGGTCATCTGTGTGGGGTCAGAGGTCATCCTGGTGAAGAGGATGATGAGCATTTTTGAATCTCCCTTTCCTCATTTTGCCGTGATTCTGGCTCAACACTGGAGTCGTAGATTCCTCCCACCCCTGGCCCTACCCTGGAGTTTTCATGGTCATGTGACCAAGTCCGTGGGACCCAGCCAGGGTTCTGAGCAGGGCAGCGGCTCCCTTCAATTGATTCAGGGAAAGGAAATCCAAATGGAACTCAACTGCCCCACACACCAGAAGAACTTGCCGGTTGCTCAATTTCCTATAGTTTGGAAAATCACAGGCTATGGGAGAGGTCAAAGGGGATCCCAGCGACTCGTACAGTGCCTGGCTCCCAGTAAGTTAAACAAATGAAGGATGAAGAAATGAATGACCCAACAGAAGAGGAGCGAGAAAAAGAATGGGAGAGCCAAGAGGAGGGCCCCTGCCCTCTCTCCTGAGCCGGATGTGCTCCGTGGATGCGAGCTGTTTTCCATTTGCCCAGTCCCCTCATTAATGTCCCTCCCAACATAAGGCCCTGTTTGATCTTACAGCTAATGACTAAAGCTGGGTGGGGCAAAGAGCCTGAGAACAGTGTGTTCACAAAAGCATGTACACTCTGCAACTCACTCTTTCCCGCAGTTATTTTTTTATTCCAGTTTCTTTAAATCCATGAAAAGAATTATTTTTGAAGCATTTATGGAGGTATGTGCTCAGAAATGCTTCAATTCTGGAGTTCGGTTTCTCCTTAACTCCTAACTCATACCCTTTTTTCTGTAAGTGAAAATATTTCAGGGTAAACACAGTCTAAGTAAATATAGTAAAACATATGGGGTTTAAGTACGACGCTGGCATGACTACCGTGCCCTTTCGGAGGACGTGCTGAAATATTACATAATAAACAAAGCTTCCTTTGTTGGGTCATTAATCTAGTTAGACTTTAGTACAAGCAACTGATATTAAAATTGTTCTGTATTACAGTCCAGTTCATGAAAGAATTAAAAAGCCAAAAGAACGTATTTCCAGAATTTAAAATGGTTCCTGTGTTCACTAAATATCTATGGATTCCCTGGAATCATTGGCTTCTTGAACGGACAACAGGAATCTAACACCCTGGGTCCAAACGCTGAAAGAATCTCTGTTTCTCTGACTTCGTCTGACCTGCGAGTGTGCAGGGACCTGCCTGGCTGGCCCATGAACTGATCAGTTTGCCCAGGCCCTCCTAAGCTCAGGTACTTTTCAGTATCCTCATTGCATTAGATCAGATCCTTGTAAGAAATAATACCCACTTCCCTTGATGACTAAGCAAGCACTCACAGCGCTCGTCACCCACTCAGTTATCTCTGCAGTGAAGCTGAATCGATGAGAATCCATGCACCACACCAAGTTGTGACCGACCCCCAATCCTCACCTCCAACCTGCAGACGGCAGAGGTCAAAGCTGTCAGTGTGATGCACCCCTCCTACACTTCCTGTCTGTTTCGCAGGACACCCCCCCCCCCACTGCAACAAGCAGCTGCGGGGGGTGGGGGCACTCAGGCTCGTTTCTGGGTGAGGAGAACCTGTGTTCTACTCCTAAGTACTCGGGGGAGTGGTGGCAAGGCGCCATGCTTGCCAAACGCCTTACGAAGTGAACGCTTTCTACCTTTCAAGGATGTTACTGGCATCGCATGAGGGGTGCGTGTAAGAGCCTCCGTGGGCTTCGGTGTGGGGACAAACGCTCTTCTGTGCTGGACGAGGCAGGTCACCGCCTACTAGGGAGGGGCTGGATGGTTAGATATGGGGCTGAGAAGCGTGAGTTTTCATCACCCTGTAGGTGACGTTGCTGGGAGTCACCTGAATCCTACACCTTGAGGGTCCAGGCTGCATCCCAAGAGCAGCAGTTTTTCATAGATCATACTATTGTGTGCGGCTGGCTGTCCTCAGCTGATTTTAGTGTGCGGTCAGATGCTCTAGAAATTCATTATTAATACAATAATGAGCACCTGCCCCAGGGTAAAAGTAGATGTTGCTTTTCCCACATAGGTGACAGTATTCACTCTCTCTAAGGCTCCCTAAATTGCCGTAGGTGATTAGGTGTCTTGATTTCAAAGGGTTTTCCTGTCCGGAAAACAAACTGTGGAAACTGAATCATCCACATTGAGGGTAATTACGTTTAACTTATTACAAACACCAAGGTACCAAAACCACCCAAAGATTACAGACTACTAAGGAAATTGTAGATAACCCAGCACCCTTGGCTACCACCATGGTCTTAGCCTGAGTCACAGTCGTGACTCTCATATCACACTGGTCTTTTGTCTGGTCCCCAAAACAGGCCCAGCCCCTCAGGGCCTTGTCCTCATTGTCTCTTGTACCGGAAATGTGCCTCTCTTGGTCATCAAGAGGGCCTGGTAGTCTCGCCTCTCACTCTGTTAAATTCTATCTTAGTACTTCATTCACTTCTTTTACAGCACCCAGAAGGTGTAGGAATGATTTACTTCTGCTTATTTATAAATTATCTCCCCTCCCTCAACCCAGAACGGCTGACTGTAGTTCCAGTGCCCGGCATAGAAGGCATTTGTAATGAACAAAGCTGTGCCCACTCCAGCTCCAATTCCCCAACCCCAAGTGGAGTGGAATTTGGAGACAAGGGCTTTTGGGGGTGACAAGATTAAGTTCTGAGGGTGGGATCTAATGATAAGACTGGTGTTTTCAGAGGAAGAGAAGGAAACACCACAGAGCTCTACTGCCAGGTGAGGGTCCAACAGGAAGGCTCTCATAGGCGATCAAGAGGTGCCTACAGTCAGGCATGGGGGCACATCCCTGGAATCACAGCCACTTCAGGCGGCAGGATCACAAAAGTGAGACCAACCTGGGCAACTTAGTGAGACCCGGTCTCAAATTTAAAAAATAAAATAAAATAAAGGACTTGAGGATGTAGCTTAGAACAAGGCTATGTGTTTAACACCGAAAGAAAAAAAAAAGAGTTAACTATATTTTAGTACTGGTCCTGAATGATTTTTTAAAGTGTCCATTAGACAAGGGACTCACACTTTGTTAGGTCAGTTGTGCTAGGGAGCTTAATTAAGCACAACTGTCTATTTTTCTTTGTTATTCTTATCATAAATGCATAGTGTTGCTAAATTACATTACGAGATACATCCAGGCAAAGTCCATGTGTACAGTTGGCCACCAGCTTACACGTCTTAATTAACTACTCTTACCTGTCAAATAGCTTTAAAAAAAAAAAGTACTCAACAAAAGTTTTACCAGCATGTACCCAAAGCCATAAAACTCTGAACACCTTTAGGGAGCTCCATGAGCCTCTGCGAAATGAATTTATACAAGCCAATTCTACAACTTCCCACACGTTTTCCTAGACTCTCAGTGATCATATTTTTAAAATAGGTCTAATCAGTTTGCTTTGGATCTACTCACAATTCTTATACACATAATTTGCGTTCTACGGAATCATCTGTATTTATACAGCTAAACATTAAAACTTAATTTTTCCTGCCTAAGAAAAAAAAGAAAAAGCTGTAAGGTTTTCTAGGAAACTTCATCATGGCAACAAAGTTCAATTTTACCTTTTTTGGGGTTAAAAAGTTCAGGACTCCTAAATTGTTTCCTTATCCTAAAGAGTAATTACCAATTTGTGTCCAGGCTTCTCTTGACTTAGAAACGCAGTTCACTTTCATTTTGAAAATTATAATCATGCTACTTATGTTTAAATTACATGTTATGACTACATGCTCAAATATGCTAAGAGACTTTTAAGCATTCTTACTAATAAAAATAAATAAGCACAATCCTTAAATGAGTCATTATTCTATGCCAAGCACTGCGATAAACATTTTAAATGAATACTGTTTTTTAATGTATATAGTACTGAGGGTTGAGCCCAGGGACTTTACACTGGGCTATATGCCCAGTCCAGTTTTTATTTTTGGTCTTGTGACATGATCTCACTAAGTTGTCCAGGTTGAGTTTGAACTTCCAATCCTCCTGCCTCAGTCTACCAAAGTGCTGATTATAAGCCTGTGCCACTGGGCACGTATCAAAAAATAAAAAGAGCTGGGGATGCAGATCAGGAGCCCAGCACTTGCCTGGCATAAACCAGACCCTGGATGTAATCCAGAGTAACCACTCCTCAAAGAAAAGGTGTCCCTAAGAGAACAGCACACCAAAATCTATTTGCCCAGCTCAAATTACTTATGTGCTTCAAAGTAATAGAACTGTTAGGTTTGTGAAAATATAATTGTGAAAGCCATTCACATAGCATGTGTTTGGTAGAGGGAGAATTCTGAGAAAACGGTTTTGATTATATAAGTGAAAGCAATCCCTTAAACACTGCCAGAACTTCAGATGACATCCCTCTGCATTTCTTTGAGCGCTAAAGTAATATTAAACTGAGCCTTTGTCTTCTTCCTAGACAACCATATTTTCCTCCTAACAAAGTGGTCTGTCCTCTAGCCATCTGTTTAAGATTACAACTGCACTGCCAAACCCAGGCAAGGAATGAAAATTTATTCTCTCTTCCTTGGGGTCATTAATAATCTATAAATAATGTAGGGCCAGTAGCTTATATCAGAAGTATGTGGTGCCCATGTCTAAGTCTTTTCTGGTGGAGCAAACCAAAATATATGTAGCTATTAGAAAAGAAGCCCAGCCCAGGGATGCAAGCCTGCCCACCAGCTGGGGACGGGGCTCAGGGTGAGAGCCTAAGGCTTGATCCCCAGAATTCCACATGCCCCCCACCACCACATACACACAGAAAAGGGAAGGAAGGATGATGGGATTTGAACACCCATTGACAATCACCCAACTGTCAGACGGCCAGGCCCATCACAGTCGCAAAGGCTACCACACTACCACACCCTCTGATATCCCTTCTCCATGCTTACTTCAGGGTACAGAGGACAGAGTTATAAACAGCCTTGTATACAGCCACCAACCAGCCCAGCAACAGCTCCCAGAAGGGCAGCTGCCCACATCAAAATAAACTTCAACCACTACATAAGGAGCCAGTTGGGTGAACCGTAGGCCTGACACTGAAATGTCATTTTTCTCAAGCCACATTCCAACTGCTTCCAACGCACCGTTGGTTTATTTTGGTAATTCAGTTAAAGCTTTCCCGTGTTTCCTTTATACTACAATCTCACGTCTGCACACGAGATTCAATCCCACGGCTAAAAGCGAAGGTGTTTGAGCTCTCTAGGGCTTTGCTGGTCACGCGTCACTAGTGTTGCTAAAAGTTAGAAATGCAGAATCTTGTGATTAGCATGTGTTTAGCATGTGCAAGGCCCCAGGTCTAAACCCTATATCAAAAAAAAGGACAGAAAGACAAAAGACTCTTAAGTCCAAAAAGATCTACTAAGAAATACTCTGCATCTTAAGATGCCAGGTGGTTGGTATGCAGAGTGGAAACGCGAGAGACACTATGCTAAGAGGCACGTAGGGCATGCGGCATTGTCCAAAGGAGAAAACAGCACTTACTAGTGTACTGTGAAAACACACGTTGCTTGCTGGGTGCCCTAAGTCTTAGTCTTACTCCATACTCCATGGAGTGTGTGTGTGTTGGGGGGTGGAGGGGGGGCGGCCAGGAGGAGGTAACAGGGAGAGGGAAAGAGAGAGAGATTGGTTGTTTTCCTCTGACTCCTACACACCTTTTTTTCCTCTGATGGAAGGAGCTGTGGAGCGAAGTTCTATTTGTGGGTCCCATTAGTTACAAGGATCTTAGTCTACCAATCAACACAAGGCAGATAAGCTCAAAATAATTGCTTTTTAAAACCCATCAGGGCAGAGAAAGCAAAATGAACTAACCTCAAGAAAGTGACACGTTTTATAGAGAAGAGAGATCCAGGATCAGTTTCATCTTGGGCAGAGGGGTAGAAAGAGTTTGGGACCATACAAGGATACAGAGATCTCAGCCGAGGGTGTGAAAAACTTGGAATGGCCGCCGGCAGCGGCGGGGCCCTGGGAACGTGACGCTGCACCTCCCCGCCTCCTTGCTCAGGGGACTCCTCCCACCGCGCCGGAAGTGGCTCACCAAAGTTGAGAGCAGGGAAGACGGGCCCAGAAAATCTCCTTGAGTTGTTTTGGGAGAGCTGCTAAAGCCTGCGAGGGAGAGAAAAGGCTAAAAGAAATCTCCAGAGCTGCAGAAAGTGGGGAAGAAAAAAACCAAGAGAAACAAACAAAAAGCCATCAAATAGGCTTTAAAGCAGGGGGAGATCTTCCACAGTTCCACATCCTGTACTTCAGTGAAAGAGCAAGAACCTCCCCAGGGCTCAGGTTCCAGCTCCACTGAAGGCGAAAACATGAACAACCTCACAACAGTTGAAAAGAAATGAGAAGATTTCATTCGTTTTCACAGCCAAATAATATTTCATAGTCTGTATGCATAGCAGACTTTCTGTATCTGCTCATCTGCTGTGGACACCTGGTTGATTTTGGATCTTGGCTTCTGCGAATCGTGCCACAGTTAAGCCATTCAAAAGGCAGTGTCTCACTCTCTGAACATCACACGCCCCTCCAAGTATGAACTTTTTTCTGCTGAACAGAACTTTCCAGGGGGAAAAGAAAAAAAAGAGTGAAATCCTATCATTTGCAGCTACACGGGTAGAACTGGAGAATGTTGCACTTAGTGAACCCAGTCAGGCATGGAAAGAAAAATACTGCGTGTCCTCGCTCGCTCGCATGTGGAGGCTAAGAATGCTAATCCCATAGAGGAAGTGTGGTACTAGCAGGGGAGGCTGGGAAAAGGGGGGAGGGGTGCTGAGAGTGGCTGAGGGAGGTCGGATAGGAGAAGCAAAGATAGAGGTGGGAGAAAGAGGAGAAGGACAGCACTGGGATGACGACTGCTCGCGGATTTCATCAAGAACTAAAAGGGAAGCATTAGACAACTATGAACACAAATGGTGAACATTCGGGAAGACAGGCACAACCACTGCCCCTGCTTTGATTACTACACGGGTTATGAATTACCATGATGTACCCCACACATACGTAAAATCATGATCGGCCAACTACAAATAATGTAGGAGTTTGTTTGTTTGTTTGTTTGTTTTTAAGTGAGAAAGCAGTAGTAAGCTAAAACTATCACTGGATCTAACTAAAACTAAAGGAAGCACCGTCAAGATCAACCACAAACTGGACTGATGCAGCCTGTGACAACGGAAGGGGCTTGCTCCTGCAGGAGGGAGGAATGTTGGGATATTATTTATTTCACGTTCAACTCTTCTTTCATGCAAAATATTAATCAGGCAAGGGCACTGCAAGAAAATATGTCTCATGGTGAAGGCCAAAAACAAAAAATAAATAAATAAATAAAAATAACAAAACAAAGCAAAACACAGAAGTAGAGCTGGGGGTGAAGGTCAGGGATAGAGTACATGGATAGAATGCAAAGAGCCTTGGAATGTACCTCCAGTATCACTAGATAGATAAATCAACAAACAAACATGTATATATACGCACATATATAATTCTAAAGACATGCATATACACATCCCTAGAGTCTAAAAAAAGTGGCAAGAGAATGACACGTTTTTCAGCCTAGCAGGACCAACTTAGCAAGACCTTGTCTCAAAATAAAAAAGGGCCTGGAGGTATGTTTCACTGTGAAAGCCTGGGTTCAATTCTCAGTGTCACAGAAAGAGAAAGGAAGAAAAGAAAAGAGAAAAGAAGAAGGTCATGTAGAAACAAAGAAAAAAGCCGTATCTCCAAAGTTAACTTACAGGTTGACATGACGAGACTGGGATATTAGAGACCGAAATTCCCAGGCTCTAAGACGGCATTCATGAAGAGAAGAGAATTTCAACAAAGTATTGGAAACTAGAACAAAGAACCATATGGCAGTGCTAGAAGTGAAAAACACATCAAAAATAAATTCATCAGTAGCAAACTCAACAGCAGAGGAAACTGAGCACTTGTCAGCGCTTGGACTGACCTCAGCCAAACGAGCATATGTGGAAGCGGAGTCCCAGAAGCAAGAGACGAGGTTCGACAAGGGAGAAGAAAACGTTCAGGTTTTACTGGCTAAGATTTACCACGATTGACAAAAGACAGGAACTCAAAAAGCTCAGTGCTTCCCAAGCAGGAAAAAAACAGGAAAACAGCACCTCGACAAATGGCAGCTCCCTGCTTAAAAAAAAAGGGGGTGGGGGGAGGTAATTGGCATAAATATAAGAAGATACTGATACAAGTAGTACAAATGATAAATGACTTTTGGAAAAAGAGGGAAGCCAGAGATAGTGGAAATCCTGAAAGTACCAAAAGTAAAACAGGAGCAAGCTTGAATTCCATACCCAGTTTTTAAAAAATGCTTCAAATATTCAGGTGAAATTAAGACACTTTCAGGCAGAGACCAGTGGGGAGAACTCATCCCCAGGAAATCAGCGCCATGCAAAAAAACAATGTTAAGTTTCTCAAACTGAACAGAAACAGATTTGAAGGTAAAAAATAAGAGTCCCAGAGGGTAGGTACATGATTAAATGCCAGAGACCTCTCCCAAAATGGTATGTCTCTGTTACTATTAATCTTTGTATGTGTGTCTGTGTTGAGTATGTCTTAAAAGAGTATTGACTGGAGGCAAAACTCCAAAGAGAGGGATGAGAAGAGAGGAACAGAATTGTGCTGCTGTGAGGGTCTTGATGCTCTCTGCGAGCTCACATAACAATATTTATAGGGGCTGGAGGAATGGCTCAGTGGTTAATGCACTTGCCTACCAAGTATTAAGTACCTGAGCTCAATTTCCCAGCACCATATAAAGTGGGCATGGTGGTGCACACCTGCAATCCCAGCACTCAGGAGGCTGAGGCAGGAGGACTTCCTTAAGTTCAAAGCCAGCCTGGACTACTGAGACCCTGTCTCAAAAAAAAAAAATTAGTATATAAATTGAAGATGGACTGTGATAACTTAAAGATGCAGAGAATTGGGATGGGGGTGTAGCTCAGTAGTAGAGTGCCTACCTGGCTTATGGAAGGCCCTGGGTCAATTCACAGAACAAAGAAAACTAAAAACATTAAAAAAGCAGAGTAGCATTTCAAAGCAATTATTCCCAAAGTACAGTCCCCAGACATCCCTCACCAGCACCATCAGAGAACTTTCTAGAAATGCACCATTATTAGCACTATCACTGATTTGCTAAATCAGAAGCTTTAAAGGTATGACCTCAAAATCCAACTACTAATGAGAGCACCCTGTGTTCCTAACACATAAAAAGTTAGATCCATGGAGAGGCTACTGAAAACGTGTACCACAAAAGCACAAAGCTAAAACCAGGTGGTAAAAATGAAATGATTTTTTAAATGCAATATATTCAAAACTATGCAAAACACAAAGAACAAATTAAATACATAAGAAGTAGATACCAATATGAAAAATTAAACTCATATTAATAATTAAGGGAAACAAATGAATGTCAAACTTTAATTAAAAAACAGAGATTGTCAGCTCAATATCAAAGCAAGATCCAACAGAATGTTGCTCACAAATATAAAATTAAATTATAAAGTCACAGGTGGAAAGCTGAAGGGTAGAAAAAAGTGCAGTCTACAAACACAGCCTAAAAAAGCATGTGTGGTTATATTAACACCAAAGCAGACATCAGCAAATTGTATTACTGAAAATAAATTATAAAGTGAGAAACACTACAAAAAATTTTCAGGAAGACCTGTAAATCCTGAATGTGTATGCAACGACGAATACAGTTCCAAAATGCAGAAGCCAAAAGTTGACAGAAATGGACAAATCCGCCATCAGCCAGAGAAGCTCTACCATTCCTGTCCCAGTCGCTGATGGGATGCGCAGACAAGATGATCAGGGGAGCTGTCATTTATCCGGCAACTCTGGCAACCAAACTGACCCTATCGACTTCATAATTTAGCACACAAAGCCTATAGAACATACTGACTTTTCAGACTCACACGGAGAAAGTATGTGCTGGACTGCGAAAGAAGCTTTAAAGGCTGGGGGTAGAATTCAGCGGGACAGCGCGGGCTTGGCTTGCACAAGGCCCTGGGATGGATCCCCAGCTCCACAAAGACAAGGAGGGAAGGAGGGATGGAAGGACAGATGGAAGGAAGGAGGGAAGGAGAGAAGGAAGGTAGAGAAACTAGATCTCTTGCACATAGTGATTGGTAAAGTAAAATGGTATCATTACTCAGGTAAGTTTTCTTACTAGAAAAAAAAAAACCCAGGCGGAATTACAGTGAGAGGAAAAAAAGTCAATCTCAAAAGGTCATGAACTATGGTTCCACTGATAGACAGCCTGGAAGTGATAAGATTACAGAGACACAGAACAGGTTGGCAGTAGCCAGGAGACGATGATTATGACTCTAAAGAAACACTCTAAAGAAATTTAGTTCTGAAAGAACAGTTAGGGGGCTGGAGGAATATCACAGCAGTTACAGCGCTTGCCTTGCAAGTGCAAGGCCCTGAGTTCAATTCCCCAGCACCACATAAAGCTGGGCATGGTGGTGCACACCTGTCATCCCAGCAATCGGGAGGGTGAAGCAGGCAGACTGTCTTGAGTCCAAGGCCAGCATGGGCTACACCAGTGAGTTCAGGACCAGCCTGAGCTACAGAGTGGGACCCTGTCTCAAACAGATTATGGCAGCAGTTGAACTAATCCACACACATGAAAGAACTACAGAGACACACACACACACACACACAAATGAAGATAAAATGCGTGAAATATGACTACATCTGTGAAAATGCAGCAGTGTCTCTTTCTCTGTTTTGATATTGGAGTATGGTCTTACCAGATGCTACTTTTGGGGGATACACCTAACCTCTCTATATTATTTAAATTATTACAAATTAACAATAATTTCAAAATAAAAAGAAAATTATCTACCTAAAAAAACACGAGTATTTGGAAATTAAAAAATAACTCATGGACCCAAAAAATTACAATAATTAGAACACAGGTGACCTGAATCATATAGAAAATACATCCATCAAATATTGTGGAATTCTAGAAAAGGAATGTTTCAAGAAAAATTTTGGCTTCAAATAATTTACTAAAATAAATAACAAATAAAGAGTTTAGCTCCCTGTGTGAAACTTGGTGGCAAGAAAAACAGAAGAAGAGGTTAAAAGCAGATATTACCTTGCATCATAAAATTTACAAGTAGAGATAATTAAATCCAAATTAAGTAAAAGAAAGAGAATAAGGCAAGAGAAAAAATTAAACAGAATAACAAACATGAGAGAAAATCAACAAGACCAAACTATGAAATCTCTGTAATGACTGAGAAAACTGACAGATCCTTCAGCAAGGTGAAGAAGGGACAAGTGAATAAGTAAATGGGAACAAAAAATTTTCAAAGGTGTAAAAGTGAATTTATCATCACTGTATAGTTCAAAAGATAAAACTTTATACCAACATATTGATATATCTAAAATTAAAAAGACAAGTTTTACCAGGCATGGGGGCACACACATATAATCCCCAGCACTTCGAAAGCCTGAGGAAGGAGAATTGCAAATTTGAGCCACACATAGGCAATTTAACAACTCAGTGGGATCTATCTTAAAAAAAGGGGAAAAAATAAATTTGTTTACTTATTTGTTTGTTTTTAGATAGGGTGTTTCTTGTAGTCTATGCTAGTCTTGAACTCACAATGGAACCCAGCTGGCCTTGAACTCAGCAGTCATCCTGCCTCAGCCTCCCAAGTGCTGGGATTACAGTTGTATACCACAACACCTGGCTTATGTGGTGCTGGGCCTTACACTTGCTAGGCAAGCACTTTAACTGTTGGGCTGTGCCCCCTACCCCAAAAGACAAATTTCTTGAAAATGCAAATTTATGAAACTGACAAGAACAAGAAATAAAAAATATATGTAGCATGAGATCCATCAAAGAAAATATATGCATAGAAAAAAATCTTTCCCTAAAGGAAAATTCAGGATACAGTGCCTTCTGCATTCAAGAAAGAGAAGTTCCAATCCATACAAACTCCTTCAGAAAAAAAGTAATATTTGCCCTGATAATCAGACCTGACAATTATGCACATCTTCATTATCATATATATGAAAACTCTTAATGAATATCAACAAATAAAGTGTAACAAAAATAAAGATGATGCAATGCAGTCAAGATAGGCTTATCCCAGTTATTCAAGATTGGCTCAACTGTTCAAACATATAATTTATATATTATCAATGGAATAAAAGAAAAAAGACTGTATCAGTACATGCACACAAATTTGACAAATTCAACATTTTTATAACAAACTCAGTAACCTAACAGCAGAAGAAAATGCCATTTGGTAAAGGAAATGTGCATAATATCATATGTGATGAAAGAACTCTGAAATACTGATGAAACTCTGACTACTTCATTCCTACAAATGAGAACAGCCACTCCCAAGACTTCTGTTTAGCATGCTACCCGAAGTCCGATCCAAAGAGTTCAGGCAAGAAAAACTTAACTTAATTTGCTGGGTGAGGTAGGACACGCCCGTAATCTCAGCTATTCAGGATGTGAGAGGATCACAAGTCTGAGCCTAGTTTAGGAAAGTTAGCAGGACCTCGCCTCAAAACAAAAAATTTTATAACGGGAAGCAGGAGTTTGTAATTCAGTGGCAGAGCAAGCACAAGGCCCCAGAGTCAACCCTCACTATCACAGAAGAGGAGAAAGAGAAGGAAGAGGAAGAAAATGAGCCCTGAAATTAAAAATACACAGTTGAAGATGTAAAAAACCTTACCAAAATACTACTTTAATGAATTAACTTGGCAATTTTGTTTAGATACAAAGGCTAAATATAAAAATGGACAGCTTTCCTATATATACTCAATAAATGCCTGGAGAAAACATTTTTAAGTTTAATGCAAAAAAAGTACTTGGAATAAATCTTTCTAAAGGTGTGCAAGACCTTTCTACAGAAAGTTACAAGTAAACTACTGTTGAAGGAACTAAAGAAAATTTAAATAAATAGAAAGTTATGTTCACAGGAAGATGCACTATTGTCTGAATGTCCATTTTTCCTACAGAGACTAAATATAATTCTTATTAAAAATCCTACCATACATGTATGAAGAAAGAAATAAGCTGAATCTAATATATATTTGGGGATTTGGTGGTTGAAGGCGTAGCTCATCAGTTAAAGTGCTTGCCTAGCAAGTGCAAGGCCCTGAGTTCCATTCCCCAGCATCACATCAACCAAGCGTGATGGCAAATGCCTGCAATCCCAGCCTGTGATCCCAGCACTCAGGAGGCTGAGACAGGAGGATTGCTGTGAGTTGGAAGCCAGCCTCAGCCACATAGTCCAGGACCTGCCTGGATTACAGAGTGAGACATGGTCTTCAAACAAAAATAACTAAATAAATAGCAAGGCACCCGAAATTACTAAAACAATTTTTACAAAGGAAAAAGCCAATTTCAAGACTTCTACAAAGCCCCAATAATCAAGAAAGGGTGCATTGGTGAAATCCAGACAGACAAATAGCAACAAATGAAACATGTGCAACCAGCACCAACACACATACGGTTCATTTTCAACTCAGTGATAAAGTCAATACAATTGGGAAGGGAACGTATCTAAAAAATTGCTACAGCAAAACACAGAATCAGGCTGGGGAACATAGCGTGGTGGATAAGCACTCACCTAGCATGTGCAAGGCCCTAGGTTAGACGTCCCAGCACCACATAAGCCCAGTGTGTTGGTGCATGCCCGTAATCCTAGCATTTGGAAGGCTGAGGCAGGAGGATTGCCTTGAGTTCAAGGCCAGGATGGGTTCCACAGTGAGTTCAGAAACAGCTTGAACTACAGAGCAAGACCCTATCTCAAACAAGCAAAGAAACAAATTAGAATCTTACCTCTTCTCTCATTCTATAAATAAAATTATTTTGAGATAGGTCACAGACCTAAATATAAGAATATTTAGCCAGGTTTAGTGGCACATGTCTGTTACCCCAGTGCTCTGGAAGGCCGAAGCAGTAGTCAAGCATGAGCCCAGCCCGAACAACTTAATGAATTACAGAGACTCTATCACCAAATAAGGAAAAAAAAAAAAAAAAAAAAAAAAAGCTGGGATAAAATTCAGCGAAAAGGCCCTGGATTCAATCCCCGGTAACCCCAATCCCCACAACAAAAAGAAGTAAGAAAGAGAAAGAAAGAAAAAATAAGCTTCTAGGAAAAAAATAAGGCAATATTTTTATGCTCTCAGTCAAACAAGTTTTGTGGGGAAAAATATATATACTTTCATACTTTTTTAGAAACTAAAAAATCAGAAACTATTAAATGTTATAATTATGGACAGGTGGTATATACTCACGTGTCACCATGCCTGGCCCATAACATCATGTGTCTGACAAAGGGATTGCAGTTAGAATACATAAGGAACGCCGCTGCCATGTGAGGCGGCACAGGCTTCTAATTCCAGCGGTCTGGAGGCTGAGGCAGGAGCATCATTAGATAAAGGCCAGCTGGACTACAACAAGAATGTAAAGGACTGCCTGAACTACACAGTAAGATCTTGCCTCAGGAAAAACAAAGAACACCTACAAATCAACAATAAGATATCCAGTTGAAGGAAACCAGTCAATACACAAAATTCAACTGCATTTCTATATATAACATTTTAAAAGGTGAGTACCAATTTTTAAAAAACTGAACAAAAGATAATGGAAAAATATCTCACAAAGGAAAATAGGCTAATGGCCAGTAAACACATGAAAAAGTGTTCAATTTCATTGGTTTCCAGGGGAATTAAAACTATGATACAATTTCATTACAATCCATTAGAATGGCTAAAATGAAATGTAAAAATCTGTTTAGACTAAATGTTGCTGGGATGTGAAGTGACTGGAAATACCATATATTGGTGCCAATATTGTAAAATGAAAACACTTCTTTAGACATCTGTTTGGTAAACGAATGAAGTTAAATACACATTGAACCTAGGACCTAAGAATTCCATTCCTGATGTTTATCCAAGAGAAATGAGAACACACATTCACCAACGAATGGTACAGGAATGTTAATAAAAGCCCCATTCACAACAGTCCAAATGCCCATTCACAAAAGGCTAGATGAACAGATTGTTTTAAATGTCCACGATAGAACATACTCAGGAATTAAAGAATAACCTTCAACTATATATGACAATATTGAGAATACCAAAAGTACACAAAGCAACAGAATTTTACTTAAATGCACTTACTTATACAAATCTCAACAACCAGCCAAATTAATGCACAGTGATAGAAATCAGGAAATGATTTCACGAGAGGTTCACAAACTGACCGGAGGGGGACCCAAAGGAACATCATGGGGTAACATAAAATGCTCTCTATCCTTGTTTTGGATCATGTGTTACTGTCACAAAGTAGCTAAGATAAGCAGGAAGGATTTACATTGGCTCAGGATTGGAGACTTCAAGCATGGTAACCAGCAAGACCTAGGCAGGAAGGAGTGCGCTGTGAGGCAGAGATGCCCTCCTGGAGGCGACCGGATGCAAAATTGGGGGGCTGGGGGGGGAGTGCTGGGATCCCAACATCTCCCTCAAGCTCACTCCCCCACCCCCAATGACCTACTTCCTTCCACTAGGCCCCACTTCTTTTTTATGGTAAAGAGAAAAAAGGATTTATTCAAAGCTAGCTCCAAGAAGAAGCAGGGGCTTCATGACCTCAAATCATCTCCCCATGGACAGGTATGGAGCAGAAAGGAAGAGGAAGAACAAGAACCAAGGGGAGGAGGAAGGGCAACGTCATTTCTGAGCTTCCTGTATCACTCTGAGGCAGCTTCAAGGTTTTTCTCCCTTACTTTGTGGAAAGCAGCAGTCCTCCCAGGCCACATTTGCACAGCTCATCAGTGGGTTGAAGAGGACTAGGTATGACAGGCCTCGCTCCTTTGGGTCCCACTACCTCTTGATAGCGCCAGGCCTAGCAACCAAGCACTTAATGCCCAGTCTTTGGAGACACTTAAAGACCCACAACAAATACTGACTACACAGACCTACACACTTTCCAAAATGGACATGCCAAACGGTTAAGAGCTTGTGTATTTTATTGTATGTTTATCTCTCGATAAAACAATTAAATGTAGTTTTTTTCAAGAGCAGAAAAATGAAGAAAGTGATTGATTATATGTAAGAAAAAAGATCAACAGATACTCTCCTGGACAGAGACATCTGCACCACTGAATTCAACAGGATGCACAGCCTTATTGAATATTGTATTTGGCTTGGAAAATCTTCCAATATGCTGATGCTACTATTTTCTTTTAGGGGTGCAGGGCAAGGCAAAATGATGACTATATCTCTATTGTAAAGCAAATTTGCAAATCACAAGCCAGAATCTCTGGGATTGTAAAATGAATTAATAAGTCAAGACCAGAACATTTTTGTTTTGATAGACTAAACTAGAAAATACCAGAATACATAAACCAAGAAAAAGTACTGTTTTGTGAGATTTTTGCAGAGAATGCTTTGGCCTGGATTATTCCTAGGCAGTGTAATTTTTTAACTGAGAAGGGTTAATTCAGGGCTACAAGCGAGAGGGTAGAGGTGGCTTACTGCAATAGCCCAACTAACCCTTAGCTGTGTTATGTTTAAAAATATTTAAGCTAGATGTGTACATAGGAGCTGGGGCATATCTCCAGGACTACATAAAAAGTAGCCAGATGTGGTGGCGGCACATGCCCACAATCCCAACAGCAGTGAGGCTGAGGCAGAAGGACTGCCCATGAGGTCAAGGCCAGCTTAGGCTACACAGTGAGCCCAGGACCAGCGTGGACTACAGAGGAAGACCTTGTCTCAAAAACAAAGGAAATATATACGTGTGCACACGTGCACACAGGCACATGTGTCACGAGTTACAATAAAAAAATTCTCTTACTACGAGTTGAGATTAAAAAAAAAGTTCGAGGCTCAAAAAAAAAAAAAAAAAAAAACAGCAATAACTAAGAAAGCAAGGTGTGGCCCTTGTACCCAGCTGTCGATCTGAGCTTCCTGCCCAGGATGGGTAGGGAGTCCCTGTAGATAGTAACAACATAGATTCTTGCCAACACACCACATCAGGCCACCAAGAGACTGAGCAGCTCCGGGAAAGAAAAATACATACCCCTCCCCTGTACAGAATCATGTTTGTTCCATACTTACAAAAGACAATACAGAGAGCTCTGCAAAGGGGCAGGACGCCCCAGGCAACTCCTCAGTGCTGCCAGGCGCAGCTTCAGAGGGTCTCTGAGGCCGACTCTAACGCGAAGGGCTCCCCCTGGAGTTGAGCACTACCTCACCCAGGCTGCCCTGAGTGCAGCCAACACACCTAGGGACCTCTGCCTAGGGACCTCAGGACGGTTCTTTATGCTCCCTGAGCACCCATTTTTCCAATGGGAATTCACTGTGTATCCAGGACCCGGCTCAGGGCAAGGTCCGCAGCAATAGCTGTGTTATGTGAATCGAGCTAATACTAGTACCAGCTTCTGAAGGAGGGAATAAATGAACATACACAAAGTTTTTAGCATATGGTCTAAAAATTAGCACACAGTAAGTAAATATTAGACAAGTATTCTACCAAAACTGGTCTGAAAATAGATTATTCAGGACAAAAAGATATAAGCCGGGAAGGAAGTATTTTTGTTTAATTTTAAATAGCAGCAACCTATAAAGAATAACCGGTTTTAAAAATAGGAACCAGGAGAAATCGAGATACTGTAGGCTGGAGATGGTTCCTGCAACTTGGGAAGTATCCTGGCGCAAATAAAAGTCACCAAGGCACAGGTGTTGTTACAACTGCAGGGCAAGGAAGGGCAAAAAGTGTAAATCAACTCAAAGAACTGTAAGAAAGATACTGTGCCGGCCAGCCACAGAAGGAGAAACCTCACGGTGGGGATGGGTGGCAGAGTTGGGGACAAAGGTTCTTTCCAGTCCCAAACTGTTTCCTAATGGACCTAAGGTTTTGACATAGTCGCAACAAGCCTCGCCTTTATTAAAGTTATACAGTGGAGCGGGTCACCGTAGAGTGACAGCAGGTACCCCTCCTTCACCTGTGGCCCGGCAGCCCGCGTCTCAGGAGGAAGGTGCGAAGGGTCCCTCCCACCCATGGAGTTGGCTGGTGACGAGCCACCACCAAAAGCGCATTCCAAGACCCAAGTGAAGTCACGCCAGTCAGCAGTTAGGAAAGGAGGTATTTCTCACACTTGCTAATGGCCTTGACGCTTGTGAAACATAAACAGGAAGTGGGAACTCTCCAGGGCGACCTGGAGGAAACACACTCCCAGTCTGGTCCTTGCGGGAGTGCCAGTTCTCCAGGTCGTCCAGATCAGAATGACTCCGCCCCCCCAATAGCGCCAGCCGCGAGTCCTCACCCAGTCCCACCAGAAGCCCCCTCTTTTTTTCGATCCTTCCCACAGGCAGGTCACTCCGCCGCGGGGTGACTGACCCGCGGCGCGGTGGGAAGGGTTCACAGTCATCTCTCAACTCCCCGGAGCAGCAGGGCCGGGGAGCGCAGAGGTCAGTGAAATCCCCAGCCAGGCCTTATTTTAGTCACGAATTTCCACTGGCTCCCGCCTCTGACTATATCAGTGCCGCTCACACGGCAGGATTGGCGGTTCAGCTGTTTTCCCTGCTCCAGGCTGAGTTAGAAGGTCACGGAGGCCGGGCTTCTCCGGGGGAGGCAGGTGGGGGACCCCGGCGGCCTCGGGGACCGCGGGAGGAGGGGTTCGGCCCCCGGCGCCCCCTACCTAAGCATGGCAGTTAGTGTCACATTAAAAACAAACAGAGCAACAGAAGAGCCCACCCTTGTCGCCCAGCCTGGCCCCGCCAGCGGCTCCTCCATGTTCCGGGGCAGGGTCGGTGTTTCAAGCACCGCTGTCTCTAGCGACCGGCACCTGGCCGAGCCCTGGCTGGGTGGATCCTAAGATGTCACTGGCCCGAGCGGAGCGGTTTAACATTTCCCCTTGCGCTCGTCTTCTCTCCTGCTCTGAGTATACACCGGCCGACAGCGCCGCCCAGGCAGCCGGCAGCGAGCGAGGGCCGATGGCGCTGGCGCGCCGCGTCCCTGGGCCGGGGAGGCGGGAGCTGGCCGTCCGCGGGGCTGCGCTCCCGCCCGGGCCACGTGAAGCGTCACGCCCCGCGCTACCGCAGGCCCGGCGCCGCCGCCGCGGTTGTGTAACGCCGCAGCCGGGGGGCGGCGACCCGGGCGCCTGTACTCGCAGGGGGCAGCGCGGCGAGGGCGCGCGGGCACCGGGCCCGGGCGGCCGGGGGCGACGGGCGCGGGCCCGGGGCGGGCGGGCGGCGCCGCGGCTCACGCCCTCCGCGGGTCAGGTGCGCGCGGCGTGCTCGCCGCGGCCTCGCCTGCCCCGGCGCTTGGCCGCGCGCCGGCTTCCCATGGGGTGACATCCGCCCCGCCCCTCGGTCCCTCCCCGAGGCGGGCGATTCCTGGACGCCGGGCTGCGCGGAGGGGGCGGGGAGCCCGGCCTCTGGCGCGCCGGTCCCCGCTGCGGGCCGGGCGGGGGCGGAGGAAGAGGGCCGGGCGGCGGCGAGCGAAGGGATATTCCTCTCCCGGCTTGAGTCAGACGCGGGCGGATCCGTCCTCCCCCGTCCCCTCCCAGGAGACGGGAACTTACTTCATTTCCCTGGGGCAGGTTCGCCCACGTTACCCACTCCCCCCGCCCGCCAGCCCCCGGTTCCAACTTCCGCGCCCCCCACCCGGCGGGGCGGGACGCGCGGCCGCCCCCTCTTTCGGGGAAAGGAGGCCGCGGACACCTGGGGGCCGGGGCGGGGGGCGGGGGCTCCCTCGCAGCTGCCGGAGCGCTGTCCAACACGTGAGGCTCATGTGACGACGCCGGGGGAGGGCGGGCAGGTCGCTCCTTCCCTCCCCGGCGGCGGCCAGACGTGCCTGGAGTCACAGGGTAGAACACGTAGCTCCAGCCCACCCCCTCGCTCCCATTTAACCCGGCCCGCAGCCTCTCCATTACTCCTCGGCGCGTCCCCGCCGGCCCCCGCCCCCTCCTCCGGCCCGCCCCACTTCTCATTCACTCGGCTCGCCGGCGCAGACGGCGCGGGGAGCTCCGCACGCCGCCAGTCTGCGCACGGAGCCGGAGCCGGAGGCCGCGGGGACGCCGGGCCATGCACGCCCCCAACTGAAGCGCCGCCTCAAAGCCTCAGCTCCCAGCGCCTCCGTGCATTGCGAGGCGCTCAGACCCGCAGGAAGCCTTGCGAAGAAACGCTCGGAGCCCCCTCCGGGACCGCGCGCACCCCGACGCTCCGCTAGCGCAGACAGGAGCGCGCACCGTGGCCCCGGCTCGCCGCACCATGGAGCGGATCCCCAGCGCGCAGCCGCCGCCGCCTGCCTGCCTGCCCAAAGCGCCCGTGCTGGAGCACGGAGACCTACCGGGGTAAGTTGGCCGTCCCCGGCGCCTGCCAGCTTCCGCTCCAGTCCCGCGTCCCGTGCCCCTCTCAACTTAAACCGGCTCCGGCTGCGCCCGGGAGTGCTGGCTTGATAGGGTGCCTGCAGCCAGCGCGCGCCGAGTCACGACCCTGTCTCTGCTCTCGCCCTGCAGGATGGATTTCGCCCACATGTACCAAGTGTACAAGTCGAGGCGGGGGATCAAGCGCAGTGACGACAGCAAGGTGAGCGCACCCCCGGGGACCCCGGAGCCTCGGCCTTCCGCGCGCGCCGAGTTTCCAAGAAAAGTTTTCTTGCCTTCAGATTGGTGGGGGTGGGGGGAGGAGATGCAAGATATTCGCTTAATGCCACTAGAAGGAGATTTGGAAAAGAAGGGCAGATCTGGCTTCGGTTGCGACGCTGCTTCCTTGCCCGGTTTTTCCCGTGCTACGGGGCGGAGAGAAAGGGAGGCTTCGCGCACCCCCACCCCCTTTCGCCAGCCACTCATCGCCTTCCCGCCTGCCTTGCAGGAGACCTACAAATTGCCGCACCGGCTCATCGAGAAAAAGAGACGTGACCGGATTAACGAGTGCATCGCCCAGCTGAAGGATCTCCTACCCGAACATCTCAAACTTACAGTAAGTGAGAAGCTGGCCCCGCTCCAACCCAGCTCCTCTGTCCTGAGGGCGGGCGGGGGTCACTCGCCGCCTGCAGGCGCCGCGGGGAACTGCAGGCTAGACGCCCGGATCCGAACGGGCGAGTTGGCTCCGTGTTGGGGTGCTCTACCCCGTCTTAGGATTTTTCTGGCAGCCCCGTGTAGATGAGGTGAGAACCTCTTGGACCTGTCCAAGTTGGCTCCAACAGCAGCTGGCCTGCCTTCTCAGGAGCGTAAGACTTTCCCTTGTGGGGATGATCCGGTTCTCTAAGTTTCCTACTTAAAGCTGGAAACTCAGCAACCCACTAGTTTTAGTAGTGTCTACTCACCTCCTTTTTATTTTTTTAAATAAGGGGCCCTACTTTTTTATTTTTCATTTTTCTGTCCTTTATTGATAATACCCAAAAGCTTTCTAGCTTGGCAGCCTTTGGCTGGGGAAGGGGGAAAAAATTGTATTTGGGGAGGAAGAAAAAAAAAAGCCTCGATAAGCTAGAAGTTTTGAAAGGGTGTCTGGAAAAAAAAAAAAAGGGTAGGGAAAGCCTCTTGGCTGCCAGACACAGTAGAAGTCCCTCCCTGAGTTGACAGCACTGCAGAGAAATGTTATCTCCGGATTCCCCCGAGTTAAGGTCAGCAGCGGCTGCTGGAGAAATTTATCTGTCAAAGCGTTTTCCTGAGGTAGTTGCGGCTTGCAAAACACCTCCAAAGATAGATGCCTCATGCTTTTTGATTCTTTAATCATATATACGTATGTATATTTTAAAACATGATCTGCAAGTTAAAGCTAAATTTAACCAACTAAGATGGGCTTTTTTTTTTCTTTTTGATTTTTGGAGACATTTCTCGTCCCTTTGGAGACATGTCTCAAGTATCCTGGAGCAGAGCTGCTTTGACCTCTGACCTCAGCACTGACTAAGGCTTTTTTCCCTCCCAGACTTTGGGTCACTTGGAAAAGGCAGTGGTTCTGGAACTCACCTTGAAGCACGTGAAAGCACTAACCAACCTAATTGATCAGCAGCAGCAGAAAATCATTGCCCTGCAGAGCGGTTTACAAGCTGGTGAGTGCCTGGGTCTGATTAGCATCTCTGAAGAGTTCAGCGCAAACAGAGCCCTGGGCTCCAGGCTGGATGTGAGAAACACTCCTTCGGCCAGTTGCCTGGGCTCCGTGTTCGCTGGAGGAGACTGTTTTATCTTTCTTAAAGGTCAGGCTTTCCGTTTGGAATGCTGTTCTGTGCCACCTGGCAGGAATACATATTAGTCAAATGATAAAATGTTTTTGTGGCATTTTGGCTTTAGAGTCTCCAGGTTCTGGGAGATTTCCCCACTCCCTTTTAAAATGCCAAGGCACCTATAATTTGCATCGTGGGTGTTTTACAGTTGGTCTCCTTAGCCCTTTCTCATTGGAAAGTAAATCATGGGTATGTTCCAGTGTTTTCCTGTGTCTGCTTCCTTATCGCCCACTGTGGGGCGCGAGCCTGGCAGGAAGACTGGGAGTTTTTTCCTGCATTTCATGTGGCTCCCTGAATAGCCCTCAGGTATCATGGTGAATTGCACAATCTAGTGAAACAACTGAGTTTTATCATTCGCTTCGACTGCCTTCCAGAGAATCAGAGTCACCTTCTAACCTTCCAGTCTCGCTCCTCCCAAATAATACTGTACGGCCTGGGGACATGTGGGCCCCCTCCCTACCCATTCTTCTCTGTGGTCCTTACCCAGGCCTGAGGGATCAGAATCACAGAAACCCAGCAAATGCTCCTGCCAGTTTTCTCACAAAAAATGAGAAGACCATTGAACTGAATTTATTCAGGATCAAGGGTAGACTTGAATGAATTAAAGTTTACAATGCAGGGATTGGAAGGATAGCACAACAGTTAGAGGGCCTGCCCACCAAGCACAAGGCCCTGTATTCGATTCTCCAGCACCACATAAGCTGGGCATGGTGATACATGCCTGTAACCCTAACATTCCAGAGCCTGAGGCAAGAGAATTGCTGTGAGTTCAAGGCCTGCCTGGGCTACTTAGTCTGAGACCAGCTTGGATTACAAAGCAAAACCCTGTGTTAAAAAAAAAGAAAAGAAAAGAAAAGAAAATTCTACGTGGGATTCAGGAATTAGCCTGTCTCTGATGGATTAATGGCTTGTATTTATTCTTTTTTCTAACAGAGTGTTTCTAAGTATCCGGGTGTATACTGTAGGGCTGTTTGACACGTCTTCTTTGGGTTTGTGTGTTTCCAGGTGAGCTGTCGGGGAGAAGTGTCGAAGCCAACCAAGAGATGTTCTGTTCAGGTTTCCAGACATGTGCCCGAGAGGTGCTGCAGTACCTGGCCAAGCATGAGAACACTCGGGATGTTAAGTCGTCACAGCTCATCACCCACCTGCACCATGTGGTCACTGAGCTACTGCAGGGTGGTACTTCTAGGAAATCGTCAGACCCAGTCCCCAAAGTGATGGACTTTAAGGAGAAACCCAACTCCCTGACCAAAGGCTCGGAAGGCCCCGGGAAAAACTGTGTGCCAGTCATCCAGCGGACTTTCGCTCCCTCCAGCGGGGAGCAGAGCGGCAGTGACACTGACACAGACAGTGGCTACGGTGGGGAGTCGGAGAAAGGTGACTTGCGCAGCGAGCAGCTCTACTTCAAAAGCGATCAGGGACGCAGGCTCCTCGTGGGAGAACGGGTCAGCACCATCAAACAGGAATCCGAAGAACCACCCACCAAGAAGAGCCGGGTGCAGCACTCGGAAGACGAAAGCCACTTCGCAAGCGGTGACCTGATTGGCTCCCCGTTCCTGGGCCCGCACCCCCACCAGCCCCCATTCTGCCTGCCCTTCTATCTGATCCCACCATCTGCGACTGCCTACCTGCCCATGCTGGAGAAGTGCTGGTACCCCACTTCTGTGCCGGTGCTCTACCCAGGCCTCAATGCCTCCGCGGCCGCCCTCACCAGCTTCATGAACCCCGACAAGCTCTCGACCCCCTTGCTCCTGCCCCAGAGACTTCCGTCTCCGTTGTCGGCCCACCCGTCCCTCGATTCTTCCGCCTTGCTCCAGGCTCTGAAGCAGATCCCCCCTTTAAACTTAGAAACCAAAGACTAAACTCTTGAGGGGATCCTGCCGCTTTTCTTTCCTGCCTCCCTACTTCCAAAAACACACACAAACCAAGGTTTTGTGAGTGCAGCCGGGCAGTTCCATTGTGCATATCGAGATGACCTGAGGCTCGGAGAGAAGATTTCAGGGTGCGTGTGAGTGCGTGCATGCGTGCGTGTGTGCCCATGTGTTGGGGTAAGACAGTAGAGCTCCTTCTGGCCTAGGGAGGGTGCAAAGGATGCTTGACATTGGGAAATGTGGGGGGATCGTAGCCGACTCTGGGCTTTTCCCTACCCAGAGAATAGCCCCCATGGTACAGATCAGCTGGATTTTCAAAAAAAAAAAAAAAAAAGCATCAGAGTCTTAAGTCTTGTGAGTCACGCTTCAGTTGGGGAGCTGAGTCTGTGGCTTTGAGAAAAAGGTACTTTCAAAAGAGGGTTTTCCAGAGCACGACTCCCAGCCAGCTGTGGGGACCCCACCCTGCGCCCTTCTTTGTCAGTGTGACTCACCAGACAGGACAGTGAGAAAGCTGTCACAGAGCTATCTGCCGAAGTGGTGAGGTAGCAGACACTGGCCTAGCTTGGTAGTGGGGGTGGGGGGTGCGGTGTCTGCAGGTGTGCTCCCCACCCCTGCCTAGATAAAGAATGTAGTTCCCTACTCAGGCTTTCACCGTGATGAGCTCACCAGGGAACCAAAAACGGGCCCTTTGGAGGAGCAGTGAGCTGCCAGGAGAGGAGGGTGATTTCCCGAGGCCTCCGGCACCTGTTTCTGGTCTCACCGTGGGGACATGCCGTCCAGGGAACCAAACGAGGTCTGAGAGATGCAGATGCCCCAGAGTGCTCAAAGCTTCGTAACCCATTGCTAGACTCGGTTTTAAATTCTATCCTTAAGCTTTTAACCAAGCTCAGCTTCTCGAAGGCCTAACCAAGCGTGACACTGCAGGATCCTCTCCGTAGGCTAATTCCTCCTGCCTGACAGCATATGGAGTGTCCTTAGTGCTAAAAAGGATTCTGTCTCCTTCAAAGAAGTTTTATTTTTGATCCAGAGTCCTTGTTCCCGTGACTTGTCCAGGCAGCCCGCACCAGCTTTTCAAAATGCACTATGCTTGATTGCCGATCGTGTTTTTTCTTTTCCTGTTTTTATTTTGGTATAAAGTCGTTGCCTTTATTTGTAAAGCTGTTATAAATATATATTATAAATATATTAAAGAGGAAGATGTTTCAGATGTTTATTTGTATAATTACTTGATCTACAAAGTGAGAAAAAAATGAATGTATTCCTGTTTTTGAAGAGAAGAATAATTTTTTTTTCTCTAGGGAGAGGTACAGTGTTTATATTTTGGAGCCTTCCTGAAGGTGTGAAATTGTAAATATTTTTATCTATGAGTAAATGTTAACTAGTTGTTTTAAAATACTTAATAAAATAATCCTTTTCCTGTGGAAGAGAAAGATGGTCTCCTGAATTTTTAAAGTAACTTGGTTCTACTGATGCGGCAGTGGCTGATTTTCTCCTTTTGGCCAAAGGCAGCGATCTTGGTACAATTTCATTCACCTCATGGGCTTTGTCAGCTTGGTTAACTTAGTGGGTAAATATTGGTTTAATGTTTTTAACTAACTCTGGCCGAAGATTTGCCTTTCTCGTATGCTTCTTTACAGAGTTAAGGGGGAAAAATGATTCTGGTCTGTTTTAGTCATGATCTTTACAACCTGATAGAAAACCAAGGTATGACACTGGGCTCAAGCGTCTGGGGATCTTGCTGCAGGGGTAGGCACAATGAGAAAAGATCTGATTAATTACTAGGCAATAATAATTGCTGCTGGAGATAACCCCTCTTTGCCAAGACTGGCTACCTTTTTCAAATCCAGCAAGTTATAATGGATTTGCCATATCCTGTCTCCTTACTGCTGGAGGCAACATTCCACAATTATTTTGTACATCCTTCCCGGGTTTCCGCTCCTTGGGTGTGTTTGTGCGTGAATGAATATTGGTGTTCCTTAGTCAAGTATGCTTATTTAAATAAAAAAAGGAAAAAAATTCCATGGGAAAAGAAGTGGGAAATGACCCGGGAGAGTATTTTTGCATCTCCCTGTCATCTTGATGTGCAGTGTTCCTGTCAGAGGCTCCCCCTACACTGCTGGTAGCCGCCGTGTGGCAGAACAGGCTCGGGCTCCTGAGCAGCAGAATCTCCCAGAACCCGCGGTAGGCTGGAGCCCCTGCAGCGCGGCTGCGCCGGGGGAATCTCAGCCAGGCAGAGGCACTAACCTGCCTGCCAGGATTGCTTGCTTCAAATGTCGCCTTCGCGGGGCTCGGACTTCCTCTGCTGCTGGATGAAACAAGATTGTCCCCACCGTATTGTGGATGTACCAGAACCCCGGGGCCAAGAGGAGGAGGGTGGTGGTTTATCACCGCCTTCTACACAGCCTGTTTTTGACTAGATAAAATCAGGATTCTCACATGTCCTACAGCAGGCAGATGGCAAATTCTGCAAGTCCCACCTTATGCTGGCTCCTTGGGGCCTGCGCTGGCCATCAGGCCTACCCAGCCCCTGGGTTCTCCCAGGAGTTGCCAGACCTTCCTGGCCAGATGTCAGGTGAAAGCCCAAGCCGACCAAGTTTTTCCTAGGGCTGGAACCCTGGGAGTGGCAGGGCAGGGGACGGAAATCAAGTCCCACACCTATTCTGTGGGTCCCTTTCTCTCATAGAGTAGCGGTGGGGACAGCAGGAAGTGGTTGGAACAACCTGAACTAAAATAAAAAATAAATAACCCTGGAGGGTTCCACACTCTGCCAGCCCAGAATCCCCCACCGGTGTGTGTCCCAGCCAGCCCCCGAAAGTGGCAGCTGTTGGCCTCCTGTTGGGCTCGCGCAGAGTGCCCTTGACCTTGCCTCTAGCCCAGTTTCGGCAGGATCCAGCGCCCGGGGAGGTGGGGGCGGGCTGGCACCCCAGCCTCTGCCCCTGGGGACAAAGAGGACCTCTGTTCAAAAGGGGTGTGTGAGCCCGAGGGGGTGCGGGCCCGGCTCCCCGGGGCCCGGGCGAGGCGGCGGGAGGGAGGGGAGAGCGGGCCTGGGACCTGGCCGCCAGCAGACGGGGCGTGATCGCCGGCTGGCCGGGATGGTCTCACCCAGCGCTGACCCGCCTCGCCTGTTGACACAACGTCACGTTTCCGACTGCAGCCCTTTCATGTGCGGCCCGCGGCTAAATGCGGCTGCCGGTTCCTGGAAGCAGACGTGCCTGGCACCGCGTCAGCAGAAACCCGATCCCCGGGGAAGCTTGGCATGGCCTCGGGATCGCTCGGCCCCCAGAAATAGGGCCTGGCGGCGGGCGCGGCCGCAGCCCCCTCCGTGGGCGCTGGCTGGGCGCAATCCGGGTGCGGGTGGGCGGGAGCCGGGGCGGGGGTTGGGGGAGGGGGGGAGCCGGGGGGAACCGGGAACTGCTGCTACGGGGAACGGGAAGGTGCCCGAGTAGGGCCTCCGGATGCGGTGGGCCAGTGAATGCAGCCTAAGGACCCTGAAGATGTTTTTTGTTTTGTTTTGTTTTTTGAGGCAGGGTCTCACTCTGCAGTCCAAGCTGGTCCTGCACTCACTACGGAGCCCAGGCTGGCCTCCGACTCATGCATGCCAGGCAAGCCAGCGCTCTAACCACTGGGCTACACTCCCAGCCCCTGTTGGTACTCCTATGGACGCTGTTAGAGTTCACATTTTGTACATCAATAAAAATAGGCCCAGAGAGAGGAGGTAACTTGCCCAAGGTCATACAGTAGCCTTGGAGGGCCAGGAAGTTGGGTTATGATCTCTTAAGCATGAAGAGGATGAAGATTTTCACAGAACCTAGTTGTTAATGATTGAAATAGCCCAGCATGGACTTGCCTGTAATCCCAGCTCTCAGGAGGCTGATGCAGGAAGACTGCCCTGAGTTTGAAGCCAGCTTGGCTACAGAACAAAATCCTGTCTCAAAACAACAACAATAATAATATAGATACTGATATTCCTAGTAATGTCAGTACCAACAGACCTGTTCATAGTGCTTGCTGTTTGTTTGCTTGGCACTATTCAAAGCACTTGATTATGACAGCAGTTCCTGTTAAGCACAATTTCTATTCCGGTTATATGGCTGATGAAATGCAGGCCCAGAGAGGGTAAGTGCCTGCTCAAAGTCGCACAGCTGTAATAGTGAATGGGAAATAAAACCTACGTGGTTGGGCTGCAGATTCTATGTGCTCATCTACAAAACCCATTGTCTTTCTTGCTTATGCAATAATATAAAATAGAAAGTAATAATCATTGCAACTATTAACATAGAAATTGAGGTTTCTGGCTGCTTTCTTTTTTTAACAATATTGGGACTTAAACCCAAGACTTTCACACCAAACTACATTCCAAACCATTTTTAATATTTTGGGTTTTGTTGTTGTTGCTGCTGCTGCTGGGTTTTTTTTTTTTTTTTTTTTTTTTTTTTTTTTTTTTTTTTTTTTTTTTTTTTTTTTTTTTTGAGATAGGGCCTCACTCCGTAGCCCAGGTTGGTTCTGAACTCACTGTGAAGCCCAGTTGGCCTCAAACACATGGCAATCCTCCTGTCTCAGCCTCCTGAGTGCTGAGATTACTTGCAGGCATGTGCCACCATGCCCAGCTTATTTGGTGCTGGGTAATTGAACCCTGGGCTTTGTGTTTGCTAGGCAAGTGCCTTAACCCCTAAGCTATGCCCTCAGCCCCTAATTTTTGAGTCACCGTCCCATTAAGTCCGTAGGTTGCCCAGCCTGGGCTTGAACTTGATTCTCCTGCCTCAACCTCTCAGAGTGCTAGGATTACAGGACTGCACCACCAGTTGAATTATCTCTAATTCTAGCAACTGAGAAAGGTAGATACACACATGCCCTCCTTTTTCTAATTAAAACAATTTTTTTCACATGCCCTTTTTATAGATGAGAAAACTGGAGCTCAGAAAGCAGCAATACCTCACCTGGGTGAAACATCAAGTAAGGGACAAGGCCACATCCTTCTCTCTAGCACGGGTCTGCTTCCAAACTCAGCTCCTAGGAGGCTGGACTTTGTGATACATTGTCTCTTTTAATCCTGGAAGTAGCCCTGGGGAGGAGGTACTCTGGCACCAACCTGTGGGGGAGATAACCAGGCCAAGTAAAGATATTTGCCCAACTCTTTCTTAGCTTCTATACAAATACCCACGCACTTGCCACACCATCCCATAGCCAAGAATGGACTCAGTGTCTAAGAACACTAACCAGGTCTCAGACACTGGGGTATATGGGTGGTCCTAAGGACTGAGCAAGCTGAGAGTCAGAATCTGGGCCTGAGCAAAACAGCCACACATGAACCACTTGGGGCCAGGCAGTTCTGAGGAGACAGGAGGGAGGCCCAGATAAAGTTCCAAGCTCCCATGCTGGAAAGGAGCCTCACAGGCTCACAGACAGGTTCAGCGAAGCTCCTGTGATCTCAGGTTCCCTGAGCCCACCCACATCCTGGCCCATCGCTCGCCCTTGGCCCTGGCCCCAGGACTTGGCTGGTAAGAAGTGAGCCAGAGCCCGCTTTTTCCTGTGCGAGGGGACCACTATCAGTTAAGGTGCCAGCTTCTTCAAAGGCCTCTGGAAGATTCGTTGATTCCCCATGTGGTTTCCTACAAAGACAACCTGTATTTGTGGGATCAGCCTGTTCTCCTGGGACCCAGAACTCCCCGAGGTGCAGCCACATGGCAGGACGTCAGGGAGGGAGGAGGCTCTGGGGTTGGGCGCCCTCCACCCACCCCACCCACCCATGGAAGCAGCTTCCTTTTTCTCTGCTTTGTACAGGGGTTTGTTTGAAAAAGAGCTCTACAACAGAATGGCATCACCAACAGACCTGGGCTAGGGGTGAAGCTCAGTGCTCAAAGTGCTTGCTGAGCATGTGCAAGGCCCTGGGTTCTAATTACCAGCACCCCCATATAAAGATTAGCCAGGATTGGCAGCACATGTCTGTAATCCTGGCACGTGGAAGGCTGAGGCAGGAGAACTGTGGTGAGTTTGAGGCCAGCCAAGGCTACCTAGTGAATCCAGGACCAGTGTGGACTACAGAGAGAAAGCAACCTTGCCTCCAATATATATATATATATATATTGGGGCCAGGGATTGAGCCTCAGTGGTTAAAGCACTTGCCTAGGCCATGGGTTCAATTCTGCAGCACTACATAAAAATTAGTCGAGCATGGTGGCACATGCCTGTAACCCTGGAAGGGTTTCATGAGTTGGAGGTCTGGATTATGTAGCGAGTTCAGGACCAGCCTGGAATACAGATAAAGACTCTGTCTCAAAAAAAAAAAAAAAAATCAGATGACACAGGCCCTTTCCTACAGCCTCTGTTCCTTCCACTCGCCTACTCCCTCAGGATCCAGGGGGAGGCTGAGGCCACTCAGAGCCACCCACACCCCACCCAGCCCCACCCTGTTTATCCCAAGCCATCTGTTTGGCCCGACTGCCCTCGCAGGACGTGAACCAGCAGCGCCTCTCCTGTTGGCCCGGGAAGCCACGGCTGGGCCATCCAGTCTTGTGATGGGCCTGGAGTGCCGCCCAGAAGGTTTCTTCTGCTAGGATGGGCCCTCCCTTCCTGGGAGGGCCTCTGCACCATCCTAGACGGGAGACACAGGGCACTGCAAGGCTGCTTCGTGAGGAAGGGTTCAGCCTCATGGCTCTCCTCTCCCCTCGGCCCCCTTTTAGAGGGCAAACAGGAGGAAACGTGCATATTTTGCTTAAAGAGCAGATTTTTACTATACTACAGATAAGTATGGGAAGGTGACGCTCTTGAAAAGGCCAGGGGTGAGGTCATATCTCACATTGTACTTGGTTACTTATTTATTTCGAGATATGGTCTTGCTCTGTAGTTCGGGCTGGCCCTGAATTCTCTATGTAGTTCAGGCTAGCTTTGAACTCAGGGCAATCTTCCTGCCTCGGCTTCCCAAGTGCTGGGATTAGAGGCATATGCCACCACACCTGACTTGAGCATTCAAAACATATATGAAATTGGACAGAGAGGACAGAAGAAAAACAACCTGATTTTAAAATGAGCAATGGACATGGGAAGAAGCAGCCACCATCCACATGGGCCAGGAGCACGTGAAGAGACGCTCAGGCTCCTCAGTCATGGGGAACATGAAAATGAAAACCACAGGGTGTATCACCTCACACCCACGAGGACGGCTATGATTACAACAATAATTTTTTTTTTAAAAACCAGCAAATAACAAGTGTTGTCGAGGATGTGGAGAAGTTGGAAGCTTTGGATGTGGCCAGTGGGAATATAGCAGTGCAGCTGCTGTGGAAAACAGCTTGGCGATTCCTCAAAAAGTTAAAGATAGAATTATCCTGTTACACTGCAATTATCATATTACACTGCAATTCCACTCCTAGGTGTGTGCCCATGAGACCTGAAAGCAGGGACTCACAGAAATATATGAATGTCTCCGGTCAGGACAGCATTATCATGATGCTTACCAACAGGTGAATAGTTACATACACAACCGATTGTGGTGTATACACACACCGGAGTATTATTCACTCCTAAAAAGAAATTAGGTACCGGGCAGAGGTAAGCCACAGAAGCATGATGCTGTGTGAAACAGCCAGACCCTTTTGATTTTTTTACTTCTGATACAGAGATTTACTAAGTCTTTAAGTTGCCCAGGCAAGATTTGAACTTGTGGAGCTGGGATGGGGGAGGCATGGCTCAGTGAGTAAAGTGCTTGTCTAGTACGCACAAGGCACTGGGTTCAATTCCCCAGCACCACATCAACCGGACATGGTAGCACACACCTGTGATTCCAGAACTTGGGAGGCTGAGACAGAAGAACTGGTGTAAATTTGAGACCAGCCTGGGTTCCATAGTGTGCTCAGGACCAGCCTGGACTCCTGAGCAAGAGCCTGTCTCAAAAAAAAAGTAAATATTTCAGTGTAGGTCTCGAAAAGAGAAGTCTTCCCTTTTTTTTTTTTTTTTTTTTTTTTTTTTGGTATTTTTGACCCCGTGACCTTTGCACTGAGCTACATCCTCAAACCCATTTTTTTAATCATTTATTTATTCATTTGTTTACTTATTTATTTTGTGAGACTGAGAATCATATTCAGGGCCTCACATTGAGTTACCTAACTCCAGCACCTTTGATTATTGTTTGAGTCAGGGTCTCACAACAACGCTACTAAATTGCCCAGGCTGGGCTTGAATTTGGCCCAGCTTCCCAGGGTGCTAGGATTACAGGACTGAGCCCCCAGGCCTGGCCTAATTTTTTTGTTTTTATTTTGAGACTGGGTCTCCTCAAGTGTCTAAATTGCCCAAAATGGTCTTGAATTTGTGATCCTCCTGGCTCAACCTCCCAGACTGTTGAGATTACAGGCCTGTGCCAGCCGGCCCAGCAAAGATAAGCATTGCCCTAGAACATTATCAGACCTGTAACATTTTAATAGTTTTAGAAGGCATTTTTTCCCCTACTAATTTGCTGAATAGAAGTGTGGAATTGCTTCAAAGTTTAAATATGTCAGAAAAGAAAGAAAGAATTGCTTCTATGTATTATCCTGGCCCCCAGCCCCAAGCAAACTCACTAAGGAGGGCTTGTAGTAACTATTTGAACATCTTTTAGACTTTATTTGTCTGTAATAAAAGGAGATGTCTCTTCTTCACACAAAAGTAGCACGCCATCCACACTGTTCTGCTTTTATTATTTCGTGTGTATACGTGTGGCTTGGAAATTGAGCCTGGTGACTTCATGCTGAGCTACAACGCCATCCCCAGTCCTAGCCCTTGTTTTATTTTTGATTTTGAGATGAGATCTCATTAAGATGCTAGATGCCCGGGCTAGGTTCAAATTCACAATCTTCCTGCTTCAGTCTCCCAGGATGCTGGGATTCAAGGGGTTGGCCACTAGGCCTGGCAATATGTGTACTCTACTTTTTTTTTTTTTTTTTGAAAGAGTCACTTTATAGTCTAGGCTGGTTCTAAACTCACTGTGGAGCCCAGGCTGGCCTCAAGCTCATGGCAATCCTCCTGCCTCAGCCTCCTGAGTGCTGGGATTACAGGTAACAGGCAAGCACTCCAACCACTCAGTTATACCTCCAGCTCAGTGTGCATACTCTTGAACATTCTTTCTGCCTCAGTCTCACTTGTAAATTGAGAACAGTAGTCATAGCCCACTGAATTGTTGTGAGGATTGAATGAATTAAAATGTGTAATCCTTAGGACAGTTCCTGGATCAAAGGAAGCCCCATGTCTGGTTAGCTAAAGTTAGTGTTGCTATTATTATGATAGCTAATTGTATTATATTTACATAGAAAAAGACATGACAGGAAATACAACAAAATTTTATATTGTTTGGTTTTTGTGGTACTGGAGAAGGATCCTAGGTCTTTTACACTGAGCTACGTCCCATAATCTTATTCTTATTTTGAGACAAGATCTGGCCACGTTGCTAAATTGCTGGGGTTGAGTTTGACTTAAGATGCTCCTGTCTCAGCCTCCCAGAGTGCTGGGATGACAGGTCAGTGCCACCAGGCTGGGCTGCAATGCAATTTGAATCATCTTAGCAGGACTAACAGGTTTTCCTCCTGCTTCCCTGTGTCCTGTTCTTTTTTACAATAACCATGTGCAATTTCTGTAACATATATCATGAAGAGAAAGGACAGGGACAAAAGCAGAATTCTGAGGCAACCTTCAGAGTCTGCCCTCAGCAGAGGCCTGACCGGGATTATGTGGAAATAAGAGGCAGGATGCTCCTTGGGTTCTGTGAGCTCAGTTTTGGGCCAGACATGTCCCCGCACTGGGAGGACGGCTCCTCCTCCCGCCACAGGACGACAGGGCCTTCTCAGGCAGGTTCTGCCTGCCCAGGTGCACATAGAAACTTTTAACAGGGACTTTAACAATTAGCAAGGTGAGGGGCTGGGGATGTATCTCAGCTGTTAAAATGCTTGCCTAGCAAGGCAAGGCTCTCAGTTCAATTCCTCAGCACCACACAAACTGGGTGGGCTGGTGCATGTCTTTAATTCCAGCACCATGGAGGCCGAGACACTGCTGTAATTTTTTTTTTTTTTTTTTTTTTTTTTTTTTGAGACAGAGTCTCACTCTGTAGCTCTGGATAGTCCTGAACTCAGGATAGAGCCCAGGCTGGCATTGGATTCACAGCAATCCTCCTGTCTCAGCTTCCTGAGTGCTGGGATTATATGCCTAGCTTATGTGGTGCTGGGGAATCTAACTTGGGTATTTAGCACTTATCTTAGCGCTTGCTAGGCAAGCACTTTAATGGCTGAGCCATTCTTCCAGCCCTGTAATATATTTTTAAAAGGCTCTTGCTCTGTAGTCCAGGATGATCCTGAACTCACTAGTCAAGGCTGGCCTTGAACTCACTGCAATCTTCCTACCTCAGTCTCTCGAGTGCTGGGATTGTAAGTATAAGCCACCATGCTGGCTTATGTTGTACTGGGGAATCAAACTCGGGGCCTTGCACTCACTAAGCAAACACTCTAATGGCTGCACTATTCCTCCAGCTCTAATTGCTGTGATTTCAAGGCCATTCTGGGCTACGTAGCGAGTTCAGGACCCACCTGAAAAACAGCGAGACCTTGTCTCAAAACAAAACTAACAAAAAGATTAAGAGAGGTGAGCGAAAGTTGTAAACACACACAGTGGTAGCCCACGCAGGTGCTGGGAGTATATGATGGTAGACAGGCCTTTATAGAGGAGAAGGCTCCTTCATCACGGTGCTCCTCCCAGTACCCACTTTGAAACACAGCAGGAATTGAGTCAATGTGTCCCAGAGGAACAAGTGGACTTACACTCGGCTGTGTGACTATGGGAAATCTTTTTCCCCTCCTGGAGTCTTCTTCGACTACCAAATGGGAATATTAGTGGTTTTGTAGAGATTGTCATGAAGATGGAACGAAATCCATCCGTGGAGTATGTAACTCAAACCAAACACACAGTAGGTGTGCAAGCATTTGTTGACTAAGAAGTTGAAATGAATAAGGGGAACTTGGGGAACTTCTTCACACTAACGTGCACATGACTGACATAACTTCTTTCCTGAAATACATTCTGTTGGTGGTAAAAGGAGAAGTTCGTGAGGAGTCCTGCACCCACCCAAGGCTGCGACTTCAACAGGCACCTTGTGCAACTTCTATGTTGCACTTGTAGAAATGGAGACTTGATGCAAAAAAGTGACTCACCCGAGGTCACACAGCAAGCAGATGGCCCAGGCCTGACTTAAACCATTGTTATGACTCAAAATTCCTGGGTGTCAACATGGACAAGATACTAGAGGAGGCAGAGAGTGTGCAATGGAACCCCCACTGTGTCCCGGGCTGGGCTGCCCCAGAAGAGATTGGGAATGTGTCTGAAGCTCTTGGGATCAATCAATCTCTGTTCCCTCCTATTCCCCTAAACCAGACAACTTTTTATATATAAATAAACATTTCAGGGGCTGGAGGAATAGCACAGAGGTTAAAGCACTTGCCTAGCAAGCACAAGGCCCTGGGTTCAATTCCTCAGCACCACATAAGCTGGGCATGGTGGTACATGCCTGAGAGGCTGAGACAGGAAGATTGCCATGAGTTCCAGGCTAACCTGGGCTATGTAGCGAGTTCAGAACTGGCCTAAACTCTCAGAGTGAGACCCTGCCTAAGTAAATAAATAAACACACATTTCAGAGAGTAGCACTGAAATTATGAGAAAAAAAATCAGGGCCTTTTGACATTTCTTTATGCATGTTTCAAGTTTCAGGCTGTGCTTTGTTTGCATTCCATGTGGGGAAAGGGCCCAGCAATCCCGGGGGCTGCAAATGTAGGTTAGAGCTTCCTTCCTGGGGGGGTGGGGGGGGTGCTTGGGGCAGCTGGAGACCTCCCAGCTGCAATTAAGGAAGTGGAATCTACCAGGCGTCCTTCCTTGGAGCACCTGTGGCTGTGTGCGTGCAGGCTAGTGTCTCCCAGGCTAGTGGCCTTGGTCCCCTGACCCCAGCTTCTCACGGTCTAGCCGCTCAGACAAGGCACTCACTGTCCAGGCATGTTCCAAGCCACCGGGCCGAGACCCAGCCAGTCCAGGCCTGTTAAAATGACTCAGCCTTTCACTGGAGGGAAAAAAAACCATGGTGACTGGCCTCTAAGTCACTTTTTCCAGCTTGGCCAGTGTCCTAGGCTGGGTTTTGGAAAGCCCTTGTTTTCCCCTTTGGGATTCTGCTGCCTACAAGGTGTTCCCGAGGTCCCTAGCAAGCACTAGGGAGCCGGACGCCCTTCAGGAGACAGGTTTGCAACAGCTAGCCCTCAATCTTGTGGGTTCACAGTTATACTGGAAAAGTGGGAGTTACAAAGTGGACCAGCTGGGAGGGGTAATGCAAGCCCATAATGCCAGCACTTGGGAGGCTGAGGCAGGAGGACTGCCGTGAGTTTGAATGGTCTGGTCTACATAGTGAGTTCAGGATCAGCCTGGGCCATAGAGTGAAACCCTGTCTCAAAAAAAAAAAAAAAAAAAAAAAAAAAAAAAAAAAAAAAAAAAAACAAAAAAAAAAAAAAAAAAAAAAAAAAAAAAAAAAAAAAAAAAAAAGGAGAGCCGTCTTCAAGGATCCAAAGTTGAAAGAATGCACCAGAGATGAGAAGACAGGTCAGCTCAGCCTTCAAAGACGACGTGGCAAACAAAGGTACTGGGAAGCCAGAGCCAAAAGATTAAGATCCCTAAGAGCAAACCCACCAAAACAGGTGTGATCTGCTCTGCTCCAAAGCCTAATTAGAGTCCTCCCCACATGATAAGGGACCCGTCCCAGGTGCAGGGAATAAGCACATGCACCGAATAGCCACCAGAGCAGAGGAACCCACCGTCATTTTTACTTTATCAGCACGGTAAAAAAAAAAAAAAAAAAAAAAATCGCACTGGAGCTAGAGACTTCCGGAAGAGGGGGAGCACGCCAGGAGCTCCACCCACATGTGCCGCGTCCAGCGGTTCCGCCTGCGCCTCAGGGGCCAGGAGCCCGTGGTCCTTGTCCGTTGTCTGGGCCAGGCTGGGTTCTTGTCCCTCAGGGCTTCCCTTCTTGTACTTGGGCATAAGAAAACAAACAAACAAACAAGCAAACCTAGAGACTGAAGGAATAGCACATAGGTTAGAGTGCATGCCTACTGAGCTCAAGGACCTAGGTTCGATTCCCCAGCACCACAAACTGTGCAAGGTGGCACACGCCTGTAATTCCAGCACTCCAAGAGGCTAAGGCAGGAAGATCGCACATTGGAGTCCATTCTGGGCAGTTTAGCAACTTCGTGAGATCCTGTCTCAAAATTGAAAATAAAAAATGGGCTGGGATGTAGCTCAATGTGAGGGCCTTGAGCTCCATCCTCAGTACCATAGCGGGGAAAAAAGGATAAAAGTCTTATTCCTATGCCTTCTGTCAGGGTCGGGAACAGGTGGAGTTGCTTCGGTTCAGCCAGATGAAGGTCCTCGAGTGTCCGCTCCCTCTTCCCCCATCTATACAGGTAGAGGCCACAAGGGGTGACATGCGGGGGACCCACAGGTGAGTGGAACACAAAGTCCACCCTGGTGGCCTGTCCCAGGCCATGTGGGCACATGTGGCCTCTTACACTCTTCTTGAGAGATGACACCCCCTCCAGCCCCTCAGATTTCAAGCAAGCACTACTGCCTTCCCCTGCCCTAGGTCTACACCTGGAGGCTAGTCTCAGTACCTTTTTCTTCCCACCGCAGGCTTCCCAGGGTTCCAGAGGCCTTTCCCCGCAAGACCAGGCTGAAATGGGGACTCCTTGGGTGACTGACAGGGACAGAGGGAGTGGCCGTGACCATTACTCAATGCGCTGTAAGGGTGGGGCTTTTTGTTTATTTTGTTGTAGTAGTGGGCATCAAGCCCAGAACTTTCACACTGAGTGACACCTCCAGCCCATTTCTTATTTTATATGTTGAGACAGGGTCTTGCTAAGTTGCTGAGCTGCCCAGGCTGGGCTTGAACTTGTGATCCTCCTGCCTCAGCCCCTCAGAGTGCTGGAAATACAAGCCTGCACCCACCAGCCTGACCTGTGCAGGTGAATGAGAATAGAATGTGTGTGTGTGTGTGTGTGTGTGTGAAGGAAACTCTCAACTGCTTGCCTTAGAGCCTCTTCCTTACTGTTTCTTCTTTGTGCAAAGGAAAATCTCTCTCTCTCTCTCTCTCTCTCTCTCTATATATATATATATATATATATATAGATAGATAGATAGATAGATACAGTATAGATCTTTATTTAGAGACAACAAATACAGGGGTAAACGCTCTCATAACTGGGAAAAAGTCTCAAGTGAGTTGCCCCCACCTCTTTTTTTTGGGGCAGGGTCTCCCTTTGTAGCCCAGGCTGGTCCTGAACTCACTATGTAGCCCAGCTTGGCCTCAAACTCACAGCAACCCTTCTGCTTCAGCTTCCCAAGGGCTGGGATGACACCACCATGCCCAGGTCGTCTTTACGTGGTGCTGAAGAATCGAACTCAGGGCCTTATGCTTGTTAGGCAAGCACTTTAACTGCTGAGCTATGCCCCAGCCCCATTAAAGGTCAGTGTCTCAATGTTCATCCACGCCACAGAGAATTACTGCTACTCTTCGTATACTCAGTGACGGGCTTTGGGGCTACATGGGTGCAAAGAGGAGTTGTGTTTCTGTCCTCAGGAAACTGGCAATCTGTGGGAACACTGGTACCGATGTGAAAATCACACTGAAAAGCAACCACATTCCACCACACAGCCAAAGGTAGAGCACAGGCGGGGTCAGGGCGGTGCAGGCAGCCAGGGAAGGGTTACCTAGGACCAGTGGGCGAGTGGGACAGGAGATACGAACAAGTGGCTGTGGGTTCAGTCATGCCCCCAAATGTCTACATCCTAACCCCAGTGCCCCAGAACGTGACCTCCTTTGGAAGTAGGGTCTTCACAGAGGCAATCAAGTTAGTACTAGGTCACAAGGGTGGACCCTAATCTTGATTGGTGTTTTTATAAAAAGGGGAAATTTGGACCGAAACAGACAGCACATGGGAAGGATGTCACGTGAAGATGAGGACAGAAGCAGGGTGATCCCGTTAGCCAAGGACCACCAAATGCAGTCAGCAAACACCAGAAGCTCGGGGAGGCTCAGAGAGACGCTTTTTACAATTAAAATTTCAAATTTACTTATACATCACATCCCTCCTCCTTCCCACCCTCTCACCCCCGCTCCACTTTTCCTTATCCTCTTCATAAAGTCCATCTTACTTCCATTTCCCTTACATTTTTTATGGTTTGGTTTCCTCACATTCAAGGTACCATATGATTTTTAACTTTCTGCATCTGATTTAATTCACTGAGCATAGTGGTCTCAAGGTTAGGGATATCATCCTACAAATGAATCAAATCTATCATTCTTAATGGCAGAGTAATATTCCATCGTGTATATATACCACATCCTCTTTACCCAGTCATCTGTACTTGGGCATATTGGCTTTTAGGTAGACCCTTCCTTACAGTCTCAGGGACCATGTGTGCTTGCTGCGATTTTGGACACCTTCCCTCTAGAACAGATATTTCTGAGCCACTCTCTGTGTTCCAGGCAGAGGAGATGGCAGATTCAAATGCCCTGAAGGGGAAGAGAAAGGAGGCCACCCTGGCTGGAATGCAGGGTCAGAAATGTCCTTATCTTAAATGAGGGGAAGTGGATTGGTGTGGGTGCTGCAGGTGACAAAAAAAAAAAAAAAAAAAAACAACCACCTTACAGATGTACAGACGTAGGTGCACAAAATGCTCAACTTCATTGTAAAACTTAAATTTTGTGTTTACACATATCAATAAAATGGGGGGGGGGTGATGTACAGAATGCAAGCTGTAAAGGGTAAAGGGGGAGGGCAGGAAGTGACTGGGCTCCATGGGGGCTTCCCTGCAGGGCAGGGGCAGGAGACTTTACACCCTAAAGAGAGGAGACATGCCAGAATGCACTGGGGCAAGGGACCTGACCTCACTGAGCTGGAGCTGCAGGAGCTCAGGTAGATTTCCTTCCGTCTCTAGGCCTTACTACTTCCACCTCTTCCTTCCTTGGTCCAGAACATCCCATGACAACGCAGCTGGTAGTGTATTCAGTGCTGCCATCTGTGTGCAGTGGTAACAAGAGAGGGAAGAGGGCTGGGGCATAGCACAGTGATTAAAGCGCTTGCCTACCATGAACAAGGCCCTGGGTTTGATTCCCCAGCACCCTATCAGCTGAGCACAGGGGCTCATGCCTATAATCCCAGCACTCAGGAAGCTGACGAGGCAGGAAGATTGCTGTGAGTCTAAGGCCAGCCTGGGCTCCATAGTGAGCTCAGGGCCAGCCTGGACTACAGAGCAAAACCTTGTCTCAAAAAGAGAGAGAGAGAAGAAGAAGGAGGAGGAATGAAGATTGTACCAGAAAGTTTTGTTCTGACGAAGCTGTAGTCTAGTTTGGGGAAATGACGCAGGCCCATACAGGGTGCCAAGTGTTAAGTGCAACAAAGGTCAAGTATCCGCAGGCTGCGCACGTAGGGTAGGCCAGTGGGAAGCCATGTCTGGGCTTCCAGTGCTGCCCTGATTGGTCTAGGGAGTCAAAGAGGGGCCAAGCTGGGCCAATCAGGCACTTTCCCTGTGTTTTTTTTATTATTATTATTTATTTATTGGCCTGGTTTTATGAAAGAAACTCCTGCTTCTGCTTTTCCTGCGCTTACCTGAGCTACTCTACATTCTTTTCTTCTTATTTATTTATTTTTGAGGCCAGGTGGAAAGGAGCTTCTGCTGCCTGACTTCATGAGTTTTTGACTCAGAGAGGTCCACCCTGCCAACCTCAGCCACACGATGGGGACCCTGTCCTTGGTGTTGGTGGGTGCTGGTATGGTTGGGCCCTACAGGAAACCTCTAGGGGGGAGGGACGCTGTCCTCACTCTTCATACTTCACGAGAAACTGAGTCTCCAAAGTGGCTGCCCTGTTCTGACTCGCTCTGCCTGCCCTAGAAGGCAAGAGTCAACATTCCCCTCACGCATCCTACACTGGAGGAAACTGAGACTCAAAGACCACAAATGCCTTTGGGTACATGTGATAGAGCCTTTTTCAGAGTCTCCCAGTCCTTAAGATGGCACACAAAGAAACCTTACGTACTTCCTGATGAAAGAAGAAATAACCATCCTCCTCTCATGAGTTTATAAGTAAACTTTTTCCACAGATGAGAAACAGAAATTACCAAAGGTTTGCGTGGAGACGGAAGTGAGATTCAGGAAGGCAGGTGCCGTCTTGGAGTTCTGTAAGCCCTGGAGTCCTCAGATGCACAGCGTGAGGCATAAATGAAGCGCTCAATGGACATTCACCAACAGGGAGTGAATACCATGTTAGTAACTCAGGATGGGTTGAGTGCTTCCTATGTGCCAGGCACTGTACTAGGAAGTGCTTTATGGGTACTTGGTTGGCTGGTCCTCACCCAGCCTTCTGACGTTGGCAGTGTTATGCTTGTTTTGGAAATGAGTGGGCAGAGGCCCTGAGGAGGGAGGAACTGTCCTGAGCGCACACACAGCCACTAAATGTCAGAGTAACCTCCAGCTGCCCGGCTCCCACGTGCACACCTAACCAGTGAACTATGCAGCCTGCCTTCAAGTAAATGTAAAAAAGAAAGGCTAGGGGCATAGCTCAGGAGTTAAAGCACTTGCCTAGCGCTACATAAAGATTAGCTGGGTGTGGTGGCACACGCCTGTATTCCCAGTACTTGGGAGGCTGAAGCAGTGTTGCCTTGAGTTCAAGACCAACCTGGGCTACCTATGGAATTCTGTACCGGCCTGGGCCACAGAGCCAGATCTTGCTTCAAATAAATAAATAAATAAATAAATAAATAAATAAAAAGGAATGCATAAAAGCACACACCTGTAATCCCAGCACTCAGGAGGATTGCCATGAGTTTGAGGCCAGCCAGGGCTACACGGAGAGTTCAGGACCAGCTTGGGCTACGGAGCGAGATCCTGTCTCAAAAAACAAAAGCACACAAGCTAACTACAGTCATACAAATGAGGGACATGCGCTGAAGGGAGCCACAAAGTAGGAAGGACGAGAGATATTTCAATTTAAAAAATTGTTACAGAGAAAGATACAACTGGACATGGTGGTGCGGGCCTATAATCCTGGCACTCTGGAAGGCTGAGGCAGGAGGACTACCAGCCTCGGTAACTCAGTGACTTAGTGAGACCCTGCCTCAAAATGTAATATGAAAAATGGGCTGGGGATATAGCTCAGTGTGAAGGACCCGTGCTCAATTTGCAGTACCTAAAACAATACAAAAAAAAAAAAAAAAACAGACACCCAGGTTTGGAATCACTTTATGCTCAAGTCAAGATCACAAACACTTTTGTGAATTTATAGTTTTCTCCCTGCCCCCCTGGCGCTTGGATGTGACCCCTTCCCCCCTGAGCACCAACGGCCTACCTAATCGGGCTCTTAGACTGCTCGGCCCCAGCGCCACGCAGGACCCATGAAGGCCAATCCCACAAGAACTTCTTTCCCAAACCCCAGCCTCTTCCCTGGCTAATGAGTAAGTTTCTAAAACAAAAATAAACTGACATAGCATCCGAGAGCCCCAAAGGTTTGCGACCAGAAGGGCAACTGCTGCCCCCTGGGAGGTGGCCAGGCCCAGAGCTGGAGCAGGCCGCGGAGGAGGGCGGATGGGCCAAACCTGCCGGGCGGGCGCTTTATCTGTGGGCTGCTTCTCTGCCGGAGTAGGTTTCACTCACAGTCTGCATCGGGGATCCTGAGAGCAACCACTTCACCGTGGTGCGGGAACGGGCTGGCTGCTCGTCTGAGGCCAGGCCAACGACAGGACAAGAAAAAGCACACCCCAGCTTCAAAGGGCTGTGGAAGACTAGGGCGTGGGCAGGCCAGGCCCCAACGGAGCGCCCACTGCATCCCGATGGAGCGGGCCCAGGTCCTTTGGGAAGCTTCCTGAAGGCTCAGGGGTATCTACGTCGCCCGAGGGAGAGTCACAGGAATGTGTTTGCCACACAACTGCATCTCCCAGGGAAACAACCCTCCGGGTCCCTTTGGGAGTCCTGGGAATAAAAGTCCTTCGGGAGGAGAAGGACCCTTTCCACATGCACCCTCCCGGCTAGGCGCATTATTGGATCCCTGCTAAGCGCTGGGTGGGCGTGGCCCCATCTCGTAATCATGATCGCTGACTTTCCTCCTAACATGGGGAAACTGAGGCTCGGAGAGCTTCTGCGTCACACAGTTAAAAAGCCACGGAACTAGAGGTCAAACGCAGGCCTGACCTCAGACTTCTCGCTGCTAACCATAGTGCCTTCCCGTGTGCCCTGAGGGAGGCACCGTCAATGAGACCTGGGTTTTTATTCCGTGCCTTGTCCAGCAGCGACTTCCTGTGCACCTATCACGTGACAGGCACATTTTAGAGGAACACAAAGGAAACAAAGGACACAAAGGAAACCAGCAAATCCAGCTCTCTCCCAGTTTACCAGGGAAACTCACACAGCATGAGAAGGCAGGAATGATGGTTATCTTTTTTTTTTCTTTTAATACGTAAAGGGAGCACCTAAAGTGGGTATTTCTTATTGGTTGTTAAGTTCCCAATCAACTCATTCGTGTTTTTTAAGTTTAAAAAAATTTTTTTTTGAGTTGTGATCTTGATCTGTGGTCCAGTTTGGTCCTGCACTCACTATGTAGCCTTGTATGGCCTTAAATTCACAGCAATCCTCCTGCCTCAGCCTCCTGACTGCTGAGATTACAAATGTGTACCACCATGCCTGGCTAAAATTATTATTATTTTTTTTGAGATAAGGTCTTGCTCTTCAGTACAAGCTGGCCTTGAACTCATAGCCATCCTCCTGTCTCAGCCCCTCAGGTGCAGGGATTACAGGCATGTGCCACCACACCCTGCTGATTTTACGTGGTACTGGGGCATCAAACTCAGCCTTGCACATGGGAGGCAAGGCATGTGATCAGTGATCAGGTGCAGCTCTTGCCCTTGTGAAATTTATATTCTCCCCAATCACTCTTGTGTATCTCACAGACCTGGGGCTGCTGCCCCAGCAACATGAACAAGCCGTACTGACCTGTGCCCCTAGGAAGCTGAAGATGTTCTCAGAAGAAAAGCCCGAGTGATGAGGCAAGACCAGCAGGTGCACAAAACAACCAGCTCAATGCCAGAACCATGACCCATCGCTCTTTGCCTTCCCCACAAGGTGACTTCTGACTGAATTATGTTCAGAAAGGCAGAAGAAATCAATAGCTTGGGCTCCCAACTAGCTGTGTTTTGTTTGGTTTGTTTTTAATTCAATGCTAGGGACTGAACTCATGGTCTCACACATACTTGGCAAACAACTCTTACTCCGGAGCTCTATCCCTAGTCCTTTTTAAAAATTTTTTAATATATGTTTTTTGTAGTATTGAGGATTGAACACAGAACCCTTTTTCTTGGAGCTATAACCCCAGCCTCTTTTTATTATTTATTAGAGGCAGGGTCATGCTAAGTTGTTAAATTGCTCAGGCTGGGATACAACTTGTAATTCTTCTGCTTTGGCCTCCCAAATGCTAAGATTATAGACCTGCACTACCAGGCCCATTTCTGAGTTTTTTTCATTTTGAAACAAGATCTCATTAACTTATCCGGGGTGGCCTCCATCTTGCAACCTTTCTGGCTCGGCCTCCCATGGATGTAGCTGGGACTATGAGGCAGCCACCATCACACCTGTGCCTAGCCGGTGTCTTAGAGCCAGTCATTTGTGCCCTTGAAGCTGTGCTCAGCACTTAGGCTGCGGGTAATCAGATTCCCAAGAATATGATGAATTCAGATGAAATAATAACTAAGTGAATATTTTGTATCTGCCTCTAACTCCTGCATTTTACTTTCGTATCTTTTATAAAAAAAAATATTTTGCCTTGTTTTATTTTGAGATAGGGTCTTGCTCTGTAGGCCAGAACAATCATGAACTCATTATGAAGCCCAGATTGGTCTCAAACTCATGGTAATCCCCCCGTTTCAGGCTCCCAGGTCCTGGGATCAGACTTTTGTGCTGGTGAATCGAACTCAGGGCTATGGACTTGCTAGGCAAGCGTTTGAACAGCTGTGCCATTCCTCCGGTCCCTTAATTTAGTATCTTTCAGGGTGTTGTGTATGACCACATACTGCAGAAAGGATATTATAAACTCTTTCACATAAAAGTATAAGAGCTGATGATACTTTAAATCTTGCCTCTTCAGGAATTAAAATCATTCTCATAATAAAAAATGAAAAGGAACTTTTGATTCTGGGCAAATGAAATAACAGAGAGCAGGTTCACCCTCTCACCTTGAAGAATTAGCAAGTACTTAAACTGTGTTCCAGACAAGCTCAGTAACATTTTTAAGCACCAGGTGTGGTGGTACACATGTGAAATCCCCGCACTCAGGCGGCTGAGGCAGGAGGACTATCACATGTTCTAGGCCAGCCTGGGCTACACAGTGAGTACAGGGCCAGCCTTGACTACAGAGCAAAGCCCTGTTTCAAAAACCAAATATGCTGGGCCTGGTGTCACCAGTTTGTAATCCCAGCTCTCTAGAAAAGATGAGGCAGGAGAGCCCTGCATGGACCACTGAACAAGTGGGTGAGACTCTGTCTCAAAATCAAAACTAAAAATGGGCTGGGGACATAACTCACTGCAAGAGCCCTGGGCCAATCCCTAGTGCAAATAAAAACCATATATATATATATACACAGAATATTCAGTGTCAGGGCTGGAAATACCTCAGTGGGTAGAGCACTTGCCTAACAATATTAGGCCCTGGGTTCGATTCCTCAGGACTACACAAACCAGACATGGTAACACATTCCTGTAATCCCAGCACTTGGGAGGCTGAGGGAGGAGGGTTAAAGGGTATTGGAGGCCAGCCTGTGCTACATAGTGTGTTCTGGACCACAGAGCAAGACTCCCCCCCACCACCACCACCACCACCACAAAAGAAGAATATTCAGTGTCAAACAAGGTAATATTCTCAATGTCTTCCATCCAATCAAAACAATTCTCAGTGGAAGAATATTGGAGCAGAACCTAAGCTTGCTGGGGGCCAGGACTTTTGCCACTTCTTTTCTGTCTCCCTATCTCCTCAAGGAGGGTCTGACACTTTCCTAGGCACTTGACAACTCTTTGTTGAGTCATGAATGAATGACAGGAGCTGTCAAATGAACTTCAGGGTGAGAGCTATTGCTCTTCTGGGCTGGGGGTCTCTCCCAGAGTAGCAGAAATCACCCACTGCTTAAGGCCTGCTCGCCTGACAAGTGCTGCAGATCAGCCCGGCCTGGAAGAGGAGACCCCCTCCCGAGGGACAGCCTTGGGGAAGGCGAACCTCTGAGCCAAGTTGGTGTCGGGCAGGAAGAGGGAAGCTTTTACTCATTGATAACCATCGCTGTGAACTCCTCCCCCCACACTCCCTTCCTTCAAGCCCCAGCCTGCTTACTGGAAAGCAGGACCCTGTTTTCTACACCCTGAGCCCAGAGAGATTTCATCACAGGCTCAGGGCAGCTTGGAAAAGGCTGGTGTCAAGGCCCTAGGGCTAAGTCACTGCAGATCTGGGGCAGATTGGGTCATGGGGGGCAGCCATGAATGTCCCTGCCGAGATCTGTGGTGGTATCTGTTTACTCATTTCTTCATCCTGCCAGGGCACCTGCACTGATTTGCGAGGTGGTCTGAGCTTAGCGGTTCAGGCACAAGGCAAAAAGGGCTCAAATGGAAACTACGGAACAAATTTTCTGAGTGGTTACTTCAAAAGGCAGTGTGCTGGTACGGCTAAGGGCGTGGCTCTGGGCCAGGCGACTGGAGTTCCTAGCCTCAGCTCTGCTGTGAGCGCACCATGACTCTGGGTGAATTACCCAACCTCTCTGAGATTTCGTTTCCTCATGCCAGGAAGGGCTGATGTGATACATGGGTTGGCGCATTGGAAGCCCAGAGAACAACTTCGTGGCCTGCAGGCATGGGCCTTACACTGAGGAGGGAGGACGCCAGAGAAAAGACCTGAGTTGGAATGTGGGTACCCACCTACTGAGCGACCTTGAGCAAGTGACTTCTCTGAACCTCGGTTTCCTCATCTGGGAAGCGATACAAAGAACTCCACGAGGGTGGGGGACTCCCTCTCGTTCACTTCCGTCTCTCTGGACAGTGGCTCTGTGGACTCTCAATGAGCACTTCCTGAACATGTAAATAAACGTGTAATAATTAGGATGTGTGACGTAATTTGTGAGGCTTGGTACACAATGAAAATTCAAAACTCCTGCTTGGTTGTTTCTGAAGTACTGGGGATTGAACCCAGGACCTTGCACATGTCGTGCCCGTAGTTTACCACCGAGCTACATCCCCAAATCTCTATTTAACTTTGAAATAAGATGTTACTAAACTGCTCAGGCTGCCCTTAAACTTGGGATCCTCCTGCCTCAACCTCTTGAATAGCTGAAATAATAAGCATCAGCCATTATACCCTTCTTGACCTTTTGCTTTTAAAAATTATCAAGGGTTTCAGTTGGGGGCTGAGGGCCATAGCTCAGTGGTCAAAACGTTTGCCCAGAAAGTACAAAGTTCTGAGTTCAACTCCTCAATACCATACAAATTGGGTGTGGCGGCACACACTTGTCATCCTAGCAGTCAGGAAGCCGAGGCAGGAGGTTTGCTGTGAGTTTGAGGCCAGCCTGAGTTACACAGTGAGTTATAAACAACAACAGGATTCCAACAGGAATGGTGGTGGGCACGTGCCCATGTTCCCAGCACTCTGGGAGCAGAGGCTAAAACATTACAAGCTCGAGCTCAGTTTGGGCAACTTCAGAAGTCAGTAATAACCTGTTTCAAAAAAAAAAAAATCTGGGCACGTAGCTCAGTACAAAGGCCCCAATTCTATGAAAAAAAGAAACTTTAAGACAGTAATCCATGCCCAGAAAGGCACAAGGACACCAGCCCAGTGGTGTCACCAGGGGAAAGTGCCTCAGTGTGAGCAGATCACACGTGTCTGTGGCCCGAGGGCTCTCAGTGCTCACTGGTGGGGCTCTGGTCAGACTTGATTTTCACCCACAGCCCTGGACAGCAGATCTGTGCTGTCCCATTTCACCTGGGACAGCCGTGAGCATATGACTTGCTGTTGGTGGCAGGATTTGAGCTCAGGTTGGTGACCCAAACTCTCTCCTGGGAGAACCCTGGAAGGGGAAGGTGAGAAGCCCAGGAACCTCTGGGTGGCTGGCAGGAAAGAGCCCAGTGTGGCAGAGACAGCTGCTTTCTGAGGGAATCCACAGGCCCAGACAGGCTCCTAAATTGGGAAAGAGGAGTGGCCCTGCTACCCTCAGACACAATGCCACAGGAGGGGGCCACAGACAGCTGGGACAAGGAAAAGTCATGTGCGCCCAAGTCCAGCTCAGTCAGGACCAAGGCCTGGGTCCCAGGGACAGAGCTCCGCCAGCCATGGGGGCCAACGGTCGGTCACAGCGCCCCGCAGCCCAGGCTCCTGTTCCTGTGTGTTTCCCCATCTCTACCCGCGCATCCTCCCGGGTCACCTACACTCTCCCCGGCTTCTTCAGTCCTCCGCAAACCCATCAAGTTCTCTCTTGCCCCAGCACCTTTGTTCTTGCTGTAGCCCCTGCTGGGAAACCCCATTCCCAGGCTCTCTGGCACCCACCAAATCTCAGCTCCGTTGTCACCTCCTATAGAAGCCATTCCCGGCGTCCTTTCCGGAGCACTGCCCAGCAATCTCGCGCTCCCTACCTCCCTACCGTCCCTCCCCACCTGTCATTCCTTTCCTCATTGGCTTATTTATTCCCCATGGGACTCCCTTGACTCGGACACCCACGGGTGTGCCTGGAGGGCGGGACCATCACGGGGGCTCTGTCCCTCTCTGCTCAGACAGTGGCTGTCACGTGGTAGAAACTCAGCAGACATCTGTGGAAAAATAGTGGACTAGTGAGCAGCCGGCTGACCCTGGGAAAATGATGCTCTTTTCCCCTCAGCAAAATGAAACTGATGTCCACTGAAGAGGGTGACGATAAGCCTGACGTGTACCAAAGGATTGCTGGATGCCAGGCGGCATGCTAGGTGCATACCGCCTGGCATCCACACCAGGCGGTGTGCTAGGTGCATACCACCTGGCATCCACACCAGGCGTGGCAGCTCAGGACATGACCGCAGCAGATCTGTGAGGCAGATCTGTGATCACTCTGAGAGGCGAAGGCAGGAAGGTCACAAGCATGAGCCCAGGCTGTACGAAGTCCCAAGGCTGGATCCTCAGCACCGAGAAACTCAAACTCACAACAATCTTCCCATCTCAACCTCACTAATGCTGAAATTACAGGCATGTGCCTCCACGCCTGGCTTATGTGGTGCTTAGGGATGGAACTCAGGGCCTTGAGCTTGCTAGGCAGGAGCTACATCCACTGGGCTGGGACAGCTTCAGGCTCCCAGCTCACTATGGAGCCCAGGCTGGTCTTGAACTCACAGCAAGCCTTCTACCTCGGCCTCCCAAGTGCAGGGATTACAGGTGTGTGCAGGTAGGATTGTCAATTTGAACCCAGCCGGGGATGTTTGGTGACTTAGGAGGACTCTGACTCAAAATAAAAAATAAATAAAGGGCTGGGGACATGTAGCTCGGTGTGAATCCCTAGTACCACAAATAATAATAATATATATTTGTAATGGCATTAAAAAAATGGCATCTAGAAATGACGGTTCACGACAACCACTCCTTTAGGGAGCTGCCCTTGCTGGTAGGCTGGGATCCCTGTCTGAGGGAGGGGCTGGGAGCTAAGGGTGCCCCAGATCCTCAGAAGGTTCCCCTTGGTGGATCTCGCTGGGCTCCCATCCCGCCCCTCCCCCAGCCAGCCCCGCCCTTCCCAACCACATACCCAGAATAACCCCACAGACTGCGTGCCTCGAGTGTCACGGTTTCCTGTCGCTATGGTCACAGGCTGCCCAGGCTCTGAGGGATTTTCCAGCTCAGGGCGGCGCTGGTGGGACCCGAGGACATGTCACAGGAGAAGAGCTGTGATGTGGACCCAGAGCCAGGAAAACCCCCAGCGGCAGCGCTGACAGAGAACTGGAGAGGGCCCCGAGGGGCCGGGGGCGGTGGCCCTGGGAAGGGCAGCCAGGTCTGGCACTCATGCATGAGGCCCCCCACGAGCTGGCCACCTGGCGGCTTGCGGATTGTCATGACCCAGGGCCAGCAGGCTCACCAGGCTCGCAAGCCTCCCGCGGCGGGTGCCTGGGTTTAGCCGGATTCCAGCTTTGAGCCCTCCCACGCCTTGGGCAGGGTCAGTGGCGCCTCCTCCCCTGCGAGCAGAGACCCAGGACTCGGCTGTCCTGCTCTGACCCTCGCAGCCCGGATAACCATCGCAGTGAGATACTGGACCCGGTGAGCGCTCGCCTGCCTGCCCTTCTCCTCTCGTTTCCACTCGATACAGATCTCCTTCTAAACCTGCCGGGGGACCGTTTCCAGGCCTGCCCCGGCCCTGCCTTGCTCAGTCATGGGGCAACTTCCAGCTCTCCCGGAACCTCCTTGCCCAGCTGTGAAATGAAGCCCCCAGGGCTGGTTTTCAGCTCCTGCATTTTAGGCCTCCAACTGGAGAAGGTTGCACACAGATCCTACCAGGACAGGAGGGGCTGGCGGCGCCACACCCCGGGGCTTGGTGGCTGCTCCTGCAAGCGCCACCTGCCCTAGCTGTGACTGAGCCAAGCTTCTGCTAATGGCCAGAGCATGAGGTGTTTGGAGAATTGAAGGTCAAACCCCCTAACACAACGCTGCCCACCGGCAGTTGGATATTAAAAGGAAACCGAGCAGGAAGAATAACACAGTGGTTAAAGCCCTTGCATAGTCAGGGCAAGACTCCAAGTTCAAGGCCCAGCCTTACTTAACATCTAGGCCCAGTGGGGCACATCTGTAACCCCAGCCTTCGGGAAACTGAGGCCGGCAGACTGTCGTGAGTAAGAGACCAGCTGGGCTACACAGTGAGTTGAAGGCCAGACTGTCTACAGAGCAAGACCCTGTTTCAAAAAAAGAAAAAATAAGGTAGCTAAAGCACCATCCACTCAACAAATATTACAAGCATCTTCTGTGCCCTGGGGCTGCAGACGAGAACAAGGAACTCCAGAACTCAGGACTCAAGGGCGGAAAGTGGAGGAAGCAGATTCCTCAACCGGTACTGCCCCAGCTTCTGAATATGCGTCAGCAGGTGGACCATCACTGAGCCAGGCCCACCCACACAGGCCCATAGTCCTAACACCCTGGGAAGCTGAGGCAGGAGGCTTACAGTGCTCAATGAAATGGACTCTGTACGTGCCAAAATTTTTTTTCTTTTGTTTTTCTTTTGAGACAGCCTGGAAAACTCAGTTAGTTAGAGAGATCTGTCTCAAAAACTAAACTAAAAGGGGATGGGAGTATAGCTCAGTGTTGAAATTGTCTGCCTAGCAAGCACAAGACCCTGGTTTGAATCCTCAGCACCACATAAACTGGGTATGGTGGCTCATGCTTGTAATTTCAGAACAAGGGAGGCTGAGGCAAGAGGATTGCCATGAGTTCAAGCCAAGCCAGGGATCCATAGTGACTTGAGGACCAGCCTAGAATAAAGAGCAAGACCCCACTTCAAAAAAAAGAAAAAAAAATTTTAAACTAAAAAATGGGCCAGGGTATGTAACTCAGTTTGAACACCTTAAGCTTGATTCCTCAGTAAACACCCCTTGACACACAAATACCACTGTATACAGTTGTGTAGACCCTTCACTGTAAAAATAGAATTGGCTATGGGCTATTAGAAGTTGAAATCAAGCCAGGCCTGCATCCTTGAATTCTCAAACACTTCATGCAGTAGTAGCCCAGACACTGTAGCACCAACATGCCTGTTCTAAGTGACTCTACCCTGCTCCCAGCAACCAGTGTAGACAAGAATAATCCCAGCACATTCACTCTCTCTCTCTCTCTCTCTCTCTCTCACACACACACACACACACACACACACACACACACACACACACACACGCACACATCCAGGTGCCAGCGCCCTATCACCTGGGGCTCAGCCCTGGAGCCCCTCAGCCAAGTTCACTCTCCCTCGCCTCTGCGCCTCTGCCTCCTCCTCTCTCTGTCCTTCCTCCTCCCCAGACCAACCAGTTTACACTGACTTCTCCGTGAAGCTAGCCTCGACCCATCTGGACCCGCCCACGCTGCCTCCCCCCTGCGGGAGCCCTTGTCAGTGTCTGGCCAGCTAACACCTGTTCCCATCCCGGTTCTGACATTCCCACCAAGGAGCCTTCTCGGAATCCCGTGGGCCACGCCTTCGCCCAGTCAGATCTGGGCGTTTCCTTGTTCGTTTCTTTTTAAGGCACTGGGGATGAGTCCAGGGCTTTCCCACTAGCTCCGTCTCCAGACCATTTTGTGATTTTGCTTCTGAGACAGGATCTCCCTCAGCTGCTGCATTGACCCTGCTGGGCTCAAACTGGGGGATCCTCCTCCTTTGCCTCCCAGAAAGTCAAGGATCCAGGCTTCTCACACCCACCCGGCTAACACCGGGCTTCTCACAGGCCTTCATAAGGCCAGTACTTCTCTAAAGCACTTCTCAGAATTTTAATTAAATGACACTATCAACAACTCAAGATGAACCTGTCCAGCACCCTGGGAGGCTGAGGTGAGCAGGTCACACGTCTGAACCCAATTGAGGCCACTTGGCTACTTTGATAGACCCTGCCTCAAAATTAAAAACAGGGCAACCTTTTCCAGCACCTCTTCTGAGTAACAGAAGCTTTAACCCCTGTGGATTTTTTGTTTGCTGTTTTGTTGTTGTTTTTGAGACTGGGTCTTTCTCTATAGTCCAGGCTGGTCCTGAACTATAGAGCCCAGGCTGGCCTCAAACTCACAGCAATCCTCCTGCCTCGGCCTCCCAAGTGCTGGCATTTTGGGTGTGCACCACCACACCCAGTTCATGCAGTGCTGAGGAATTGAACCCAGGGCCTTGTGCTTGCCAGGCAAATGCTTTAATCACCAAGTTAACCCTTTGTTATTTCCCTCTCTCCTTGTCTTTACAAATAAACTACTCATTTTATAACTTGCAAAAAGGTGGGTGGGGAGGGCGGTGCTGGGGATGTGGGTCAGTGTGAAGGCCCTGGGCTCAATCCTCGGGATCATCAGTAGTGGTTCATTACTGCCGTCCTTTCTCAAGAAAGGCATATACAACATATACAACATATTGTAAATGGCAGATGAACATCTCTCTCTCTCTCATCCACCCGTCTAAGTTCTGTAACACCAGTGCTTACAGTGTGTTGTGCTTAGTAACTAATTACTGGCTACGTGAATAGCTACTGCCCCATAGGATAGACTACTGAACAGGTGATTTCGTTTGGAGGAAGGGCAGCCACAGACAGGGGGCACTGCCAGCAGGGAAGTCACCCCCTCAGGGGAGCCTGGAGGGGCAAGGCCAGACCCCACCCCCACAGGCACCCCGAGAAGGGCAAGGCCCTGTGCCCTGAGCTGAGGGGTGGGCATGAGGGCCTTTCCAGACTCTGGTTCTTACCTAACAGTTGGAGATCTTGTCTTTTAATTTCAGCACTTTGGAGGCTGAAGCAGGGGGATTTCCTTGTGTTTGAGGCCATCTGGGGGGCCTCCTCGGTGAGGTCAGGACCAGTCTGGACTGCACAGCAAGACCCTTTCTCAAAAAAGAGAGAGAGAGAAACCTTATCTCCCCTCAGTTTCCTAGCCCTCTGGGGATGCAGGCAGCCGCTGCCCCTCTGCTGGGAACATTTCTAAGAGATTCCCGGCCTCCTGACTGGTTTGGTGTGAATTGCCGAAGGCCCCAAATTCCACCAGAAAGCCACAGCTAGGCTTTGGGAGGCCGACCTCTACGTCTGCACTGTCCCAGCAATTTGGGGGCCGGTTGTTCTCTTGGATGCAGAGCTTGTGGTTGTGGTGCAGGCAGGCAGACCCAGGAATCTGTAATAAATACCATCTCCGGCTTGCCTGAAAGTGTTTTCAGCTGTGGGGTGGGGATGCGTGCCTCAGCCCTAGAGAAGCCCTTCCCAATGGCCGTGCACTCAGCCAGAGTTACTGTGGCTGTCGGTACCCTCAGGTTCTGTGGACCCAACAAAGTTGTTGGTGAAAAATATTTTGAAAATGCATCTGTACTGAACTTACACAGGCTTTTTTCCTTATTATTCCCTAAATTATATGGTATAACGATTTATACAGCATGCTGTATTAGGTATTATGAGCATTCACAAGAGACTTACAGTACATGGGAGGGTGTGAGCAGGCTCCGTGCAAACTCTATACCACTGGATATGAGAAACTTGAGTCTCCACCGAATTTGGTGTCTTCGAGGGTCCTGGAACCAAGCTCTGATTTTTTTAAAACTTAAATTATATTTAAGTTGTCATGGTCATTTTCAAACACGTTCATGGTGAAACAAAATAGTATAATAAAATTCATAAGCCAGGTGAGCTGGCACACACCTATTGTTTCAGCATTCAGGAGGCTGAGATAGGAGAATTGCTGGAGTCTGAGGCCAGCTTGAACTACATAGTGTGTTCAAGCCAAACTAGACAACGTAGCGAGAACTTGTCTCAAAAACAAACAAATTAAACTCATACCCAGTACCCATCCTCCAGTGTTATCAATTCATGGACAATCTTACTCTTCTCTCTCTTTCTAGGCAGAGTCTCACTCTAATAGTTCAGGTAGGTCCTGAAATCTCTGTGTAACCCAGGCTGGCCTTAAGTTTATAGCAATCCTCCTGCCTCAGCCACCTGAGTGCTGGAATTATAGGCATGCAGCACCATGCTTAGCTTCTGGGATGCTGGGAATCAAATCTAGGGCCTTAAGCTGATGAGGCAAGCGGCCTAACTGCTATGCTATTCCTCCAGCTCCCTGGTTCCATTCTCATCTACTCTCCCCCCCTCAAAAAATGGATTAATTTACATCAGATTCTAGGCAATACATGATGTTATCTATAAGTGCTTTGATGGAAACTTCCTTCTAAACCACAAGTAATCCAGATTCATGACAAAAAAGAAAATGTCACTGTCACCTTCTTTTTTAGTTCTCCCTCTTCTTTTCCTGGCAGGGGACTTTGTTTTCCCCTAACTCAGGGTCTTCACACTGAGCTGCATTCCCAGCCCATTTTTGAGTTTTGATTTTGAGACAGGGCCTCACTAAGTTGTCCCGGCTGGGTTTCAGTTTACAATCCTCCTGTCTCAGCCTCCTAGAGTACTGAGACTAGAGGGCTGCCCTACCAGGCCCAGCTAAAAATGTTCTTAATTAAGAAAGAAAACAGGTGCTGGAGGAACGGCTCAGCAGTTAAAGCACTTGCTTAGCAAGCACTAAGTCAAGTGCTAAGTACTCGTGTTCGATTCCCCAGCAGCACATAAACTGGGCATGGCGGTGCATGCCTGTAATCCCAGCACTCGGGAGGCTGAGACAGGTGGATTGTGCTGAGTCCAGGGCCAGTCTGGGCTCCATAGTGAGTTCAGGACCAGCCTGGACTGCAGAGCGAGACCGTGTCTCGAAAGAAAGAAAGAAAGAAAGAAGGAAAGAAAATAACCTGGAGCCCCACCACTGATGAGACTGGAGTGGCTAATTGATTAGAAAAGTAGCCCTTGCTGAGCGGGCCTAGGATGCTGGTGCCTTTTTTTTTTTTTAACTGTCTGCTTTTTCCACATGGAGGATGGCACCCAGGGCCATGCTTGCTCTAAGCACGTGCTCTACTGCTGCCCAGCCCCAGTGCCAGGCTATTGACTAATGCACACGTTGGGTCACGGTGACTTTTGCCTTAAAGTACACACACCCTTCGCCCTACGGGGAAGGGAAGGGGAAGGCCTCACAGGCACCGTGGCGCAAATCTTTCCACTTTACAGATGGGAAAAACGAGGTCTGGCTCTCAGGGTGGGGCCGGGCATGTCTAGGGTCTGGGCCTCAGTTTAGAGGAAGGGATGAGCGGAGACTTCACATACCACAGGTACAGGGGACCTCACTGCTGTGACACTGAGTCAGGCAGGGAGAAAGCGGCTTCTAAGAATCAGGGCAAGTGTTTTCTCCCGAGACTCCTGAAAGCAAAACTTGCAGGGACCCCCGCCCTGGCGACAGGAGGTCACAGCGGAGGTGTCGGGTCAGATGCAAACTGCTTCCCTCTCTGTTCTCGTGAACGCCGATAAGAGGGCTTCCTTCCGCATTCTGGGGACTAGCTCTTCACCCACAGCCACCGGCCAGGGTGGCCACCGGCGGGCTCTTGTCACACTATCCACCCACCGCCTCCACCCTCTGCCCGCCCGGGACTTGACCTGCCCAAGCCGCTCCGTTCCAAGGACGGGAGCCACGCGCCTGGCCTTCACCTCGGCTGGTTCCTTCTCCTCTTTCCGGCCCCGATGGTTCGTGTTTCACTTCTCCTCGGGCGGAGTGGAGGCGGCCAGGGTGATAGCCGCACCTCCTTCTGGCAGCTGTGGTGGCCTTGAGGACAGAGGGTGTCAAGATCTGGTGCTGCTGCTGGGCAGCCTTCTCCACCCGCCTGATGGCCCCGTTTCCTCCTTCTAGACGCGGGGTCACATCTGCCTCACAGGGCGGGGGGTGGGGTGGAGGGGTTGAATTGGCCATCTCTTGCGAGCCAAGGGTGGACCCGGTCGTACCCCATTCAGCACTCAGGACTACCCCGTTTACTCGTGGAAGGGCAAGCTCGAGGATCCAAGTAGTGGAGGAGAACTGGAACCCCGAGCTCTGAACCACAGCCCCACATCCTCTTCCTAAAAAGGTAGCTTCTGCACAGCTCCCTGGGGACCGACTGCCCGAGCGAGGCTGCCGGCTTCAGGAAAGGGCCGGTGGCCTCTGCATCCCCACGCCCACCATATTTGGAGGGAGAACTGAACACTGCCCGCCCCACCCAGTCTGTCCTCCTCCACCCCTCGAGGATTGAACCCTGGGCCTTCCGGCAGAGCTACCTAAGCTACCTTCTGGGCCCTTTTAAATTTGAAACTGGGTCTTGCTACATTCCCCCACTGAGCTCAAGCTTGCAATCGCCCTGTCTCAGCCTCCTAGAGTCCTGGGACTACAGGCCTGTACCACAAGACCTGGCTCACTCAGCCTCTAGTTTTGTTCTTTTTTGCTTTGTTTTTTGAGGCAGGGTCTCGCTCTGCAGCCCGGCTAGTGCTGAACTCTATTTGGCCTTGAACACATAGCTATTAGCCTCCTGAGTGCTCGGGTTACAGGCATGCACCACTGCTCCTGGAGCTGGGGAATTGAACTCAGGGCCTTGCGCTTGTTGGGCAAGCACTCCAACTGCTGAGCTCTGCTCCCAGCCCAGCCCCTCTCATCTACACTTTTTTTTTTTTTTTTTTTTTTTTTTGAGACAGGGTCTCACTCTGTAGCCCGGGCTGATTCTGAACTCACTGTGAGCCCCAGGCTAGCTTTGGACTCACGACAATCCTCCTGCCTCAGCCTCCCGAGCACTGAGATTATAAGCCTGTGCCGCTAGGCTTTAGGTGGTACTGGATAATCGAACTCAGGGCCTTGCGCTTGCAAGGCAAGGGCAGTAAACGCTGTGCCAATCCTCCAGCCTGGTCTGCACTTTCAGTGAATGGCATGATCCCATTGTACTAAAGGAGCGGGCAGCAGCAGCTCAGAGAGGTCAAGGAGCTTGAACAAGGTCATAGAGCTGACTCCCGACCGCAGGAGGACTGGAGCGGTGCTCATTCTTTAGCCAGTTATACGGCACCTGCTGGGTACTGGCCTGTGTGTCAAGGGCTGGGTCCAAGTGAGCTTTGGACAGGGCTCTGGTCCTTTCCCAGCTGACCCCTAAAGAGTCATGCGTTGGTGGTTTACAGCTGGGTATGGCCAGGCTGGACCCCCGCCTGGGGCTGACTCCCTTGGGCAGGGGGGACAGCAGGGCATGCAGCCACTCAGCACGGGGCCTGGGAACTAGACGCCGTGACAGGCCGGCGCGGGACCTGAGCAGCTCTGCAACACTGCACGCCTCTGCTCTCCGCTGCCTTCTGACACCACCCAGCAGCTGCCAGGCCGCGGGCAAGGAGAGTCCCCTGGGGCCGGCGTGGGGGGCGCTGGGTGCTGCGGCTTGAGTCACCCGCGGGGCCTTTGTCTGAACACTTCCCCTCCGGGGCGCAGGACCACCCATTTGGAAACCGAGGTGGAGAGGAGGGCGGGGCCAGTCCGGGATCCGAGGCCGGCATCGGCTTGGCTCGCCCTCCGCGTCCTCCTCCTGCCCAGCCACCCAGGTCGCTGCCCTGAGCTGCTGAAGTCGACTGCACGCTACCAAACAGTTCTCCGTCCCGGCCCCAGCCCCTGCCCGGCCCTTCCCGGCCACGCCTCCCCCTGGGCCGGATCCTGCCCCTCCAGCCCCTCTCTACCTGCGGAGGGAAAGGAGGGCCACTTTCTGCCTGTTTATAGATTAGCAGACAGCTCCCTTCCTCCCTTCCTGCAAAACCACATTCCCCGCTTCCCTTCAGGAGACTTGCGTTTCAGGGCTTGGAACACTGACCCTGGAAGGATGAGCGCAATACACGCGCTCCGGCGTCCTCGCCGTTAACGCTGCGGACCGTGCACGCCCAGCCCAGAGGGCCGCGTGGGGACAGGCCGGCCCACGGAGAGGCGGGAGAGCGTGGTCGTGTGTGCCCAAGGAGGCCAAGGCCCAGGCGGGGAGGGCGGGGGAGCCCGGATCGCATGGCTTGAGGCTTTTGGGTCCCCGGCCACACAGAAGTTCGCACTGGAAAGTGCAGGCAAGGCACAGGGCCGTTGCCTGTCCCCCAGGGGGCTACGGGACATTCCCGGCCACACAGTGCTTAGTTGACAATGGTGAGATCGTGGACAGGGAAAGACAAGAAAGAACAGAAATGAGAAGCAGAGAGAGAGAGAGAGAGAGAGAGAGAGAGAGAGAGAGAGAGAGGAGAGAGACAGAGAGAGAGGTCAGGAGATTCACAGAGAAACAGGAATCCCAGGAGCAAATAAGAGACACAGTGGGGACACGGGGAGAAATGGGGAGAAACGGGACACGGGGAGAGATGGCGCCGGGACTGTTGGCTAAGGTCAAGTGTAAACAAAGAAAGAGGAGGGGCAGATGAAAAGGCATACAGGGGCAAGGGGGATACCCCATAGAATGCTGGAGTTGGGGGTGCGCCTGGAACCCCAGCACTGGGAGCCTGAGGCAGGAGGATGCTGTGATTTGGATGCCAGCCTGGGCTACAGAGTGAGTTCAAGACCGTCATGGACTACAGAGTGAGATCCTGCTTCAAAACTAACTAACTAAATAGAAGCCTTATTTATCATAGATATGTGGGAATTCCACAAAGCAAATGTACACAGGATGCACTGCAAACATATGTCAATTAAAAACAAAACCGAAGTGGGCTGGACGAGCGGCACTGTGGTTAAAGCTTGCTTGCCTTGCAAGCGCAAGACCCTGAGTTGGATTTCTCAGCGCTTGGTAGAGCCAGGGGTGGTGGCGCACACCTGTAATCCCAGCATGGGAGGCTGAGGCAGGTGGATTGCCATGAGTCCAGGGCCAGCCTGGGCTATAAAGTGAGACCCTGTCTCAAAACACCACAGGATCAGGGAAGGAGAGGACAGAGAGAGAGAGAGAGAGAGAGAGAGAGAGAGAGAGAGAGAGAGAGAGAGAGAAACACATGAGAAAAAAAATTGTTTTAAATGAAAACACCAGAGATTTCTAGAACAGGAAAGGAGTGTAAGGATGAGTGTTGGGTTTCGCCCACGTGCAGCCTGTACCCTCAGAGCGTCCTGGCCTCCCACTTCCTAGCTGTGTGGTTCAGACAGGGGGCTGACATATCTGTGCCTCAGTTTCCTTATTTGTAAAATGCAAATAATGGTCCCGATCTCATAGGGCTCTTGTGAGAACTGCCCGCAAGTTAGTACGTTGGGGACGTGCTTAAGAAATGCCAGTTGTTGTGATTTATTTTTTCTTGCGATCTTGGGAATGGACCCTGGGCCTTCACGCCAGCCTCAGGCTCTGAATACTGGGTGTCACCACACCCAGATAATTTTCACATGTTGCTGAGAAACCAACCCCAGGGACCTGAGCGTGCTAGGCAAGCACCTTAGCTTCCGAGGGGGAGGAGCTGTTCTGATCCTTCCTGACTGGCCACCTGATCTGTGATCACTACCACCTCCTTAAACCGTTAAACCCTATGCACAGACCTTTAACCCCCGGCATTCAGGAGGCTGAGGCAGGAGAGTCCCAAGTTTGAAGCCAGCCTGGTCTACTTAAGCATCCCCTATCTCAAACAACCAAAACAAAAACATCACACACACACACACATACACACACACCCCGTCTCACTCTCAAAGGTGTTCCAACGTATATGACAGGCTTATACCATCTTTCTATTCTGGGGCAGACTGTGAGTCACAGGGCCGGGCCGAGCTGGCAGAATCCTGAGTGCAGATGCCCCTGAAGGTGACCCACCTACAGGTGCAGGTGGTGACCACAGCTTGGGTTGGCAAACTTTCTGATTTTCTAAGAAAAGACAGAAATCCAGATTTTTATATGAAATTAACCCAATTTTTAATCTATTTTATTTTATTTAGAGACTGGGTCTTGCTCTGTAGGCCAGGCTGGGCCCGAACTGACTATGTGGCCCAGGCTAGCCTTGAATTTATGGCTCTCTCTCCGCTGCCTCAGTTTCCCAAGTGCTCTAGTTATAGCCGTGTGCCCCGACACCCAGAAACGCCTATTTTTAAAAGAAACTTTACCTTTTTTTTTTTTTTTTCCTGTTACTGGGGATTCAGCCCAGGGCCTTCACATGGAACTACATCCCCAGCCCATTTTTATTTTTAATTTTGAGATAGGGTTTTGCTAAGTCAGTGAATTGCCCACACTGGGTTTCAATTTGCAAGCCTCCTGCCTCACTCTCCCAGATTACAGGCACCACCTATCCTGGCTTACTTTTAGGGTTTTTGTTGGTTGGTTGGTTTTTTGGTTGGTTTTGTGAAGCAGGGTCTGTCTGTGTAATCCAGGCTGGTCCTGAACTCTCTATAGTTCACTGTGGGGCCCAGGCTGGCAATCTTCTTGCCTCAGCTTCCCAAGTGCTGGGATTATAGGCATTACTTTTAGGATTCTTGTCTTTTTCCAGATTTTGAAGAGAACACTATTAGGAAAAATATAGAAGGAGGAAAAAAGGAGGATAAATCTTCTACTAGTTAGAAAGAGGACCAGAAAGGTGGGTTGTCCCACTTATAGGATTCTTAAGAAAAAGGCTTTTTTTTGGGGGTTGAGAATTATCCTATTTTCAAAGTTCAACATTCAGGGGCTGGGAGCCAAGCTCAGCAGTTGAAACACTTGCCTAGCAAGCACAAGGTCCTGGATTCAAGTTCCTAGCACCCCATGAGCCAGCATAGTGGGACGCTATCTCAAAAAAAAAAAAAAAGTTTCCTAACTCTGGTCTAGGCCAGGTAAATCACACCTGTGGATTGGACCAGCTGGTGGTCAGTTTCCAAACTCTCAACCAGAAGAAGCAACAGTCTTTTGAGGGGGCGAGACAATTGAATAAGCAGTTACCACACAGGCCATAAGGGTGGTGACCCTGAGAGCTTGGGTGAGTCAGGAGCCAAAGGGAAAGCCGCTCCCTCAGCCAGGGGTGGAAGGAATCTGGGAAGGCTTCCTGAAAGAGGGTGACAGCAGAGGCATGAATGGGAGCTGTTTCCAGAAATGGTAAGAATGGCAGGGGACCTTTCTCCTGTTGTTTCTGAGTGTCAGGCTCTGGCGGAAACAGCTCCGCAGGCACTGCCTCAGTTCCTCCATACAGGATCCCTGGAAGTGAGGGACTTGTGTCCTCAACGTCCAAGGCACATGCGTGTGGTGTGTGTGTGTGTGTGTGTGTGTGTGTGTGTGTGTGTGTGTGTGTGTGTTGGGGGTCCTAGGAATGCAGCCCAGGGCTTTCTCTCCCAGCCCATATTTACTTTTGAGAAAAGCTCTCCCTAAATTGATAGATTGCCCAGGCTGGGCTTGAACTTGCCATCCTCCGGTCTCAGCCTCCCACAGTGCTAGAATTACAGGTCTGTCCCACCCACTTGGGCTCTGTTTTGAAGAGGAGAGGAAGGATTACTGATTTATTGCGATCTTGGGGACTGAACCTGGAGCATTCGCACTGAGCTACCTCCCTGGCCCAAGGTTTTAAATTTTTTATTTGGAGACACTATCTCATGACATTGCTAAACTGTGGAATCAGGCCTGTCATTAGGGAGAACAGAGTCCTGCCCTAAAAATGGTCTGGGAATATAGCTCAGTGGTAGGAGGAGGCCCTAGGCTCAAATAAATACATAATGGGGAAAAAACTAATAAGAATCATAATAAAGCAAAAAGGCACAGGCCAAGGCTGGAGGGGTAGTCTGTGATAGAGTATGTCCTTACCACGTTTGAGGCCCTGAAATCAATCCCCAGCACCAAGAAAAAACCCAGTAATTTCAGTGTTAGGACCTTCTGTAGGCTAGCGCTCTGCTGCGGAGCTATCTCCCACCATCCAGGGGAAATAAACTGTGGGTTTGTTTCTGGTACTGGGGGCGATCCAAGCCCAGTGCCTTCATGTTGAGCTACTTCTCTAATTCATTTTTCATTTTGAGATAGGGACTCACTAAGTTGCCCCAGGCTGGGCTCAGACTTTCAGTCTTTCTGCCTCAGCCTCCCAGAGTGCTGGGATTATAGATTTGTGCCGCTGGGCCGAGTTTAACATAAGTTTTTTTAAAAAAATATTTTCTTTTATGCCAAAAAATTACAGCAATCCTCCTGCCTCAGCCTCCAGAGTTCTGGGATTACAGACATGCACTACCACGCCCAGTTTATGTGGTGTTGGGGAATCGATCACAGGTCTTGTCTTTGCCAGGCAAGTGTTCTAGGCGCTGACTATTCATTCCTCCAGCCTCATTCCTTTATTCCTGTAAGGTATTCAAAATTGTGTCTTTTACACTTCCAGCATATTTCAATTCAGGTAGGCTGATCCCCCACGGCTGCCGCCTGCCTGGCAAGTCTGTGTGCTCCGTCACATCCCTGAGAAAGCCCGAAACGGGAGTGCTGGAGCCTCGGATTCATAGTGTCGCAGAGACCAGCTGCAGTGGCACCAGCTGTGACCGCCCCAAGCGCAGGATCCGCTGCAGGGCGCTAGGTCCGTGGCAGAGCTCTTGCTAGCATGCTGAAGGCCCTGGGTTCCCTGCCCAGCACAATTTAAAGCTCTCCCCTAGCTCCAGACCTGTGGAGTCAGAATGTGCATTTCCACAGCCCCCCCCCACCCCCGGGTGAATTTGTGTGTACATGGAAGTTTAAGAAGCTCCAAGCAAGGAAATCAGTGTACCAGGGTGCCTGGCATCTGGGGGTGACTCAAGCCCTAGAATAAAACAGTTCAGCAGGTAGACATTGCATCTTCCTGTTAAGTGATCCTTTTGAAACTCAGTTTCCCCATCTAAAACACGGAGATAGCTGGGCCCGGTGACGCAGGCCTGTAATTACAGCATTCGGGATGCTGAGGTAGGAGGACTGCAAGTTCAAGCCCTGCCTGGGCAACTTAGCAAGGCCTTATCTCAAAATTGAAAATAGGGGTTTGAGGCACAGCACAGCGGTTGAGTTCATTCCCCAGCACCACATAAGCTGGGCGTGGTGATATACAACTGTAATCCCAGCACTAGGGAGGTTGAGGCAGTAGGATTGCCATGAGTCCAAGGTCAGCCTGGGCTCCATAGTGAGTTCAGGACAAAATTGGACTACACAGTGAAACCTTGTACAAAGATATAATAAATAAAATGAGCTGAGATATAGCTCAGTGTGAATATCTGGGGGTCAATCCCCATCCTACCAAAAAATGAAAAAAGAGGAATTCTTCATACTCTCTGCTGGGATTACAAGCATGAACCACCATGTCAGACTAACGTTTTAGGTGGTCCTGGGGAATCAAACTCAGGGCCGTGGGCGTTCCAGGCAAGTGCTCAACCCACGGAGCTGCACCCCCAGCCCTTCGTACACTTTCTCATGGCTGGAGTGGCAATTAATACACATGCACTTGTCATGATGTTCTCTCCCATTACAGTTTCATCCATGTTCACAAAAGCCTCCTCAGAATCTGACTTCCTTAACATTTACAACCTAGTTTGGGACAGAGGTGCATGAGAGTCCGTCCGCTGCCTGGAACGCTCCCTCTAGAGGATAGCCTGGACCCACGTGTGGCGCCCACCTGGGTGAGACCTAGGGGCGGGGGCAGGGTCCAGGCCCCACACCGAACAGGCCACGTGGGGACACTCTCTCACACGCCATCCGTGAGTGTCCGGGGGACAGAGTGCGTGCCATGGTGGCTTTGTCACCTGCGTGGACTTCCTGTTCCCAAGGCTGGAACATTTTTAGAAAAGGTTATTAGGAAGCGAGAGGTTCACTATTTGCCAAGCTCTGCACCCTCGCTGGGGTTAGTTGTCGGGCTTGCTCTCCTGAATCTGCCCAGGGGGGCTCCCCCCACCTCAGCCAGGACCTGGGTAAAGCCCTGCTCCCTGCTCAGAATGCTCCAGAGTTCTAGTTATAACAAGCCCAGAATGGAAGGTGCTTATCTCCAAACCTCAAGGCTCAGCCTGGTTCACACTTCCTCTGCCTTTCATCAGGCTGCGGGGCAGGAGCGAGGGTGAGGCAGGGGTCAGGCAAGGCCAGGCCACTTGGGTGTGAGAGGGCGCCTTGTGGCTGCCTGCTCTGTCCGACAGGGGACCTGGGATACGGGGCTGGTAAAACCCCAGTGGAGCCTTGCAGGAGGAGGGGTGACAGAGCCCCGGGGCCCTGGGTGTCCGTGGCAGGCTGGATTAGCATCATGACTGTGGGTCCCCTAAGGTGGCAACATGTGTATGAGTGTGAGGCTGGGCCACTGGGATGTAGCTCAGCTGTGGGAACACTGGTGTAACGCGCTCCAGGCCCCGGGTTCCATTCACAGCAGTACGCATACCAATCACGAGGATAATAACATCAGCACCCAGCGTTTACCCTGCCCCTGAGGTAACTCAGAAATATTACCTCGGACCCATGGAAGACTTTAAAAAGAGGGGGGAAAAAGAGAAGAAGAAAGGAAAGGGGAGAGGAAATGGGGAAGGGAAAACTTTAAATTTCATAATGTGGCCAGGCCCAGTGGCCTGTAATGCCAGCACTGTGGGAGGCTGAGGCAGGAGAATCACAAGTTGAGCCCAGCGAGACAATTTAGTGATTTAGTGAGATCCTGTCTCAAAATCAAAATGAAAAAAATAGACTGGAGCTGTAACTCCGTGGGAAGGCCCTGGGTCCCATTCCTGCAAAAGATGAAATAAAAATAAATAAATGTTATGAAGTGTGCACACAGGGACAATAAGAAAGGAAGAAAAGAAGATAGTAGAAAACCAGATGGGTGAGTCGGGCCCAGCGGCACCGGCTGAAATCCCAGCAGTCCGGGAGGCAGAGGCAGGACTCGCCCGGGCAACTTGGCGAGACCCTGTCTACCCTGCCTTGAAATCAAAACAAAAAGAAAAAAAAGATAGCCTGAGGAGGTAGCTTTGTGCAAAACTTAATCCCTGGTACTATTAAAATAAAAAAAGAGAAAGGGAATAACAGATAAGGGGAACGGGATAATTTTTCTATACCTAACATATTGTGGGCATTTTATGGTTTCCGTGGTTTTTTGTTCCTTCCCTTGCAGTGCTGAGGACGGAGTTCAGCCCTGTGGGTGCATCAGGCAGACCCTGTGGCCTTGAATTACACCCCGCCATGCATTCTAAGATTATTCCTCCTTTTCCTCCTCTTTTTCCTCCATCTCACGCCCACTTTGCAGGCGAGAAGAGCAAGCCCTGAGAGGACACTGCGCCCATCGCCTGAGTTGGACTAGCCCTTCCTGGTGCCGGGATGTTCCCTAGGTCACTTATTGTGTCTGGCTTTCAGCCTTCTCATCTGCGAGGCAGAGAAAATGACGCTGACTTTGCCAGGCCCGGTGGAACGGGACTTAGCAGGCGCAGGACCCCAGGCGCCATCCCAGCTCCTTAAAAGAAACGAACTCCCACCAAAACAAAACTACTTTTGCAGCGGTGGGGCCCAGGGACTATGGTATGCAACACCCAGCATGCGGCCAGCGCTTAAACCATGGTAGCTATTAGCCCGATTGCTTCTACGCCAGTTGCCTGGGGCCCGGCAGCTAGCAGAGAGCCTGAGTTTCGACTCAGGAGTCCAGAGTGTACGCATTCCACCACACCAGGCTGAGTCACCAGGGAGTCACAAGCAGGAAGGTGGCACAGAGCTACAACCCCTCTCTCCCACAGGCACATTTACGCACAGGGAGTGACACCTATTGTGTTTGCCTGCCTAGCAACCATTCCCTTTCATCCTGAGAACAGCCTCTGTCTTCCCCAGTCTGCAAGGGTTAGGTATGACACCATCCGCAGACCTAGAGGGTGAGTAAGTGACTCAAGCCAGGCCAGAGTTAATCCTGATATTTTTGTTGAGAAGGAAGATTTCTTTCTAATGAGGTTATGACGCTGGCAGAAGGTAAGCCTAGAGCTACTGGGAAGATTCTTTGGCATTTTATGGACCCATGAATGCAGCAGACCTGGGAGATAAGGAAGGACAGATCCCCACCACTGTGTCCCTTGATCACCTGGATGCAGCTCTGCCTGAAGGCGTATGTTGGGCTTTTCTCCCCCCCCCACCCCCCCATTTGAGTTCAGCTTCTGTCTCACAGCCACTAGTCCTGGTTGATAATCCCAGGCTTGTCAGCCCACGAGGCTCCTGTCCCAGAGACCGTACTAGATTGACTCAAGGGCACTAGACCAAAGAAAAAGGGGAAACAAAACAAATCCTTTCTCTTTTTTGACTTTCTTTCATCTTACATGTATTAAACAGTATGAAGAATGTTAACAAGCCACGTCCAGTAGCGCAGCAGGCCCGTAATTCCAGCACTCCAGGAGGCTGAGGCAGGACGATCAAAAGTTTAAGCTCAGAGTGGACAATTTGGAGTCTCAGTGAAACCTTGTCTCAAAATCAAAAATAAAAACGAGCTGAGGTGAAGGCTCTGGCTGGATCTGCAGGACTGTCCCCCCCCCAAAAAAAAGAGTGCTAACAGTTGTTGAATGAGTGTGCAAACATGCCCAAGAACAGTCGCTTCTCATTACTACCTATTCATGACCTGATTACTTGCATAAATATCGTTATTCTCTGTGGCAATGTCTTGAATACATATAAAATATGTGTCAATTCCACAAAAATACATCAGACTCCAACTATGATGCTCCTCTGATTGATTCTGGCCCCCAGAATGGGGAATTGAACCATGGAGTGCTCTACTACTCAACTATATGGCCCAGCCCTTCTTGTTTCTTGAGACAAAGTCTTGCCAAGTGGCCTAGGCTGATCTTTAACTTGAGACCCTTCTGCCTCACCCATCTGTGTAGTTGGGGTTACAGGCATGTGCCTTCATGCCCAACTGGATTATATATATATATATTATATATATTATATAATATATATATTCCAGTTATATATACATAATCCAGTATATATATACATATACATACATACATATATATATACATACATATTATATATATATAAATATATATATATATATATATATAATTTGGGATTGTTTTGTGGTTGAACTTCTCCCAAATCATATTTTGTGGTTGAAATTCTCTCAAAAAAATCTTTACCAACCCCTTCCACATATAAGTTTCCCGAGTTAAGGATAATCAAGATAAGGAGAAGTCACTCCATCATTTTTTAGATACTTAACATTCTTACAAAGAGAAAACAAGACCTTTGCTCCCTCTTCCCAAGGATGTATGTCTTCTGTCTCCTTCTCCACACCACGACTGGGCAGGGCAGGTCTCCACCTCAGGGCTGGTGTTGGTAACCAGAGAACCCACCCGCTGCGGGTGCTGAGCCCCTGAGTCATGCGCAGGAAGGTCTCCCGCAGAACCTCACACCAAAGCAACCAGACTGCCAGCTAAGCTGGCTGGTGACCTGGCCACCCTGTGAGGTGCTGGGAGGGCTTCTCAATGCAGACGGTCACCCCATGGTGACCTCACCCGCCAAACCTGTGACTCACCTCTGATTCTCTTCCCTACCAGCCAGATCTTGCTCCTTTGGAAGACCTGAGGGGAGACCAACCTCCTGGATGTGGGGAAAGCACACAATTGTGAGCTATTTTTAAAGACATGACGTTTTCTTTTAAATGGAGACACCAAGCCAGGTAACATGAAGAAATAAGTCTTGGAGTCTTTCTTTAAGCATTTTTCCTAGTAAGCTGCTCACGGTGGTGCATACCTGTAATTCCAGCACTTGGGAGGCTGAGGCAGGAAGATTGCCTAAGTTTGAGGCCAACCTGGGCTATGAAGTGAGTTCAGGACCAGCCTGGACTATAGAGTGAGATGCTGTCACGATTAAAAAAAATTGTCATAGTGGTAAAATACAATTTATTTATTTTATTTTTTCATTTATTTGAGATGGGGTCTTACTAAGTTGCCCTGGCTGGACTCAAATTTGTGATCCCCTGCCTAAGCCTCCAGAAAGTTGGCATTACAGGCCTGAGCCACTGGGCCAGCTCATTTTAGATATATCATGAGAGTGGAGTCACACATGACTGCCTTTCTAGGGGCGATTTTTTTCATTCAGCATCTTGAAAGTTCATCCAGGTAGTAGTCTGTCCCAGAATTTCATTCCTTTTGGAAGATGACTAATATTCCGTAGTACCTACACACTCCTCCTACTGCAATCTCTCCATTCTCTTTTTTCTTTTTATTCCTTTGTTTTTATTGAGACAAGTTTCTCTCTAAAGTCTAGATTAGCCACAAATTCACTACGTAGCCCAAGCTGGACTCAAACTCACAGAAAATCTTCTGCCCCAGCCTCCTGAGTGCTCGGATTATAGGCATGGACTAACATACCCAGCTGATTTTTAATGTGGCGCTGGGAGCATCAAACTCAGGGCCTTGAGCACGCCAGGCAAGCACTCTAACCACTGAACTATGCCCCTAGCCCTTTTTCCACTCTCACTCAAGCAGAAAGCAATTTTACCAAACGCCTCCTGTGGCCCAAGATACTATCCTATTAATTAATATTAGCCTCAGGTTCCTCATTAGCAAAGTGAGAACCAAAGTAACAGATTCCAAGCGGGGCCTGTGGAACAGGCCTATAATCCTAGCACACTGGAAGACTGAGGCAGGAGAACTGCACGCTTGAGCTCAGCCTGGGCAGTTTAGGGACGGAGCAAGACCTTGTCTCAAAATAAAAAATGAGCTGTGGATGTAGGTCATTGTGCAGGCCCTGGATCTGATTCCCAGCAGCACAAAATAAATAAATAAATAAATAAATAAATAAATAAATAAATAAATAAATATGAGACATCACTAACAAGTCACAGAATTGACTTCATAGACTTATCCTGAGTACTTAAGGTGCAAAGCATCACGGAGCAATTGAGAGCTCTCCAACCTGCAGTCCAATGGTGTTTTTTTTTTTTTTTTGCCACCCTGCCTTTTTTTGGGTAAAGAAGACTGCCATGAGCCACTATATATATATATATATATATATATATATATATGTACTAAAACTTCCTTTTTACATTTTTTTACATTGCGATACTTAAAAAAAAAAAACCAAGGGTAAAAACACCGTGGGTAACAGGCTGGATCACCTGTTGTAGAAGGTTCAGCACAGTGCCCGGCATGTGGGGGCCGCACAAGGAGTGCCAGCCTTTGTCTGTCCTTCCTTCCTTCCCTGTTTTTCCTTGGCTTCCTGGGGACCAAACCCAGGGCCACCTGCATGCCAGGCAACAGCCTGACACTGAGCTCCTCACCATGTGTAGTTCCTATTTAGCGTTATTATTTTCCTGATCCTCTTAAGTTGTTAACATCCACTTCCAGAGGCAGTGCACGGCCTTGGTGCCCTAGCAGCACTGCCACTGCAGGGGAACAGCGCCGTTTGGACCGTGTTAGTAGACACCCTAAGAGTCGCCTGGGGATGGCTAAGGAGCCGCGTCTCCAGCTCGGGCCGATCTGGCTTCCTGGCACATCTCACATTCGTTGCACAGCCTGGGTACCCCTTTCCTGTAAAATGAGGATAACAACTACCTCAGATCATGGCAAAGACTAAGTGAGGCAGGCTGGGGGCGCAGGTCTGTATTCCCTACACAGGATACAGAACTCGAGCTCAGCCCTGGCACCTTAGCAACTCAGCAACAGCCTGGCTCAAGTAGGGCTCAATCTCCAGTATGGGGGTAAAAAAAAAGGCCTACATTAGAAGCACGTGCAGCTTCGCAGGTGCACCCATGTGATCCCTGATGCTAGTATTGGTGTCCGCCCCCTTTGCCTGGCGATAAAGAGCACTCAGTAAACTGCTTCATGCAGAGTGAAAGAAGCCCATGGGTTTTTTTTTTTGTTTTCGTTTTTTTATGATATTGGGGATGGCGCCCAGGTTCTTCATCCCGAGCTACAGCCCAGCCCAGTTTTAGGTCTGATTTTGAGAGAGAATATCGCTAGGTCCCCAAGCTGTCCACACTGGGCTTCAACACGCCCCCCCCCCCCCCCCCCCCCCCCCCCCCCCCCCCCCCCCCCCCCCCCCCCACACACACACCTTAGCTTCCCCGTAGTCCTGGGATTACAGACCTGCACCACCCGGCCCAGTGGGAGACCAAGGCATCTGAAAAGATTCCTTCAGAAGCTGGGCCTGGTGATGCAAACCTAGCCGACTGCAGAGGGAGGCCCTGTCTCCAAAAAAATTGTACACTCCGGCGGGGGAGCGCTGACATCCCGGCGATCACGTGCAGCCCAGCGTGGCTCCCGGCGCGGCGCGGAGTTGGGGCGCCCCGCGGAGGGCAGCACCCGGCGCGCCCCCGTCGCTTCCCGGAGATCGCGGCCGCCGGGATGCTGCGGTCGCCATGACAACAGGCCGCGCGGGGCGCACAGGGAGGCGCAGCGACACCCACGACGCCAAAAACCCCCGCCCCCTCGCGGCCGGCGGGCGCCGGAAGTGGGATCCTTCTGGGAACGTGGCTGACGTAGCGGAGGCGGCCGCCCGCCCCGCCCGGTTCCCCTCGAGGAGTCCACGGATCCGGTGGTTCCCGCCGAAAAGCGGGGGCGGGGGAGGTAGGGGCGTCCTGCCCAAACCGAGTCCCGTCCGCTCCCCCGGCGGGAATGGAAATCGGAGCATCCCCGTGTGGTCTGCACGCGTGCGCCAACGTGCAGGGCTCCCGGCGCTTCCTGCCCTCCCCGGGGACAGCCCAGGTGGCCTGGATACCTAGCGCCCGCCGGTGCCAAGGGAACCGCCCCGATCACGAGGGAACCTCGTGTCCGGGCGCGGGGCGGGGAGCGGCCGCCGGGGCGGAGTTCCGGCCGGGGTGGGTGTCTATTGCCCTCTGGTGGTCAATTTGGAGAATTGCTGTGAAGTTCCCTCAGGGATTTCTCAGTGATTTGGAGAGGGATGAATGGATAAGTGGGCTGAGGCCCGGGCTGGAATGTGAGGGCTGACCTTCGTCATGTAACAGACATGGAAACTGAGACCCAGAGCAGTCAAGGTCTGTACTGCCACAGCCACACAATGCGGAACACTGAGGGTTTCAGACGCTCTGCAAAATCGAAACTGTTCTAACCCTGGTAAGAGAATATTTGCCCTTTTCAGTCTTTCTCTTCAACATAGACACTGAGCTTCTAAAAAGACCCCACCTGACCTGGATGCTGTGAGAGGTGGAGTGCAGAAGCATATATGAGAATACAGCCCTCTTCTATTAAGGAAAGACCTTTGCAGCTGGGCCCAGTGGCATGAGGTTCGCAAAGCTCAAGCCCAACCCAGGCGTTTGAGAAACTTAGTGAGATCCTGTCTCAAATACACAATAAAAAGGGGCTGGTGATGTAGCTCAGAGCGAAGACCCTGTGTTCAGTTCCTAATACTGAAATTTAAAAAAGGAGGAAAAGACATTTGCAAAGAGGTAAAACAATACTGCTTCTCATTCATGATTTTTAAGAAAATGTGCTATTTGCATAAAGTATGTGTTAATATGCAATAGGTTCATTTTTTAAAAATTAATTATGCAGTTAGTAATTTAAGTTAGTGATTTCTTAACTTCCGACCTGGTGAATGCTGAGAGCTCCGACCCGCATAACCAGAGCTTGTTAAGGGCCTTAGGATTTTAGAACATCTGCTCTGTGTAAAGCGCTTTCCTTAGGGTCTCTGCCACATCACCCTCTTTGACTCACTTTTAACTAAAGCAATCATTTGTTTTATGTTGACTATGCTCGTGAATCAACTGGGGATCTTGTTACTGTGCAGATTTGTACTCAGTAAGCCCGAGGTGGCCACCACCCTGATATTTTGTGGGGGAGGTTACTGAGGATTGAGCCTGGGAGAGCTCTGAGCTATATCTCCGATCCTGTGTATTTTTAAGACAAAATCTTAGTAAATTTCCCAGGCTGCCACGGAACTTGAAGCTAAGATTATAAGTGTGCACCATCCCAGCCAGCCAAAACTCTTCATTTCTAGCACGTTACCAAGTGATTCTGAGGCTACTGGCCTGGAAACCACTTTTGGAGAACTGTGACTCTAGACTTTGGCCTTTCCTTGGAGATAGGCTTACCTGGAGTTTGTCAGGTGAAGACAAATCCCGAAGCTGTTGGATGCCAGCCAGCCAGGAGACAGGAGAAGAATTCAGCTGGAGCCAGTTCTTTCCTGCTTGGGGTGAGGTCTGCTGGGGGAAAAAAAAGAGGGTCTCCTAAATTGGAAGACATAGGAAAAATGTTGGCAGAGCTTAAGAGGGACCCAGGGTCACGTTGTGAAAGCTATTCATAAAATAGATGTTAACCTTAGTCAGCTGAAAACTAGAATCCCCTGGAATCTTTCCCTAATCTGGAAGCACATGGTAGAGAGTTGAATAGTAGTATTTCACTTATGGCGGAAAAAAAAAAACAACTTTACAAGGGCTAGGGTGGGGGATTTCTAAATATGTTGTATAACATTTCTGCAGTGAGGTGGAAAATGTATGTAAAACCAAACTATTTGCAACTGCTTCTGCTGTGTAAGTCAGGGTGGTAGCATAATTTACATCAGTGGAAAAATGAATCTCTACACTGGGTCTTTCCAGTTACCGAGGGAAGAAGGAAGACTGCCATTGTGAACGCTCTGCGGGTTGGGCTCCATTGCCACAGCAGGGATGGCAAACTCCAATGCCTGCAGGAGTAGAGCGGCCCCCCAGCCCAGGGTGCCCACGGGATTCTGGTGAAGAGTCTCTGTCTTGCCTAGCTGAAGGGCAGCCAGTCCTCAACTTTGACTTCTCCGTATCTGATGAAGGAGGACCATATGCTGTTCAGTCTTCCCATGGTTCGAGTGAGACCTGAAACTCGAGGTACATATGAGATGTACCCTTTCTTTTCTATTTGTTTGCTTGCTTGTGTGAGACAGAGTCTCACTCTATCATCCAGGCTGGTCCTGAACCCTCTATGTAGCCCAGGCTGGCTTTAACTCACTGCAGTCCTCCTGCCTCAGCCTCCTCCCCCCTCATTCCACTGCTGGTATTACAGGCATGTACTACCATGCCTAGTTTATGTGGGGATGGAGAATTGAATCCAATGCCTTGTGCTTGCTAGGCAAACACTTTAACCGCTGATCTATTGCCCCCCTCCCCTTTTAATGTCAGGAAGAAAATCAAATGAAACACACACATGAATGCATATTTTGTGCAGGTCAAACAAAGTAAATTTTCCCATCTTTGAGATAAGAGTTAGGTTGGAATTAGGTGCCCCTGCCTTCTTTACCCAGTGCTGGGGTCGAGCCCAGAGCTTCTAATACTGAGCTACATTTCCAGCCCATTTTTAGTTTTGATTTTGAACAGAGCTCTCTCAGTTGCTCAGCCTGGGCTTGAACTTGTCATCGCCCTGGCACAGCCTTCCAGAGAATTGGGATTACAGGTATGTACATTGGCCTGGATAGGTAGTCCTTCCCTTAGCCAAGCCCTGTGTATTGCCAAAGGCAGGTCGTCCCTGAGGAGCAGCGTGGGAAAGGGTTTTGTTTCCCAAATGAGGGAATTCGAGTGTGTCTGTGGGAAAGAAGCCACCCCCAGTGAGAGGAGTCGGGAAACGGAGTAGAAGAGTGTGAGGGAAACACTGGATGTGGTGGCACACACCTGTAACCCCAGCCTGGAGGCCGAAGCAGGAGGGGTGCCGCGAGCTCGAGGCCAGCCTGGGCTACCCTGTGAGTTCTGAAAAGGAAGAGGGTAGGAGATACTCCTGGTTAAGAGGCCTAAGCGTGTGCGGGGGGGGGGGGGGGGGGGGGGGGGGGGGGGGGGGGGGGGGGGGGGGGGGGGGGGGGGGCAGGGCTAGGCCTGGCCAGCGACTGGGTCTTCGGAGGGGCCTGCATGGGGAAGTAGGCCGGGGCTGGCTTCCTCTTTCCCGGTGTTGGAGCTGCGGAGACTGCCGTCTGCAGCAGCGCGCGGTGGAATGTGGGGCAGGCCATACGGTAGGAACAGCCCAGGCCTACTGGGTGAGGGAATGCCGCAGTCCCCGGGGCTGGGAGAAGAACCTGGACAAGCCGGAGGAGTTATAGGGGTTTTAATCCTATTGTGTGTTTCAAGGCGCAGGTGCGACCCCAGTAGAGGCCTTGGCCTCAGGGCAGGAGGACGCTGGTGACAGTAGTGACCTCACTGCCACCCGGTCTAGTCACTTAGCATCTTTGAGCCCCAGCTTCTCTCTGAAGTGGGGAGCAACAGCATCTGTATCACCTTCGCCACAGAGTTCCTGTGAGTCACGACCAAGTATGATTTGAGAAGCGCTTGGTAAGAAAAGGAGAACCAGAGAAAAGGGAGAATATTCGCGCGGTCTGTGTGACCATTTGAGCCCAGTTGTGAGCCCAAGCCGGACCCAAGGCCACAGGCCTGCAATCCCTGCATTCTGGGAGGCCGAGGCAGGACAGGAGGATTCACGTTTGATTCTAGCCTACGCAACTTAATGAGTTGGTGAGACCTTGTCTCACAAAACAGAGGGGGAAGGAAGAGAGAGAGAGAGAGAGAGAGAGAGAGAGTGTGTCTTGGGATGTCGCCCAGTGTGAAGGCTCCAACCCATGTACCAAAAAAGAAAAAAAAAATCACAACAGAGGCGGGGTGTGGTAGCACGTGCCCCCCACAGTGCTGGAGCCAGAGGCAGGAGGACCGCTGGAGAGCAGGAGTGTGGGACCAGCCTGCCTGCGTAACACAGCGAGCAAGACCTGTTCTCTTTCTTTTTTGCACTGGACATCGAACCCAGGGCCTTCGCTGTGAGCTACACCCCCAGCCCGCTGTGCTGTTTGGTTGAGACAGGGCCTCACTAAGTCACCAAATTCAGCGTGACATCCTCCTGCCCTGCCTGCCTGAAGTGCTAGGACTACAGCGTCTCCCACCGCCGGGGCTAAGATCCAGCCATGGCAAGTCCTAACAGCATCCTGTGGTGTGCCTGCGCTGTGCATGTCTGAGACATGCTAGCAGTGACAGTATCTCCTAGCTTGTTACAGAGACAGGAAAGGGGGGGTTCAGAGAGAGAAGTCACTCGCCCAAGGTTACTTAGCTGCCAGCTGATAGAACCAGGTCTCTACCACTATGAATACTATATTCTTGAGTGTTTTCTGTCGTGTTTTCCTCCCAGCCTGTGCATCTCTGTAGCATCTCTTTCCTGGCCCTCTGTGTCCCTGACAACCATTCCGTCACCTGTTCTAGAATTTTCCAAGATGAAGGCATCATCTGAAGGAAGCCCTCTCCCGTGAGGCTGCTTCCTTTCAGCATACCTGCTATATTCACATGTCCTGTTGCAGGTATCGGTGGCTTGGCCCCCTTGTCACTAAGGAGTAACCGTATCCCACGTCGTGGGACCTGCTTTTTCTCACTCCATATGGGAAGGCATCTGGGCGCTAGGTCAGGTTGCCAAAGTTCAAATGTCAGCCAAGCTGTTTACAAGTGGTGACTTTGAGCAGGAAACCTCAACACATTGCTCAATTCTGCCAAGCCCATGATCATGCCAGTTGACACACAGTCCCCGGAGTCCCTGCTGGGCAGGTAGGTGTGGGGTGAGTGGGGTAATGAGCATGCTTGGGTACAGCAGGTGCTCAGTAAAACCTCACGAAAACCATTGTTGGGGCTGGGATACGGCTGGTGGCAGAGTGTGTGCTGCCCGTACACTCGGCCCCGGGTTGAGTCACTGGCATCAGAAAAAGAGTATTACTGCTGGTCGTTGTGTTAGAATTTTGCAGTTTATACCGGCAATATTTTAAGAAATTGTCAGCTGAGTGTGGTGGTACATGCCTACAATCCCAGCACTCGGGAGGCTGAGGCAGGAGAATTGCTGTGACTTAGACTCTAGCCTGGGCTACATAGTGAATTGAAGACTAGCCTGAATTATAGAGTGGGATCCTGTCAGAAAAGAAAGGAAGAAAGAAAAAAACAAAGAAAAAGAAAGAAAGAAAGAAAGAAAGAAAGATAAGGGAAGGAAGAATGACACAGTGGCTAAAGCACTTGCCTAGCAAGTGTGAGGCCCTGAGTTTGATTCTCCAGCACCACTTAAAACAGGGCATGCTGGTATATGCCTGTAATCCCAGCACTTAGGGGGCAGAGACAGGAGGATTGCTGTTGAGTCCAAGCATAGCCTGGGCCACTGGTGAATTCAGGACCAGCCTGGGCTACAGAGTGAGACCGTGTCTCAACAAACAAATTAAAAAAAGAAAAAGAAAAGCAAAAGATAACATCAAACACATCTGTAGAATACAGATGACCCTGGGATTAGGAAGTCGAGACCAAGGTCCAGGCTTCCCTCTGATGACATCACAGGCTGCAAGCTGGCCAAGGCTGGTTTTCACCTCTTTGCTGCCAGATTCTCCTGCTCGGGCACCATGGCACCCATAGTGGGTCTGGGCTGGTGAAGAACTAAAAGAGACTCTCCAGGCCAAAGAAAAGGGCATCTGGGGAACCGCAGCTGATCACGCAGACAGCATACCTTGTCCTTCCAACCCCAGAGCCCACGTCTTCCTGGCTGACTGTAACAGCAGGTTCATTCACCTCTGATGAGCAGTAACAGTGTTATGTTTACAAGGGAGCGCCTAGGCCGAGACAGGCTGGGGCTATCGTAACAGGACTCATTCTGGAAACAAAAAGTGCTTTCCTGCTGAAGGGAAATAATTAGAGTATGTTATGTGCATATGCAAGTCGGCTACAAGGAAACCAGCCAATCTGTCTAGCCAATGTACGCTAATATAAACGTGGGACCAGGATCAGTGCTACAGGCCTTTCATTCCAGCACTCTGGGAGGCTGAGGCAGGAAGACCACACATGCCAGCCCAGCCTGGGCAATTTAACAACTTGGAAAGACTCTGCCTCAAAATAAAAAAATAAAAACTTGACCGGGGATGTACTCACTGTGAAAGCCCTAGGCTCAATCTCCATCATTACCCTCCCCCCAAAAAAAGATGAGGCGAGATGTATTTTGGATATGTCGTATTAGATAAATAAAATGTGAAGCTGGAGGAATGGCACAGTGGTTAAAGCATTTGCCTTGCAATCGGAAGACCCTGAGTTCAATTCCCCAGCACCACTTAAAGCTGGGCATGGTGGTGCATAGCTGTAATCCCAACACTCAGGAGGCTGAGGCAGGAGAATTGCTATGAATCCCAGGCTAGCCTGGGCTACGTAGTGAATTCAGAACCAGTTTAGGATACAGAACAAGATCCTTTCTCAAAAATAAATGAATAAACAAAAAAGCCAAATAAATAAATAAAACGTGTCACCCAAGCATACACACACACACACACACACACACACACACACACACACACACACACACACTTATTAAGGGAGAATTAATAAAATATGATCAAGTTAAATGTGGGGTTTTTTTGGCATTAGGGGTTGAGCCTGGGGTCCTCACACGAAGCCATGGCCTTCACACTGAGCCACACCCCCAGCCCATTTTTGGTTTTGAGGCAGGTCTTGCTCAGTTGCTAAACTGCCCAGCCTTGGGCTCAGATTTTCAGTCTTCTTGCCTTAGCCCCCTAATGCACCACCACACCTGGCTAATTTTTACGTGGTGCTGGGAAATCGAGCCGAGCCTAGGTGGGCGCTCTAACCACTGACACCCCCCTCCACCCCCCAGGAACATGCTGGGAGCCTGCAGGGCCATCTTGTTGACAGCCTGGCACGGCGTCGCGCAGGGGAGATGCTGTACAGAGAAGTAACAGGGTCACCATAAACCTCACGTGTATTTTTTGTGAATACCGTCTAACTCTAAGCCCCTGCCCTCAGGCCCCTCCTTAGTCGCGCCTACAACTGCGGGTTGCCTGTTTTAGGCGCTGCACCAGCTGGACATGAGGTCCCATGAGGAACGATCAGAGGGAGCTAGGATGCAAAGGCTGGTAAGCGGGATATGGAAACTGATTTCAGCAGGGACTGCCATCAGAAGCGTGAGTTTAATTAGCTCTGTTTCCCATCAGAGGACCGGGACTCACGGGTAATCATTCCCAGGGCATGGACCATGGACCCTCTGGCCAGCAGAGAAGTCCAAAAAGGAGGATCTGATAGTGGCTGGAGCTTTGCCAGCTGCTTGAGGCGGACGTGTTTGAGCTGAGGCAAGGTGACCAGGCGTCAGAGATGTGGTCGAGGTGACTTCTGATGTAGGAAGTCAGATCAGACTGCGGGCATGCAACCTTTGGGGTTGCTTGGACTATACTGTGTGAAGAGCTTATAGCAGCAGGTAGAAAATGGATGGTATGATTGATGTATGTAAACAACAAGCTTCCTTTTAATATTTACTTCTTATTTTTTCCACTTTCATATATATATATATACACACACACACATATATGCACTACGTAATGTTTCCAGTGAACTTGAGTATCGTGTGCACATACGTATCACATCAATATTACTACACCATCCACTCTCCATCTTTGGCCCTCCTATACCCTTCTGGTCCACCTGTCACTCCCACTATCACACCCATTTGGTTCTATAGAATGCTTGTGTTTTGGGTTTCCCAATATCATGTGATATTGACATATTTATTTTTCTGCATATGACTCACTTCACGACTCAAATCACCACTTATTAGCTCAGGTTCCCACCCTGGGAACCGGCTGTAGTGGTCCTATCTTGATGCCTGTTCTCTGGGTCCTGTGGGGCCCTTTATTGGGACAATTTGCCAAAAGTTCTTTTTGTTTCTGTACCTTGTTATGTCTTTGTTGAGATTCTTTAACATGGCCTCACCCACCAGTCCACATGAAAAGAGAGCTACAACAATGAAATTCATAGGGCTGGGAAATGTGAGAAAGAAAAAAAAATGTTAAATTCATGTTCCTTAGCTGAGTATTGGAAGGAAAATGTTTGTACATTCAAAACACATGCTACATTAGACAAGCTTAAGTCTATAATGAATTGCTACATTAAATGAACTAAATGCTACATTAAATGAATTAAATAAAAAGAAGCTGCAGCAGTGTTTCTTCTTCCCTCCTTTACCTACATGTGGGTGCCCCTTGCTTCACTGCAGGTGCCCACCAGTCAAAAACATGCAGAGGGAAAGCTCTGGCCCCGGACAGTCCCCCAATCTCAACAGATTGCCACAATCCCTCCAGGTCAAGTCCCAAGCATCTGCCCTTCCAGCCAGACCTCACCTGTTCACAGTTATCTCTCTACATTAAATACGTGAGGCTTTTAGTAAACACTCCAGATCCAAACCACAGCACTCTCCTTCCTCTCTTGAGAAGCCACCTCTTTCTGAAACCTTTCCCCCCCGATGCCAGTGGAGCGGACCCCTTGGGTAAAACACTCTGCAGTCACCTGCATGCACTATTCTTCAAAGTACTTCTCCCGAATAAATGAAAGATGGTTTTCTGGCTGGTTGGGGACTGCTTCTGCCTCCTTTGTCTGTATCCCAAAAACCAGCAGAAGTGGCGAGGGCTGAGTGCAAACACACTGGTATTTATGGAAGGCTCACAGCAGGTCTGAGCACCCCGTCTGAGCCCTCATCTTCCCAATGGCCAGCGCCGTTCTGTCTGGGCACCAGATTCTAGGATGCAAAGAGCCTTGTGCATGAAGCACCTGGGGAAAGAGGGTGGGTTTTTGGGCCAGGCTCAGAGGCTGCTGCATTTTATTTGAAGCCTGTGTAAGAAAAGGCTAGCTGGGTCCATCTGGCCCACTAGCAGGTGGACTCAAAAACGAGGCAGAGAGGTTCATTTATGAAGCAACCTTGCTCCTTTCCCACAGCAGGCCGTCACTTGGTCCTCCTCCCCGGCTCTAACATACGCTTCATCCCTCGCTCCTGCATGGGGTTGGCACTCAGAGCCTGCTGCCGGGGGGGTGGGGGAAAGCACTTTCTCTAACTGCAAGTTGCAGAAGGAATAATTTGGTGTTGCTCCTGGTTTAAAGTTGTTTCCCTGTGCACCACGACTGACAGCTGGACCCGAGAGGCCCAAAGCAGGATGCTGATTCCGGTTGTGTTGCAGAGGGAATAGGATTTTCTGAAGCTTTGGCCAATTTGGTATGTGTGGGCATTTGTCCTGGCTTGACTGTGCAGTAGACTTTGGGGCTGAGCTGAGTTCAAATCATACCTCTGTCTCTTAAGCAAACTTTGGCAAATCATCAAACTTGTTTGGGTTCCAGATTCTTCTCTCTCCTCTCTCTCTCTCTTCCCCAGCTCCCTTTGAGACAGGGTCTCATGCTATAGTGCATGCTGGTTCTGAACTCCCTATGTATCCCAGGCTAGCCTCCTGCCTCAGCCTTCTAAGTGCTGGAATTAAAGGTTTAATCCCACTGCTCCCAGTTTATGTGACAGCAAGTAATCAAACACAGGGCCTTGCCTTTGTGACCAAGTGTTCTAACTGCTTTATTATTCTCCTAGCCCTGTACCTCAGTTTCTTCAAACATACAATGAGCATAGTAATACTACCTCATTTTTAGTATTATAACAAGAATTAAGTTATGTAACAAAATTAATTTGTGTATCTCTGTAACTCTTAAGATTGTGTCTGGCCCATACCAAGGATACTATCATCTTTCCTAATACTATATTATAATTGCTCGTGTGGCAATCAGACTAGTATTCCTAAAGTTGTCTGTAGACTCTGTATGTCAGAATTGCTTGGGCCAGTGGTGAGAATCAACGTACTTAACAACAGACAGGGCACAGGCGTCTGGCACCTGTTAGAACCAACTTAGCAGAACCGACTCCAGAGGCCCAGGCTATGCCAGACGTTAGCAGTGTGCATCTGGGAAGCTCAGATGTGGGACCAACCACTGTGCTTCCCCCAGGATGTAGGGCATTCATTGTGGAAATGAGGACAATCCAGGCAACCCTGGAACGAGTTGTCACCTATACTCAGGGCCCTCTGGGCAATGTCTGTTTATCATTGGTACAGAGATTGGCCGATATAGCAGGATTCCTAGTATCTACTGGCTGAATGTCAGCTCTGCTTGGAACTTTCTAAAAATACCAACTTCTGGGCCCTACTGCGGACAAGTGAAATCAAATCGTCCAGAACTAGGAAATCTGTATTTTCCTGTGCTCACCAGGCACTTCTGATACTCAATTAAATTTGAATTCCTTGGGCTACAGGCTCTTAAGACGACAGAGACTGTGTGGATGTGTACCTTGCTCGTGACTCAGTCCAGGGCCAGCAAATTGTAGGGGCCCAGGAAGTGTTTGTCCACAAAATAATGGATGTGGGTCATTATACTGTGGAGTGCCACGAGTGTGACAATTAAAGAGTATAGCAAGCCAGGCCCGGTTGTCCCATAATCCCAGCACTCTGGGAGGATGAACCAGGACAATTGCAAATTTGAATTTAGCAAATCTCTCTCTCAAAACCAAAACTTAAGAATGAGCTGGGAACGTAGCTCAGTATGAAGACCCTGGTTGGATCTCCAGTGCCACACATGTACACACATGCATGAAGAACACATGAAATTTCTAGGCCCAGAGGTATATGCCCGTACTGACAGCTACCCAGGAAGCTGTCAATGACACTATGATTGAATTTTTCCAAATAAGGAAACTGAGCTTCTAAGAGGTGAATATACTCACATAAAATCATTCAACTGATTAATAATCTCTTAATTGCTTCATTTTTTTGATAGTGGGAATCTAACTCACGGCTCTCAATGGACCACTGAGCTACACCTCAGCTACCCTCCCCTCCCTTTTAAAATTTTATCTTGAGACAGGATCTTCCTAAGTTGCAGAGGCTGGGCTTCAACTTGCAGTTCTCCTGCCTTCACTTTCTGGGAGGCCAGGATTACAAGTACACACCATCTTGAGATAACATCTTATTCATCTTATTAAATTGCCCAGGCTGGTCTTGAACTTGAGAAACTCCTGCCCCAACCTCCCAAGTAGCTGGGATTATAGGCACGTACCTCCAAACCTGGGATCTAAGATACATTTTTAAACAAGGAAAGCAAGGTACAAAAATGGGAAGGAGTGATTGATTAAAGTATTTTATGTGCATATGCAAATTTGTCACAATGAACCCCACTAATCTGTATAACCAATAGGCACTAATAAAAAAAAAAGCAGGTACTCAGGGAGGCTGAGGCAGGAGGTTAACGGTTAACAAGTTTATGATCAGCCTGGGAGAGTTAGCTCAACAGTTTAAGGGTGCAATGAGGCCCTATCTCAAAACCAAAAGTAAAGATGGGTTTAGGATGTAACTCAGGGTGAAGGTCCTCTGCTTGATCCCCAGTACCACGAGAAGTGGGGAAAATACAGGATCCTGTTTTTAAAATATTAAGAAGACTGTCTTTGTTCAGTCCAAGCACCACTGCTTGCTAGCTCTGTTATCTTGTACAAGCGAGACTCAGTTTCCCAAGCTGTAAGTTAGCGTAATGAAACCACCCCTTCATCCGGTCATCCTGAGGACAAAGAACATCAGGCACATTGAGCCTAACGCTTGGCATCGTGACACATGCTAGGAGAGAGGCGTGGCTGGGGCGTGGCTCAGTGGTTGGAGCCCTTGTCTTGGAAGAGGGAAGGGCAAGGTCCCTGGTTCAGTTCCTCAGCACCACCACACGACTGGGAGTTGTGGTACATGCCTGTGCTCACAGCACTCAGAAGGCTGAGGCAGGAGACTTGCCATGTGTTTGAGGCTAGCCTGGGCTACGTGGTGAGTTCAGGACCAGCCTGGACTGTAGAATGAGATCTTGGCTCAAAAAGAAGAAAGAAAAGAGTTGCTGGCTGTTACTATTATTGTACATGGGGAGTAAAAGCTTGTGGTCACTATTTGTCAGAGTAGCTCTCTCTGGGCGATTCCACTAGAGGTGATTTGAATGATTCAGCTCTTACCAGCTTGTATTTTATGAATTGTCACAGCAAACATAAATTAAGTGCGTAAAAAGAAAGAAAATGAACCTTGGTAGCTGCGCCATTTCTAACAGAGCTTGTCATGCAATCCACACCTGAGAAACAGTCTTAGAATAACAGAAGGAAAATTTGTGTCTAGATCATACAATTTAAAAGCATTATGCACATCAGAATATGGTTCTTCCATTTACCAAGGATCACTGCACATGAGGTTTTAAAAATAAGTGGTTCTCTAAATTGTTTCAGTATTGTTTCATGGATCACTTACTGAGAACTGAAACCTTCAATTTACAAGCCCTTTTCTTATTAAAGATCAAGATTTTTAAGTAAGACTTTGCTTTGATGTTGCTTGCAATCTGAAGGACTCAGATCTGAGCAGCAGGTACATGAAACTTGTTAAAGGAAATCTTTTGGGATTATGTTGGTTCTTGTAAGTAAGCACTCTTTGGTGTTTAGCTATTTTCATTTATTTATTTTAAACAATCTGCTTTCTTCCATGTTTATCTTGTCTTTTAAAAATTTGTACCAAGAATTGTACCTAGAGCCTTCACAGTGAGCTACAGACCCAGCCCATTTTTGATTCTGGGACAGGGTCTCCCTAGGCTCCTCTATTGTTGCAGGCTGAGCTTGAACAGAAGTTGGATGTCTAATCATGAGACATTATTTCAACATTTATTCTCTTTTTTTTTTTTTTTTGCTCCTCATAATCCAGAAAAACTAGAATCCATGACAGTCCAGATCTGTCACCAAAATCATTTTTTAATATTTTCTATAGCATCATTTTTCCAGTAAAGTGAAAGAACCTTCCAAAGGAACCTCCCTTGGGATAAAGGGAACTGACTGTTTATGGATAGTGACCATTTGTTTTTTCATCAGATGGGCTACATTTTCCTTGACTCCAACCTTCATCCCAGTTTTTGCTAATAGATTTCATCCATGGCCTCCAGTTTCTACTCAGGGATGGACCCAGGCTTGACCAATCAGAGGCCTTTCTGAGAGATTTTTGCGAGAGCTGTTGGAAAAGATCCCTTTCTTCTGGAGCCAGTGGCAAGCATCAACTATTGTGCAGAAAGAGAGAAACCTGGTGAAATCATTACAGCCCTTAAAAAGCTAAACACAAGCCAAGTGCAGCGGCACATGCCTGTAATACTGTGGCAGGCTGGGGCAGGGGGATTGCGATTTCAACTTGGAGTTCTGTAGAGTAGTCTGGACTACCAGTAAATAATCTAGAAAGAAGTCAGACTTTTTACACCATGAAGAGTAACTCTCTATTGGTAAATCTCTATTTCTGCTTCTGCACTGCCAGTCTCAGTTTCATTATTTGAATGTACTGTTTAGGGTGGATATTTGCCAGTAGAGGCTTCTGTAACAGACAGCCCCTAAGTTCCATCCACTGACACAGTCAAGTTTATTTCATGCTACATGTGTAACTTTGGGTGCAGGAGTTTCTGTTTGTTTTAGTCCCTGAGGAGGCCAAGTTGGAAAAGGCTCTGTCTATCCTTCCTGATGGCTCAGTAGGAATGTAGGGCATAAAAAAACACCATACACTCTTGCTTGGAAGTGACACACATTACTCCTGCTCACTTTTAATGGACCAAAGCAATCCAAATTTTGGCACCTTGCTTCAAAGAAGGTGGGAGAGAGTAATTCCACCATATGCCCAGAAAGAGAGCACACAGATATTTGCAAACAGATCTGATAAACATCTGGGGAGTGCCTTTTGCTGCAAGTAACAAAACATGTCCCTGCAAGTGGCTAAAAATGAGATTTATTGTCTTCATATAACAAAAGGCCAAAAAATACAGGACATTTACCAGCTGAGTTCATTCACTGACTACTATAGTTTAGATCTGGAACGTCACCCAAAGTCCCATGTATTAAAAGCTCATGATACTATTGGAGGGTAACAGGGCTTTTTACAAGGTGGGGCCTAGCCAGAGGAAGTTAGGTGGCTGAGGGTTACCCTCAAAAGTCTGGTCTATGCTCTCCTCTTCCTCTACTTCCCAACAGCCACGACGGGAGCAAGTTGCTCACCATGCACTTCCTGTAACAACATGCTGCCTCTCCACAGGCCCAAAAGCATAGGGACTACTTGATCCTGGGCTGAAACCTCCAAAATTGGGAGCCAAAATAGACCTTTTTCTTTTTAAGTTGATTTTCTCAAATATTTTGTTATAGTTCCTGAAATCTGTAAACTGGACATTGTAGTGCATACTTGCAATCTCAGCACTTGGGAGGCTCAAGCAGAAGGATTACCATGAGTTTGAGGCCAGTCTGAACAACAGAGCAAGACTCTGTCGAAAGGAAGGAAGGAAGGAAGAAAGAAAAAAGAAAGAAAGAAAGAAAGAAAGAACGAGAAACCTGATGAACACATCGCACAGCAAGCACCCTGAACCCCTTGTTTCTGCCCTGCTGTTTTCAGCTGGTTGCCTGGTCTCCCAGGATGGCTCTCGCTGTGGTCTGGAGATGGCTGTCATCTATTCTGTGTGTCTCACACAGGAGGGCATCCAGAGGCAGAAAAGAAAGTGCATTGTTTCATTTCCCTTTTTAAAAAGAGTTCCCCAGCAGCTCCCCGGCAAATTTTTGCCCTATCTCATCACCCTTGTTCAAACTATTAGACCCTTGGTAAGAGGATTGCAACCTCTAAGACTGGCTTCCATGAAGCAAAACTCATTCCCTAGGGCTTCTTAGGGGACTAGCCCTACTTTCTCCCCATAATAAAGGACATGGGTTCCTCAGAGGAGAGCGAACCAGCAGGGATTCTGTTTTTAACACAGAAAATGGTATGGAATTGCCGTGGAGTAGAAAACAGCATCTGTTGGGCTGGGGATGGGACTGGGGCTGGGGAGTTGGCGTGGGAGTGGGGCAAGTGGCCAGAACACACTTAGGAGCTTTCCTTGTCCCACTGCACAGGGAAGAACTGAGGCATGGGATTCACACAGCTTCATCAGACCTCCAAGTCCTATTTCCCGCCCTTGGCCTGGCTGGGGGTGTGGCTCCTACACCCTGGGAATGAGCCCTAGTGCCAGCGGGGGGAAGCCTTTGATGAGAACGAAGGAGGAAGCAACGAACCCCACTTTATTTTCTTGTGGTGCTGGAGATGGAACCTATTGCCCTATCACAAAGCCACAGCTCCCAGCTCCCCATTTATCCATGGTATAAAAAGGATTTCTGTGATCAAATTGGCTAATTGCTAACTTCTAATGAGGACGTACCTGAAATCTGTTTTTAACAGTTGCAAAGGAACAAGTGGCAACATATTTGTTAATTGGTAGCTAAGTTCACCTGGAGAGGAGTGTGGCCACAGAGCCCCTGCAGCAGGACTTCGGGACTCTCTTGTCACCACTGCTGGAAATCAAACTCAGGACCCTGAGCACGAAGAGTCCTCAGCTTCCAACAATTTTTTTGTTAGCCTCATTTTTATTTTTTACTATTTTATTTTTTTATTTTGATTTTGAGACATGGTCTTGCTCTGTAGCCCAGGCTAGTCCTGAACTCACTATATAGCCCAGGCTGGCCTTGGATTCACAGCAATCCTCCTGCCTCAGTCTCCCCAGTTCTGGGATTACAGGCATGAGTCACAACACCTAGTTGATGTGCTGCTGGGGAATTGAACCCAGGGCCTTGAACTTGCTAGGCAAGTGCTTTAACCGCTGTGCTATTCCTTCAGCACCAGTAGCCTCATCTTTATAAGAAAATCGTGTACCACTTTCGAATTCACGTCCTCCTCAGTCTTTGCTAATAAATGTACCAACGCCTGTAAATCTGAGGCTGCAGGTGGTTGGGTGGAGACATGGGTGCGCCGCCCTCCCCAGGAGACATGGGCGCCCAGGGAGAAGGGCAGCTGACTGCGGGGCTCACCTCCGGCATGGCGGTTGGAGGGGAGTATCAACCTCACAGGCCCTGGGATCTGCCCAGGCACGTGCTGGAGCGCACTTCCGGGTGTGTCGGCCGGCCATGGAGGTGCAGCCTCGGGTAACGTGGCAGGTTCCTCCCTCCCCTACACAGTGCTCTCCTGCGTTCCCCAGCCACTATGCTCAGCTCCCCACACCCTCCTGCCTTGACGTTCCTGAGTCAGGGTCAGTCAACCATGGACCGAACCCCCTTCAAGATGGAACCAGTCAAAGCTGTCCTTCTTCAAATTGTGGGTGACAAGTGTTGTGTCTGGCGACAGGAGAGTGGCTAATGCACCCCTGGTGGACCCTGAGCCTCTGAGTGGCATGTCACCTCCTCCAGGCTGACCACTTGACCTCACACCTCTGGCCAGCTCCTGAGCCCCAAGTCTGGTTCTGCATGCGCCCAGTAGGTGGCCCTTCCTTTCTCGAGGACCTCCTAAGTGCCAGGTTCTGCGTGTTAGTTTAAACCATCAGCCAGTGCCAGGTTCTGCGTGTTAGTTTTAGACCATCAGCCATAATTTTTACTCCAACTCTCAGATGTGTTTTCCCATATATGAGAAGCGGAGGCACAGAGAGGCCACAGTGCCTGAAGTCACAGAATGACACGGGACTTGGGATCTTGTATGGAGTCTATTTGCTGACACGATGCTCGATGCTCTCAGTGCCTGCCTACTTCCTCTGCTCACCTGGAGAACGGGATGGTGTCTTCAGCTCCCCATGAAAAGCTACCTGGTAGATAGGAGTACGATTATCTCATACTTGTTCAGAGAAGGCAATATCTTTAACCTAGGCCACAAAGCTAGGAAACTGTGGAGTTATGATCTGAAACAAGGCTCAAACAGCCCCACCTCCAAAACCCCTTGTCTGTGAATTGCCTCCGCGTTCATGAGCTGCTGATGCTTGTCTCTGCCATTCCTGAATGATCCTTCACCTCGATGGCAACCTCTTTCTAATGAAGAGTCAACATATTGAAAAGAACGGGGGAGGGTGATTTTATTTGTCATTACAAACTGGTTTTGAGATATGTGGGAATATAAATTTCTGCCCCTGTATGTGAAATTTCTCCCACTTTTCCAATGGAATTTTTGCTATTAAAAATGTCCTAGGGTTGGGGGCATAGCTCAATGATTAAAGTGTTTGCCTAGCATGTGTAAGGCCTTGGGTTCAATTCCCTAGCACCATGTAAACTGGTCATAGTGGCATATGCCTGTAATCCCAGAACTCCTAAGGCCGAGGCAGGAGGATTGCCTGGGGTTAAGGCCAGCGGGGGCTCCATAGGGAGTTCAGGACCAGCTTGGACTGCAGAGTGAGGTCCTGTCTCAAAAAAAAAAAAAAAAAAAAAAAAAAAAAAAAAAAAAAAAAAAAGACTCCCATCCGAGCACAGCTGGTTTTGCTTACCTGTGGACAAAGACTTAGGGATTGGTACAAAAAATAAATTCTTCTTTGCAACCCAGAGCTCACTGCTTAGTATGAGTTTCTGGTACATCTAACAAGGACTATTTTGAAGAAGAGTAAAGAGCTTTTACCATTTTTACCAGGGTTTCTTCAGGTTAATATATTTTAAAAAGGAAAGACTTTACCTTGTCTTTGAGCCCTCGCTTAGCATGAATCATGCCGCCTCTACGTGGGGTAGCAGCCTAGTTCTAGGAACGAGTAACAGGAGCTGAGGTTTGTCACCTTCCCGGCCACAATTCACATCCCACATGGGGGCATGCCTGGGGCCCACATGAGGGGGCGTCTTTGACCCAGGGAGAGCAGAGGCCCTGCGCTGTTTCCACCTCAGTAGGCACATGCTCACGTCCCACAGGCAGCAGCCTCTGTGGCTAGGCTCCAGACAGAGATCAGAGTACAGAAGGATCTCTGGAGGCGGGGGGGGGGGCCTCCTGGTCCGTGGCTTATCAGGAATCAAGACACAGCAATGACATTAAGAGCAGCTAGCATGCATTGAATATTTAGTTGTAATCATTCTCACTGGTGGCGGTGTTATTGGTATGACGTAACTGAAGTTAATTCACCACCAGGATAGCCTCTGTAGCCCCCATTCTTCAGTAGGTTGGGGCGTGGAGATCAGGCTGTGGGGGCAAAGAGTCCTCGGTGTGACACTCCCTGTCGCCTCCAGCTGGTCATATGAGTCTAAGAACTCACACAAATTTGCTAGGCCTAGCCAGGTGTGATGGAGCATTGACAGTAATACCAGGCCTCTGGAAGGCTGAGGTAGGAATATCACAAGTTCCAACCACGCCAGGGCAACAATTTAAGGACTTAGCAAGAGTCTTGTCTCAAAATAAAAAATTAAAAACAGGTTGAGGATGTCGCTTAATGCAATGACCCTGGGTTCAATCCCCAGAGAGAGAGCCAGAGGGAAAGAGAGAGAGGAGAGAACGATTTCTGCTAAGCTTGCGTCTCCTTCATCTATAAAATGAAGACAATAGTATCATCTGTTCCATCTGTTAATAGGATTAACTAGGACCACTGTGCAAGGCATTTAATATATTAGTGCTTGCTTTGCGTAGGCTTGATGATTGCCAGTGATTAATAGCTATTAGAAGTAAAGAGCTGGCCATTCATACTGGCTCCACTGCTGTTTCTGAGCCATGCAAGTGATCTGGCTTCTACAGTCAGCGTCCTCTGCTTGTGTCCCAGAAAAATCCAGAAAGCCAGGCCTCGTGGACCACACCATGACCTCAGAACTCAGGAGGCTAAGGGAGGAAGATTTGCAAGCTCAAGGACCACATGGGCCACGTAGTAAGTTTGAGGCCAGCCTAGGCTACATGGGAAAACCCATCTCAAAAAGGTATGTGAAGAATCTACTAGTAGAAAAAGAAAGAATCTCAAGCAACAAACTGATTTCTTGTTCACAAACCAGAAAATAATACTCAGGTATCTTACACGGCAGTTTTTTTTTTTTTTTTTCCTGGTAGGGCCTGGTGGTGGTGGTGTTGGTGGGGAGGACACAAGGATATGAGGAGTTTTTTTTTTTTTTCTTTAATTTCTGCCTTGGATTCAGAACCAAACGTGTTTCTCACCAGCAAGATCAAACAGATGAAAAACTTACTCAGACCTGATATGGTTCATGGCATTCTGCTGGATGGCAGGCAGGAAGGAGAAATAAATCAGGGTGGGTACAACGGCAGCCACTCACGTCTGAGAGAACAGGGCGGCATAAATCTCTGCACGGAGCTGGGCCTGGAACTAGAGTGAGAAACTGCTGTAGAATGAGTACTCGGTCAGGAATGTCGGCTGCCTGGTTTTCTTAAGAGTTGAGCGTGTTTGAAGAAAATAATGGAAGAAGAAGAAAAAAAAAAAGAAAGTTGAGCCTGACTGTGGATCCAGGTATGTTTCAGGACAAATCCAGTAACCCTGCTGTGAGATTTGGGGCTCCCTGTCCCTTCCTATCCACTTTCTTGTCTACTGGCATCTCCTGAGGGCTAACCCTGCGTCCCAGAGAACATGGGCTGTGGATTTGACCCAGAGGCTGCGCTCAGCAGGGATAAGTGTTTAGAGTGCTTGCCTAGCATGCTGGAGGCCCTGGGTTTGATTTTTTCACCAAATCTTCACAGCAAACCTATCTGTAGGATTTGTTGTTAGCGCTCATTGTGTAGATGGGGAAATCAAGTCTCAGGTTAAACAGTGGACCCCGTATCACACTTCTGGACAATTGGCAGAGCTGGGTTTTGACCTTCTGGGACCCAAAGCCCAAGTTTGTAACAAGAATTACATGTTCTCTCCGCCCATCTTTCCCTTTCTGTGAAGTGCCCTGAGAGTGTGGCTCTCTGCAAGTGGGGCCTCATCCTGAGAGGAGGACCCTGCTCTACACCCTTGCTCCTCCTGCAGCTGCAGCTACTGAGTGGTTATCATATGAACTGTTACATCTTGCAAAGACTTTCTGTTCCACTCCTCTGCTGGCCTAGCTTCTTCCTGTGAACATATATCTCCCCAGGACTGTGTGGAGGTGGAGTTACACCACTGCCCAGGCTCAGCCAGTGCTCAAAGGGGCAGATTGTTTCGTTTAGTTTTGTTTTCCATAGAGTTTAAGGCCTTCTCAGTCTACTCCACCTGCCTACTCCTAGCCTTTTGATTCCTAACTGGGAGATAGAGGATAGAGTAGGCATTGTGGTCACCCAGAGAACTACCGGAAGATTTAGAGTTTTCTCAGGACTTGTGACTGTAAGGAAGTGTTTCTCAAACAGGATGGCACCATCCATACGGGACATTTGCTGTGAGCATGCTTTTGATGGTCACTAGGATTGCAGGGGTGTGGGGGTGGACATGGGGAAGTTGCGCATCCTACTGGCTTTGTAGGGTGGGGTCAGTGTGAGACAGGGTTGTGGGGCAGAGAACTTGCTGTGTCCTCTAAGATTTGAAATGTCCTAACAGGAATTTGCACAGTAAAAAAGTCATTTTTCTTATTTTGAGCCTAGATCCGAGCATTCTCTCTCTCTCTCTCTCTCTCTCTCTCTCTCTCTCTCTCTCTCTCATTATTTGTTAAATAAGCACAAATGCCAAGTTTCCCAGGAATGCCGTTGCCATACCAGGACTTTCCCAAGGCTCGTTTGCCACTCTGGAAAGCGGCAGCATTGACGTCTCCATGCTTGGAATCGGAGTTGTCTGTGACGCATGAACTATCTTTCTTCACTTGCAGTGACTTGGCTCATGGAGATTTTGTGTATGCCTCTTTAACCGCTATTTTGAAGCAGTATATTTAAAGAAAAGGGGTCAAAAATATTCTGTTGGATGTTGTCTTGCACTTCTATGAAATCCAGATGTACTCATCAAAAAGTAGGTGGCAGACTCCCGACTGTGTCACCATCTTCTTGTACGGTCACAGTCGTGTGTGAGCGTTTCTATATTGAAATACAGATTGAACTGTGAGGTACATTCTTGCATTTCTCCTTCACAGGAGAATTAGAGCTCTATATGAATTTTGGAAGATGTGTTTGTGAGTAGATAATGTTCTCTAGGAATTTCAATTCGGAGTAGTAGGGGCAAGGTTTCAGAAACACCTGTTTTAAGAAATGGGGCTGCAGATACATCCATCAACAGAGGAATGGAGAAAGTTGTGATAGTGTTACACAATGAAGTATGAATCTGCTTCTCAGAGGTAGAACTTTGAGTCATTTGTGGGAAAAATGAATGCACCAGGGGACCACTGTACTTAGCGAAGTGAATCAGACATAGAACATTAAGCATCACATGGTTTCTCTAACATGTGAAAACTGAACTACGAAATAGTAAAAGGGCAAAGAAAAAAAAATAAGAGGATAGATTTTGTGAGGAGGAAAAGAGTATGTGGGGGAGAGAAGGGGAGGGGAAGTAAAACCAACCAAAATGTGATATGTATATATTCCTCAAATTGAATGTAATTATTTGTATCTCAAATGCACACTAATATGAAGAGTAATTTTAGGGGAAAAGACACGGGGAGTTTGAGGGACAATCATGCCCAGGTCTCCTTGGAACCAAGAACTCTTGTACTGACAATTGTTGCTAAAGAAGACTTTTGTGTTCTTCTCTCAGAACAATATTCAGAGGCCACCCAAGCTTTCGGTTGCCTGTCTCTGTCACGCACTGCTGCAGGATTTTCTAGGGCTTGGTCTTCACAGAGATTTTAATTTTTGAAGAGTCCAGTGTGTCAGAGACAAGGTGGGTATTCAAGCTGGATGATGATCTTTCTGGTCCCTGAACGGTGAGGCCCTTGGAACAGGGGGTGTGTTTTTTCTATCTTGACGTCCTTGTTTTCAGAACTTACTCCACAGCAGGTGCTCAGTGTGAGTTGAGTGGCATTTCATCAAATCTGCTATGTGAGCTCAGTGTAAGAAGCCTGAATCAATGCATGACTGTCCTACTGAATTTAGTATCGTTAGATATATGCATCACATCAGAAAGTGGAACCTCCTACTCCGGATGTCAGTAAAAGTATTTGATAGATGGTGTGGCCTAAGCATTGTCCAGGCAGTGTGAGCGAGGGCTGAGTCCGCTGGTGGACTCATGATGGTGTGCTCCAGTTGAATATTCCCCCTTCTGACCCATTGGAGATCCCACTTGCCACAGAGTAGCTATTAGGAACAATGGTAGATTTTGAAAGCTCTCCTCTTCTTGTTTAATAGTAAACACTATTAACAATGTGCTAAGTTGCCTTTCAGAATTAAAATGTGCCCATAAAAAGCAAAAGAGGGGAAAAAAGAATGTTCAAAAAGAATGAAACACCTTAATATATTTCTTCAATGTATAAAAATGAGATTATTTCACAATACTATTCTAAATCTGGGTTCTTTTCACTTCCTGTTTCACAGCCCATTAGAACCACATCATGGTCAAGTGTTCTCAGTAGCTTGGCTCTGCAGGAAATTCCAAAGCACGTGCTGCCAAAAGTCTTCTGAAGAAAAGAATAGATTACCAAGGGGGACAATTTTCATGGGAAAAATATGCCTGCGGCTTCATGAGTTCCATGCGTTCCATGTCTCCTCCCTCTTTGAAACATAGAAGAGCTTTAGCTTTGGTAGATCTGAATTCAAATTCCAGTAGAAAACAAGTTTATGACTTAGTGCAGGAGATCACCACTAAGCAAAGAAATGAATAAGAAGGCAATATCAGCATTACTCATGCCTGGGGTCAAGGTTCTAAAGGATGCCCTGTGTGGGCTAAGATACCTGGGGAAGGTTAGATAGGCACCAGTCCTGAGTGGAGACCTGAGGTCTTGCAGAGACCCTGGGGGAGGAAAGAGCTTGGTGTGTTTAAGGAGCCACCAGGGCACAAGAGCTTAGTGTCTTGCCCGGGAACGTTAGAGGTGAGATTAGAGGGACATGCAGGGGCTGGGCCTCGAAGACTCTTATAGTCCCTGACTTTATTCTAAGTTGAATGGATGACTTGTTCTGATTTGGCCAAAAAAGACCTCTCTGGCTCCTGCATGAAGACGAGATCAGAGAAGGACTGAAGTTCTAAAGTCAAAGCAGAGTCACCAGCTGGGAGTCACTGCCACCGTCTGGACCTGCTGGCTTAGATGACAGAGATACTGTGGAAGTGGGAGAGGGGATTTATCTTCTTATTGAGGTAAAAACAAGAGGGTTTACTATGGGTGTGACTCAGGGTGTGTGTGTGTGTGTGTGTGTGTGTGTGTGTGTGTGTGTATGTGTATGTGTCTGTGTGTGTGTGTGTGCATGAGTGCATGCTCAGGGTGAGAAAGGAATACCTAAATCTGAAAGTCTAGGATCTGGGCCTGAGTAACTATGAGCAGTGGTGCTATTTATGGAACTAGTAGCCTGGCCTGGTGGCATACCCTTGTGACCCCATCACTGTGGCAGGAAGACCACAAGCTTGAGCCTAACCAGGACTCTGCCTCAAAAAAAATATAAATAAATAAATAAATGCATGACTGGGGAGTATCTCAGCAGTTAAAGCACTTGTCTAGCATCCACAAGGTCCTAAGTTCAAATCCCCAGCACCACATAGAGTTTGGTTGATTGTGGCAACACATATCTGTCATCCCAGATCTCAAGAAACTGAGGCAGGAGAATTGCCATGAGTCCAAGGTCAGGCTGGGCTACATAGTGAGCCTAGGACCTGCTTGGACTATAAAGTGAGGCCCTGCCTCAAAAATAATCAAATTAATAAAAATGTAAAGAGCTTGGATGTAATCTCCAGTATAAGAATGAAAGAGATAGAATGAGACAGGCAGACAGAAGGATGGGAAAAGGGAAGGATACACAGAGAATCAGGGGAGTGAGAGTTCCTTTCTGGTTGAATTCAATTGGAAATGCCCGGTTGATCCTCAAGTGGGGCATCAAGGAGGGCAGCTGTAGTTCCAGGGATGGGGTAATGTGAAGATGTGCACAGTGTGTGTGTGCGTATTTAAAGGTAGATAACTAGACTATCTATTTATTTTTGTAAAGAGAGCGATTTTGGGGAAAATAGAGGAGGGAAATCCTCTGCTAGTCAGGAGAGGCCCCCCATATGGGCAGCCCTAAAGATAGAGATGCTTGAAACTATAGGAGCTGACAAGGAACAGTGATTCTGTCTTTTCAGTTTTTAAACACCATATATATATATATATATATATATATATATATATATATATATATATATAATGTTTGCTAAGTTTCTGAGTGACAATAAAGGGAGCTAAGAAACAGGAAGGACGGGACAAAAGAGAGGCTACAGGTCAAATTTCACACATTCTCTGTGTCTTGCAATAAAACAAGCTTTTGGTGTTTGCCTGGGTTGTTGGACTGTTATCCTTTGCAAGACACGGGGCATGCGCGCCACCTGCTGGCTATTTCTTAGCATTTTCTAACACCTCTTCAAGCTAGAAAAAATTTCCAGTGCGTCAAGAATCCAGATGGTCCCTCCCATCTTATGATGGTTCCGTCTATGATTTTTTGACTTCCTGATGGTGCAAAAACACACATGCAGTAGAAGCCGTAATTTTGGTCTTTCACACTTTTTTTTTGAGACAGGGTCTTTGTCCTGAACTCATGGAGCCCAGGCTGGCCTCAAACTCATGGCAATCCTGCTGCCTCAGCCTCCAGAGTGCAGAGATTACAGGCGTGCACCGCCACACCAGGCTTACATGGTGCTGAGGAATCGAACTCAGGGCCTTACACTTGATAGGCAAGCACGCTAACCACTGTGCCGTCCCTCCCGCCCTATACTTTAATTTTCTAACTTTGATTTCTCTGGGCTAGCCATACACAATAAAATAACAAAATACCATGTTATTCTTACTCTGTTCTCTCTCTCTCTCTCTCTCTCTCTCTCTCTCTCTCTCTCTCTCTCTCTCTCTCTTTCTTTCTTTCTCTTGTGATACTGGAGATTGAGCCCAAGGCTTTCAAACAAATCCATACCCATAGCCCACTTTTATTTTGGACTCTGTGGTAGGATCTCACTAAATCACAAAGTTGCCCAGGCTGGCTCAAACTTGTGATTCTCCTGCCTCAGCCTCCCAGTGTATTGGGCTTACATGCCTGCACAGTGGGTGATACTGAACAGGAGCTGGGAGTTGCAGATTCCAGTCAGCCAGGGTCATGATGGGAAATAGCTGGGGCCTCACAAATGCTGCATTGCTAAGCAGGGGTGTACAGCGGGCTGAGTCTATTAAATGCATCTTCAGCTGATATTTTCAATTTATGGTAGGTTTACTGGGGAATAACCGCATTGTAAGTCAAAGGTATTTGTGTAAGCATCCACAGGAGCCTAACTGAAATAAAAGTCAAGATCACTTGTACACATAAGTGTGCCATCACTCGCTGGATGTGGTGGGTGTGGTTCCAAGCACTGGGGTTTGGAAGAGTGTGCACCGAATTTGAATCCAATCTCGTTTAAGCAAATGGCACACCCAGCTCCCAGACTTGACAGTAGCCTGGCCAATAAACCCTTCTAGATGGTGCACATCTTCCATCTCTGCTCAATCCAGTGCAGCTGCCCCTAACTGCATATGCTGCGTGCACACTTGAAGTTTGTCTGTTTTGACTCAGAAACTTTTCACTTTATTTTTTATTTAGTTTTGGTAGCACTGGGGATTTATTGGTTGAACCCAGGACCATCACACTGAGCTACATACCCAGTATCTTTAATTATTTTTTTATTTTGAGACGAGCTCTCTCTAAGGTGTGCTAAGTTACCCAGATTGGGCTCAAACCTGCAATCCTCCCATCTCAGCCTTGCAGAGCACTGGGATTGCAGGTTAGTGTATCCAGTGATGGACAACGCGATCCCAAAGACTCTGTTTCCTTCTCTGTCCAGAAGGGATAACACCACCTACCTACCAGGTTTTACGCCAGCTGACTGAGATGATTTGAGAAAACACCTAATGCCAAGCATGACTTGTAACAGGCGTGGAGACACACATTTGTGTTACACTCGGTGGAAGCAGCCGAGCATAGCATCCGCATTCCACCACCTGTCGCTAAAGTTTTCATGCACCTACTGTGAATCAAAAGGAGACGCAGAGGCTTTATCTTGCAACCACAAGTCAGGTTCTTTGAGAAGGGTTCTGTTTGGAACGAACTTGTCAAGGAGGTGTTTTGTGTCCTTCACTGTCTCTCTGAGAACAGAGACCATACCGGCTGACAGCGAGTGCATCGTCCCAGTCAGTGAATAATCAGAGGCAGAGCCAAGCACATGATAACTCTTGGCCTCTGTCCTGTGAAGCCACCCACTAGGCAGAGTTGAATAAATCTGTTCAGGCTTAACATATTTTTCAGAGTAACTGGTTGCAGTTTTCTCAGACACTTTGATTGGTTCTCTTTATCCTGGGCCAATTCCAAGCTAATAAAACAGCAAGTGAAGTCAGTTTCCGATTTCGGTTTAAGTTTCAGGGAGGGGACCTGGGCATTAGCCCTGACAATGCTGGGTGGAGGGTGTTTGTTCAGGCTTCCCTCTATTGCAGGCTGCCAACATCTGGGCTGCTGTTGTTTTCCCAGATGGTTTCCTTCTCCTTGGAGAGGGCTGGTTCCAGGTGACTTGGAGAGAACGTTGCAAAATGCCAGGTAATTAAACTCATCATGGCTGCGACACGCAGGTTGTCAGCACTTCACATGGTGGGGCTCAGAAGTTGTGAAGATAAGCACAAGGCACATTCTAGAAATGGATAGGTGTGTTTTTGTTTTGTTTTGTTTTTTTTGAGACAGGTTCTTGCTCTGTAGCCCAGGTTTCACTGTGGATTCAGAGTCAGGAGATTTGGGTTCAAGTTCTGTCTTGTATACCTGGTCACTATGCGCCCCTTAGCAAAACTCTAGTATCTCTGAGCCTTGGTCTTCTCATAAGCAAAATGGACAGAATGCTGTCCACTGAACGGATGTTGTGAGAAAAGATAAGATAGTGACCACTAAGCACCAGGCACAGAGAGGTTCTCCAAAAGAGCAGTGAGTGTCATGTCACCATCTTTAGTGCAGTATCGTTATGCTTCTGAGACACTAAATCCTTGACCTTTGAGCACTTTGTATCTCCACCTGTTAGAGATGATGTGCCCCTTCCCAATTCATGTTCAGTTTCTACCCCCCAGTATCATGGAGCATGACTGTATTTGGAGAAATGGTGTTTAAGGAGGAAATTAAGTTAAAATGACAGGATTAGGCAAGCAATTTTTAATGCCTACTTTGTTCCAGGTTCTCACCAAAGTGAAAACTAAAAAGTCCTCACACTCATGGAATGTTCTGGTCAAGCCACAAATAAGATGATTCCTGGTGCCAGTGCAATGGCAGATGGTAGAAATGAGCTCAGAGGGTTGAAAGAATAGATGGGAATTGCAGGAGGAATAGCATAGTGGTTTCAGCCCTGGCCTAGCAAGAGTAAGGTTCGGAGTTCGATTCCCCAGCACCACACAAATAGGGCGTGGTGATGCCCACCTATAATCCCAGTACTCAGGTGGCTGAGGCAGGAGGATTGCAGAGAGTTCAAGGCCAGCCTGGGCTATATGGTGAGTTCAGAATCTTCCTGGACTACAGAGCATGACCCTGTCTCAAAAAAAAAAAAAAAAAAAAAAAGGATTGGAGATCAGAATTGATGAGTAAATTGATTGAGAGAAAGAAGATAGTAAAGGCATAGAAGGCAGGGAGTGTGGATCTACTTCACCAATGTAATATTTGTATTGTTGCTGTTATTTTGTTTCTGCTACTTGGGTTGAAGCCCAGGGATGTTGTATTACTGAGCTACATCCCTGACCCTTTTCATGTTTTTTTTTTTTTAAAAGAGATAGTATGTTGCTAAGTTATTCAAACTGGCCTTAAATTTCCAATGCTTTTGCCTCAGCTTCCCAAGTAGGCGAGACCATAGGCATGTGCCACAGCACCCAGCTCAACTTCATGTTGGCATGCTTACTTGATTTTTGGAAAGACTAGACCTCAGTCCCATTGGCTTCTTGCTCATCACTACCTTCATAAATACCATCCTGTTTCATATTGAGTGGGTACAGGAATGTGCAGGAAATGATTGATTATTCCCCAAGTGTTGGAAGTGACTCTGGAAGACAGCCTTCTGCTAGCAACCCACTTTGGGGCTGCATCAGTTGAAGAAAACTGCCTTGCCATAGGTCATGCTTCCATCCCATACCCAATGAGAGAGCTGTGTACCTTAAAGATTGAACCCTTTACTGAAGCTTGGGACAACTCAGAAGGACCAGCTGAGCTTCCAAGCTACTGTGGGCAAGGTGGAAACCTTTTAAGATTACCTTCCTACCTGAACATGGTGATGCTTGTTAGCAATCCCAGCATATAGGAGGATGATGTAGGCAGATTGCAAGTTTGAGGCCAGCCTGGGCTGCAGAGTGAGCTCAACTACACTGTGAGACTGTGGACAACACAGCGAGACCCTGTCTCAAAAACTTAAAAAAAAAAAAAAGCCACTGTGGTGCCTACCTGTGATCCCAGCAGCCTGGGACGCAGAGGTAAGAGAATTCCAAATTCAAATTTAGCAAGACCCTGTCTCAACACCCGCCCCACCCCCCTCATCAAAAAAACCCAAAAAAAACACTACCTTGTAGGTCAACTTCTCTATTCAGTTTATTGGTCTTGTGGACCAATGCTGCTACCAAGAGCTCTACCTCATAAATGTCTGCTAACTACCTTCACAGCATATGCCTGCTGGGAGCCTTACTGTGATAATGTCCCTGTTGAAATCATGCATGCATGAACCAGCAAATGCGGGTCTTCCAGGTTTCTAACCCAGAAGGTGGCTGGATTCCAGGCAACTGAAAACACGTCTACAGTTGTTAGAACAGCTGCCAACTTCTCTGGTAGTACTCTGGCACCATACTCAGAATCGTCGCAGTGTGGCCCTGCAAGGGTGCACCACTCACACGGCCCTGAACTTGTGGCTCTAGCCAGTTGGATCAAGGACGGGCACCTGACTCCGAGTTATTTGGTAAGCGCTCAGCCAGATGGCTCTGTTCCCCTCTCCAGATCCTCACACACAATGTCCTCTGCAGCCTCTGCTTGCTAGCCACACCCGCTGCAGCTTTTGCTTCCCTTGCTATGTTATGTGCTGGTGACTGCCTAGACCAATCCACAACCTCCTTCCCTCCACACCTCTACTCTGTTTGCCTAGCAAATGACTGTGTATTCTCTTTGTCTCCGAAAGTCACCTTATTAAGGAAGCAATCCCTTACCACTCCTTGATTTCGCACTGTTTGTAGTTTTTCTTCACAGCATTTGGCTAGTATATAAACATTTGGCAGAACATGTTTAGCTGATATCTGTGTATCCCACTAGGTGGTAAGAAGCTTAAGAGTTAGGTCTGGATCCACGTAGATCACAACTGTATTCCCAGATCCTGCAAGTGCTGGTAATCCAAAACACCCAATTGTGTTTGAGGAATCTTTTTCCAGCTTTCTTTTCTTCTCTCTCTCTCTCTCTCTCTCTCTCTCTCTCTCTCTCTCTCTCTCTCTCTTTCTCTTTTTGTGCTACTGAGGATCAAGACCAGGGCCTTCACACTGAGATCCACCCTTAGTTCATTTTTCTTTAAGTTTTGATTGTGAAGTACTAAATTGTTAAATTAGAGCTAGGCCTGGTGACACATGCTTGTAATCCCAGTACTGTGGAGGCTGAGGCAGGAGGATTGTGGTGAGATAAAGGCCAGCCTGGGCTTCATAGTGAGTTCAGGACTAGTCTGGACTGCAGAGCGAGACTCTGTCTCAAAAAAAAATTCACTCAACTACCCAAGGCTTGAACTTGGAATCCTCCTGCCTCAGCTTCTCAGAGTGCTGGGCCTATGTGACTGGGTATGGGTGGAATTTTCTTAATAACTCAAATCAGATCTTTTTTAAAAAAAATAGAAAAAGTCACAGAAAGCCAGAGTTGATGAGGGTTACAGCACAATAGTAATTCTCAAAGAGTATCCAAAGGACCTCCGAAGGCACCTGAAACCCTTCAAAGTCCATACGATCAAACCTATTTCCATATGAAGGTGAAGATATCATTTTGCCTTTTACCATTCTTACTCTTTCATTAGAGTACGGAACATGAAAAAAGCTCATTTTTGCAGGGGTGAGTCTTGGGGATGGAACCCAAGGCCCCATGCATTCCAGGCACGCATTCTATCGCTTAGCTATAGCCAACTCTTGTGAAGCTCACTGCTATAGTTTCAGATCTGACATTACCACTACATTTAAGTAACTACCATTTGTCAAGTTTGGAGGTGCCACCAAAAACATCCACGACTCTGAGAAGACTGTTGAGCTACCCCTGTGTTTTCTAGCTGTGCACATCTAAGTGAGGCAGAGTTGTCTTCACATAACCAAAACAACTTGTGGCAACACAGAAACGCAAAACAGTAGACAAGAATTCAGCTATCTTCAGTTAAGTTATTCATTGCAAAAGAATAAAAAAAATGCAAAACAGTGCATAGTTCTCACTAGATATATTGCTGTGGAAAATAAAATGTTTATAACAATATGCAATGGGTGTGGTATTAGTAGTTTCAAGATGCAACTATTTTCAAAACTAATGTCAATTTCTAGTTTGGTTAGTGTCAATAAAAATACTGTGCATGTTTTGGGGCGTGATTAATAAACTTTAAAAGTGCAAAAGAATCTGGAGACCAAAAGTTTTTTGAACAGTGAAGTAGCTATGAGTCAGAATTCTTCTGGACGCAAGAAACAAACTCAGCTCCAACAGCCATGAGCAAAAACCTGTCTCTATATCTCTTGAGCCTCCTCCCCCATGGTTGGCTCCATGCCAGGCAGGAGGTTCAGGTTCTCATCCTATTCCAGTGCCCCAGGGTAGATTCTCATTGGCCCACCTCCCACCACATTGTCATCTCTAAGCCAATCACCAGGATTCCCACTGGCCAAGTCCTGGTCTTTTGTTCATCTCTGCAATGGTGATGTATACGCAGTATATCTTGAAAGACAGCTTGTATTAACTGGGACCAGGTAACTTAGCCAAGGAAAATCCAAAGGCTTTACCATGAGAAGGGAAAGGGGATGTCAGGTGGGTGACCGTATGGCCGTGCGCTCTGTGATAGCATTTCATTCAAGGAGTGACCTCATACAAGGCCTTTCTCCTGGTGTGCATTAGGAATGTGACTCAGCTGTTGTGTGCTTGCCTACCATGAATGAAGAGGAGAGTTGGATCAACCAAAACTGATCCAGGCCTCATGGACCATGCCGGTAAGCTGTGCCCTCCGAGCATCTGAGAAGGTTTGAGACTGCCGCATCCGATGGCACAGGCCTATAGTCCCAGCATTCTGGGAGCCTGAGGCAGGAGGATTGTGAGTTTGAACCCTGGCTGGGTGATTTAGCAAGACCTTGTCTCAAAATCAAAACTAAAAAATGGGTGATGAGAAACAAAGAAGGAAAGAAAAGAAGAGAAAAAGGAAATTTCAAGCTCAGTCTGGGTACTTAGTGACTTAACAAGAACTCATCTCAAAATAAAAAATAAAGAAAATTAGAAAGGACTGGGAATATACCTCTGCACAAAGGTACTAGATTCAATCACCACTATTTACAAAATAAATAAATAAAAAGAGTAGCCTCACAGGATTATAATGAAGGCTAGAGTCATAGGTCAGCATGTTGAGTGCTTGCCTAGCAAGCACAAGGCCCCTGGGTTTGATTCCTCAGCGCCACATAAGCTTGGCATGGTAGCACACACCTGTAATTCTAATACTTGGGTGGCGGAAGTCAGGAGAGTTGCCATGAGGTCATGACAGGCCTGGACTACATGGTGAGCTCAGGACCAGCCTAGACTATAGAGCAAGATTCTGTCTCAAAAAGCATTATAATGTAGCTAAAAAAATTTGTACGGCCTGGTGACATTGTAACTGTGGTAACTTTGTGGTCAGTTGCTTTACTCACATGTTAATGGTAACACTTATTACCCTTCCAGTCCTACAAAGTATAGCACATGCATGCTATAGTATGCATAGCACATAATACTTGAGAGGAATAATAAATGAGTATGGCATGGGTTAGGTATTTGCTGTACTTTTTTATTGTTTTAGAGTGTATATTCTTATTGTTGCATTTTAGTTTGTATTGAGTCCACACCTTCTACTCCAAACAGAAGTTGGTGCGAAACAATAACCACAGTTAAGTGGCCAGCAGCCTCAAAGATCTCATGACGCAGTGTCACTTGATGGCTTGAAGAGGCCGCAATGTTGGACCACATGGGGTAGTGGGAGCACAGCTGTGGTGTTTATAGCACGATGACACACTTCCCCAGCACCTCTCTCTCTTGTTAAGCAGTACTTAAAAAGATGGCCGCAAAATGAATGCATGGGGGGAAAAAAGGAATCCGAGGGATGAGGCAGCCCAGGTCAGCCACGCCGCCACGTCGCGCCCCAGGGCTGAGCTCAAGCTTTGTGTCCTTGCCTCCGTTCCTTCCACCTCCCCCAGAGCTGGGGTCAGAGTAGCTGCTGCCTGCTGTTCCGTGAAGGCAGTGGCTGGGCTCCACGAATGCCGGAAACCAGGCCCGGAAGCGCGCCCTCTTCATCACGCCCCGCCTGCTGCCCTCAGGGTGGGACGCACAGGCTTTGGCCGTCTTTGGAGCCATTCTGGGCCAAGCATCTGCTTTTGCTTTTCCAGTCTCAGCGATTGGGTGACAGAAGACACAGAGAGGCATTTCCCAGGCAGCTGATGGTGAATGGGCTGGCAGTGGGTGACCAAGGGGTCAGCAGGAAGTCCTCACAGGACCCCTGGCTTCTGCTAGGATGGCAAAGGGAGGGACTCAGGCTTAACCAGAGTTGGAGGAGTGGGTGCAGAAATCCAGGGCAGAAGCTGCGCTAAGGAGACGAGGGCTTCGGACCTCCTGGCCTGCCACCTGGGTCCCTCCATGTCCGCAGCGTGTATCTGGAGTCTTCTCCTGGGGCTGAGAGTTCCTTCCCTCCATGGTAGCCTAGGGATTTTTCCCCCTGGAACTGGGCATGGAATGCAGGGCCTTGTTCTGAGCTACATCTCCAGCCTCCTGTGTTGTTTATTGGAGGCAAGGTCTTGTGAAGTAGGTGAGTTGACCAGGCTAGGCTCGAACTTGCCATCCTCCTGCCTCAGCCTCCCAAATATGCTGGGATTACCAGCCTGTGCTACCTGCCTTTGCTAAAGATTCCTAAGAGAGCATAGGAGAGGGATCTTCTCCTGAGATCCAGCCAGCTAGCCGAAAGCTCCTACATCTGTCACTCTGACATGGCCATATCAGTGTCCCTTGACTGCTCCCTGAAGGACCTTGGACACTGCTAACATGTGGTAGTGCTCAGAGACTTTCATGCCTGTTTTCTGTCAGTTTCTGGTGCCTGAGTTTTCAAGTACCTATATTTCTAATTCTGCCCCTTACAGAGTTCCAAGGTCATCTATACCTCTAGGTTCCTCTCCTCCTCCAAAAAGTGATTGAATTGCAAAAAATACCCCCCAAGAACTGAGGTCCTACTACCTACTAATCCTACTACCAGTACAGATTAGATGGTACCAGTAAGAACAGAAATCTCCTCCTCTTGACTACTTAGTGCCTTATGCTGATAACCCCTTTTACATCTATCAACCTTATAACTAGTGTGAGTATGCCCATTTTACAGATGAGGAGACCAAGGTCCAGAGAAGTTAATGACCAGCCCAGGAGCATATGGTTTTATATTGGAAATGGAATTCAAGCCGTGGTTTGCCTGTCAGCGATGTCCATTATTTCTTTTTTCCAGCACTGGTGACCAGTCCCAGGACCTAGTCTACAACAGGCAAAGGTTCTACTCCTGAGCTACAGCCCCAGCTGACCGCGAGCTCCCCAGCTGACCGCGAGCTCTTCTTGCCAATCCTCTTGTCTAAGTCTCCCAAGTGCTAGGATTACAGGCATGTGCCACCACAATTGGCTTATGTTGTGCTGGGGAGTTGAACTGAGGGTCTTAAGCTTGCTAGGCAAGCATACTAACCACAGAGCTATTCCTCCAGCCCCCAGCCCCTTAGACCCCCTTTTTAATAAATAGGTTTTATTTTGAGGTAGGGTCTCACCAAGTTACTAAGTTGCCAAGTTGCCCTAGCTAGGCCAGAACTTGAGATCCTTCTGCCTCAGCCTCCCAAAATAGTGGGAGTACAAGATGGACCATCACTCCTAGCAATTTTTTTTCCGTCTATTGAGACAATGTCTCATCCAGGCTGGCCTGGAACTTGGGACCCCCCTGACTCAGCTCCCTGGGTAGCTGGTATTAATAGGTGAGTCCAATGTTCATGATTTTGACCATTATACGAATTGCTTCTGGTCATTTCTGTTATCTTCCTATGATGAGTTTTAAAGAAAATTCAAACAGGTTAAAGTAGAGTGATGAGAGTTGGCCTTGTATTAACTAAGGAAAGTCTAGCTGATATGAAAACTTGGCCTGCTATATTGGTGGCTTAATATACTGATAGAGTCATCTCTTAGATGTTCGAAGTTCAAAAATGTTCAAGTCTTAAACACTATGATGTTGAATTTGCAAATAATCTATGCACATACTCACATATATCATACTGAGAACCGTCTCTAGATTATTTCTAACTCCTAATGCTATGTGAATAGTTGCTATGCTCTATTAATTAGGGAATAATGATAAGAAAAAGCCCATACATGTTTAGTACAGATGTAATTTTTTCCTAATGTTTTAAACTGTAGTTGATTTTTTTTTTTTTTTTTTGTAGTACTAGGGATTGAGCCCAGGTCCTTTCCTTTAAGCTACATCCATAGACCATTTTTATTCTTAATTTTGAGACAAGATCTCACTAAGTTGCTAAGTTTCCCAGGCTGGACTTGAACTTGAGATTGTCCTGCTTCTGTTTCCCAGAGCGCTGGGGTTATAGGCCTGTACTATTGAGCGAGCCTGGATGTAGCTGGCTGAATATGTGAAAGTGGAATACAGGCATATGGAGAGTCAGTTGTATTTCCTATTCACCTAGCAACCTGATGAAGGTGTTCCTGGTGGCTTTTCTCCATGCAGTGATCCAGGGACCCCAGCTTGCCTCGTCAAATGGCTGTTCTACCCCTTAGGATCTGTACACAGGTAAAGGGGAGAAAAGAAGGGGTGTATCTTCTTGTCAACTTGCTTGGCCCAGAAAAGACACATATCATGTCTGCTCGCATTCCATTGGCCAACACCTGACATGTGGTCTTGAATAGATGTTAGGGTCTTGGAAAGTGTATAATTTCCCTGAGCAGCTGGTTTGTCAGCCTCAATTGTATTGTCAAGAGAAATGTCATAGTCAGCTTTCCATTTCTGTGACAAAATACCTGAGGACAACTTAAAGGGGGAAAACTCTCTGCTGGCTCACAGCCTCAGAGGTTTCCATGCCTGTTGGTGGACTCTGTTACTGCCGGACTGGGGTGAGGCAGGACATTATGAAATGGCCAAGGACAGCTCCTCCCCTCATGGCAGCCAGGAAGCAGAGAATGAGAGTGAAGAATGGTCCAGGAATAAAGGACATCTTTCTAAGGTGTGCCTCCACTGACCCACCTCTTCCAATTTGGCTCTATGCCTACATTTCCACTATCGCCCAATGTCAAATGGGTCAATACATTAGAATCTCATGATGCAATCATTTCCCAAATCCTCAGAACATTACTGCCTTGGGGACCAAGCCTTTGACCCACGATCCTTCTGGGGAGGTATTTTAGATCTGTACCATAACAAAGGAAAAATGTAAAATATTTGGAAAAAAGTTAGTTGTGTCTTAGGCTCAGGGACCTTGGATTCCTCTCACTTCACAAGCCCTACAGTTTTGTCATTTAACTTGTCTGGAATACGTGGGAATCTGATGACGATTTGAAGAGCCTTTCAATATGGTGACATTGTCTTGAGAAATGATGAAACAGGACCTGCCTCTCCTAGGTACACTTGTGGCCCCATATGTCCAGTGCCCGGAAAAGTAGAACCTGAATCTTTATTTACATTGTGTCAGTGTGGTCCATTACACTGTTCCAGTGGGAGAGCAGGACCAATCCAGAGGCAGAAGCCTGGCCTTGGCTCCATCACTACATGCAGAGAGAGAGGAACTCAAGGATGTGTTTGTCATATAATGTTTAGAAATAAGCATCTGAGAAGTTTGGAAACATGCCGTCCTGATTTACTCAGCCCCATGGGTAAGTGCTGGCATTATGACCATCTGCTGAATATGGATGTTGTTTAAAAATGAGTCACCTGGCACCAAAATCCACTTATGCACAACCCTAGCCCCCAAATCCATCTCTTAGTATCAACAAAAAAGTCTCTGCTGCTTGAAAGTTCTAAGAAATCTAGGAAAACATGTGTTCACCACAGCGATGGTTGGTTATTCGGCCTTGGTACCAAGGCACTGGCTTATTTGAACTTTGTTGGGGCACTTGCTTTTCAAGAATGTTGATTTATGCTGTATGGAAAACTACAGTCTCATTTCTGAGTTTATGTATGTACATGCCAGATCAAGCTCCTTTTAGTCTCTTTCTCACTTCATACTCAATATTTCTTTGATACCTGGGAACTTAATCAATGAAACACTTCAAGTCTACCCGACATCTCTCTTACATATGGAAACATGCTAGCCTTCACCCCAATAAAGGACCACAAGCCTCCTTACCCATTTTGGGTGGTATCCATTCCTCTCCTGGTTGAGTTACACTGTTCCTTTGATATTGTAAATACTGACATACATGATCAACTCCTTTGAGCACATCTTATGTCAGAGTGATTAAAGGAAAAAGAAAAAAAATTGTTGTTCGGTCTGGTGGCATGGGCATTTTGGGAGGCTGAGGCAGGAATATCTCAAGTTTGAGCCCGACCTGGACACCTTAGTAATGTAAAGGAGATCCTGCCTCTGAATCAAATATAAAAATGGGCTAGGGAGGTAGGTCAGTGTGAGGGCCCTGGATTCTATCCCCAGTACCATGAAAAAAAGAAAAAATTGTTATTTTGTCTATAAGCAAATATGTTTATGTCAAAATAAGGAAGAAGGACTTATAATTAATTCAGACCTGGTTTCTGTAACTGGTCACATGATCACAGCTGTGAGAACAGCATACATATTGTTTCCCAAACTTTTAAAATATATATATTGGGCCTGGAGAAACAATTCAGTAGTTAAAGCACTTGCCTAGGAAGCTCAAGGCCCTGAGTTCGATTCCCCAGCACCATATAAACTGGCTGTGGTGGTGCATGCCTATAATCCCAGCATTTGAGAGTCTGAGGCAGAAGAATTGCTGGAAGTTTAAGGCTAGCCTGGGTACACAGTGAGTTCAGGACCAGCTTGGACTACAGAGCAAGAGCCTGTCTCAATAAATAAATAAATATCTTAATGTATAATATAAATATAAAAATTAATAATCATTTTCCTTGAAGATACCTGTTAATATCATCTGGGCATAGACTTCCATGAAATACAAATCGGGAAATTCTCTCACCATGTAGTTCATAAATATAATCAGCAACTGTTGAAATTGGTAAGCTTAATGTCTAGATTCGTACATAAAAATTTTTATCCAAAACAGGCTTCAGTTAAAAAGAGCTGGGCTGGGGCATAGCTCAAGAATCAGAGTTCTTGCATATATGTACAAGACCTTGGATTTGATTTCCCAGTACCCATGAAATTAGCTGGTCTAGAGCTGAAGGAATGGTACAGCAGTTAAAGTGCTTGCCTAGCAAGGTGAAGTCCCTGTGCTCATCCCCATCATCACATAAGCCAGGCATGGTGATACACGCCGGCAATCTCAGCACTTGGGAGGCAGGAGAATTGCCATGAGTTTGAGGCCAGCGTGGGCAAAAGAGTGAGACCCTGTATCAAGAAAGAATGGAAGAAGAAAAAAAGGAAGAGAGAGAAAGAGCTACATCTGTGTATATTGATGGCTGCAGAAAATGATATGTAATTAAGTTGAGAGAGAAAGAAAAATAAGAGAGGGTAGTGTTTGAGAACTGTGGGATAATTTCTCTATTTATTGAAGTCAATAAAAATCAGTCTAGCAGATCATCCAGTGACCTACTGAACTCGATGGGCTTTTTAAACTGCATTGCCAGGGGCTAGACGTCAGGGCCTGCATGGGAGAAGTGAGAACCAGGACTAGGGATGTCTAAGTGAAAACTGTCTTTTACTTGAAAGTAAGGAAATACGCTGTGGGGTCAGGGAGGCTGCATTTGAAGCTCCCCCCGCCTATGGAGGTAACCTCGTAAACTCTCTGACTCGCCAAGTGGAGTTTGGTGCAACGTTACTACTCTGGTCTGTCAGACCAGAGCAGATGTTTGCTTGCTCCTTTCAGGAAGAGTTTCACATGATGCATGGTATCTCGCTGACCCTCAAAATCCTCTTCTGTCATGTGGAGGAAACAAGGAGAGCTTCCTTGTAATATGCAGTGTGATCGGGTAAAGTGAGGTAATTAAAGTTCACTGCAAGGCACAGCACCAGACCCAGCTGTCTACTCAGAGCAGTAACATCCTTCCATACAACAGATCTCCATGTAAATGTACTGAGCAGAGCCTTATAGCTAAAGGGGCGGAACACAGGAGGTGTGGGCGATTTGTACTGTTTTTTGCTATGCAGGACATGGAACCGTGGACCTTGTGTGTGCTAGGCATGTGCTCTACAGCTGAGCCACATCCCTAACCCGAGGGAGTGGTGTGGTTTCTTAGGGTCCTTTTGATCTCTGAGAGTCTGTGATCCAGCCACGTGGTGGGTGTGTTGCCCTGACTCCATGCTCTGGGTCTTACTTCTGGTCTCTCCAATTAAACAAACAAACATACGGTACAGGCCAAAGCCTTTATTATACAGTCAACTTGCTTTCGGCTACTTCAAATTGATAGTTCTCGGGGGTGGAGAAATAGCTCAGCAGCTAAAGTGGTTGTTTAGGAAGCCTTTGGTCTTTGGTTCAATTCCTCAGCACCACATAGACCAGGTGACTGTAACCCCAGCAGTCAAGAGTGTGAAGCAGGAGGGATTGTCTTGTGTTCAAGGCCACCTGGGCTACACAGTGAGGTCAGGACTATCCTGAACTACAGAGCAAGACCCTGTCTCATAAATAAAACAAACCATGGTTTGGTTATCCTGAAAATGAGAGCCAGTAGAAAAGTCATGAAGCCCACCTACATGTCTTCATACACAGACACACATAGATCCTGATCAGGAGTAGGAAAAGAGGCCAGCCTATATTTCTGTATAAAAGTTGTTCACTTAATAAGCCAGGCATGGTGGCATATGCCTGTAATCTCAGCACTCAGGAGGCTGAGGCAGGAGGATTAGTGTGAGTTGCAGGCCAGCCTAGAGTACATAGTGAGTTCAAGAGTAGCCTGGACTACAGAGTAAGACCCTGTCTCAAAAAAAAAATATTGTTCAGTTAAAAATAAAATTTACTGGGGCTGAAGGAATGGCAACAGCAGTTAAGGCACTTGTCTTGCAAGCACAAGGTCCTGAGTTTGATTCCCCAGTACCACATAAAGCTGGGAGTGGTAGCACATGTCTGTAATCCCAGCACTCAGGAGGCAGGTGGATTGTCCTGAGTCCAAAGCCAACCTGGGCTACACAGTGAGTTCAGGACCAACCTTGGGTACAGAGCAAGACCCTGTCTCAGAAAAAAATTTTTTTTTCTTTTTTACCATCATGTGTCTGTCTACATACTCAAAGTGATGAGAAACAAGTCGGCCTGATGGCATACATAGACTTTTAATCCCAACAGTCTCGGAGGCTGAGGCAGGAGAGTTGCAGCTCAAACCTAGATGGACAATTTAGCAATTTAGCAAGACCCTATCTCATAATAAAAAATACAGATGGGCTGGAAATGTAGATCAGTGAGAAGGGGTGGTTGGCAGTCCCTCACCCTGCCAAGATGTGACCTCCAGTGCCTCACTATACAGTGTCACCCAGGGGAGAGGAGATGAGCTGTGTTAGATGATGACCTGAAGCAGGATGATTACCATGAGTCCAAGGCCAGCCTGGACTTTTTTTTTACCTTCAATTTGTGTGCTTCTTTGTGGGTGAAGTGTGTCTTGGGTTTTATTTTTTTGATCCAATCTGCCATTCTCTGTTTTTTTTTTTATTAGAGAGTTAAGACCCTTAGCATTGAGAGTAATTATTGTAAGATTTTTACCGAATCCTGTATTGTGTTTCTAGTGACGGCTCTTTGTTTTTTCTTTTTATTACTTTCCCTTTTGCTGTCTCCGTCTTGGAAGCACTGCACTGGGAAAGCACCTGGATAGATGTTTCACAGGACATAGCGTTTGTCTAAGACTACCTTCCAGGGTCTATTATCTATATTACATGATGGCAGCATTTAGCTCTTGCCAAGGTAACAAGTGCCTACAGCTTTGAAAGCGTATCTTCTGTATCTGGTGTGAGGCGGAGGCGCTTGTGACGCTGGGCGAGTGTCAATGTGAGGGCGTGACATCACTGAGATGCTCTCAGGTCCGAATTCCATGCAATGAGCTATGTCTCAGCGCAGGCTGGTGTGGGCCTGCCCCCTGCCCAGTAGTATCATTAGCCTACAGCCCTTGCTGTTCTGAGGGGCAGAAACAAGGACATGACGGAGCCTAAACCTGTAAGACTGAGACAACCTAGAATAGAGGGTCTGCGGCTCAAGCAAAGCGTGAGTTCTCCTGGGGCTGGTGGGCTGCTGTGGCTGTGAGAACTTATCTTCACCAAAGCGTTAAGAGTTCTCAGGAATTGTTTAATGCAAGCGGAGACTTGCCCCACTCTCTGGGTGCCAGGCGCAGTGGGAAGTGCTTTACACACCCGATTCCACCTCATCCTCGCTGCTCTGTTGCCAGGGGAGGACTGTGACTCACGTTTTATACAAGGACATCAGACTCCTGGAAGTGCAGAGGTGGCCCATGTTCACACGCCTGGTGGTGGATGAGGAACTGATTTTGAATCCAGACGTCTTTTGCCACAATACTCTATAAGCCCGTTGCTTTTCACTACATTATAGTATTCATGAGACTAGGAACAGGCTTATCTTTTAAAGCTTTTTACTGAGGTATAACTTACTACTGTAAATACAAACATGAAGTACAACGTAATTACACAAAATAAGGTATTTGTATTTTGTGGTCCTGGGGACTGAGTTCAGGGCCTTTGCACTGAGCTACATCCCCAGCCCTTTTATAATTCTAAGATAGGGTCTTACTGAGTCACTCAGTTGCCCTGGCGGGGCTTGAATTTGCGATCCTTCCCCCTTACTCCCCAGAGTGCTGGGATTACAGTTCTGTGCCACTGGGCCTCACCCCAAAATAAGGTCTTTAGAACTTATTAGAGCCAAAGAATTTCTTTTTTTTTCTGAGCTCCACCCCAATAAAAATAGTACCAACATAAATGATGCGGCACACAGCTATAATCCCAGCACTCTGAGAGGCTGACGCAGGAGAATCACAAGTTCAAGCCCAGCCTGTGCAATTTAGTGACTTAGTGAGACTCTATTTCAAAATAAAAAAGGGTTTAGGATGCAGCTCAGTGTGAAGGCCCTGAGCTCAGTTCCCAGGACCACACACACACACACACACACACACACACACACACAGTGCCAAAAAGCTAGGAGTGGTGGCACCTGCCTGTAACCTCAGCTGCTCCAGAGGACTGCAAGGTTATAGGTCAGCCTTCACGACATGATGAGATCCTGACTCTAAATAACATGAACTGGGAATGTAGTTTCATGGAAAAGGGCTCCTCAGTTCAATCTCCCGTAAGGCAACAACCCCACGGCCAGTTGGGGTCAGGGGTCATAGCTGTGTAGTTAAATTGCTAGTCTAGTGTACACAAGACTCTGGGTTCAATCCCCTAGCACCACAAAATTAGGCAGGTGTGATGGCACAGGTATGTAATCCCAGCACTCAGGAGGCTGAAACAAGAGGATCGCCATGAGTTTGAGACCAATCTGCACTATGCAGTGAGTTTAGGACCAGCTCTACCTCAAGAAAATAATCAAGCAACAGAGCTACAGTGAGCCAGCATTCTTATTTATCTCACCATAGGTTAGTTTTGCCTGGTCTTCAGCATCATATAAATGGAATCGTACAAAACTGATAATTCCTTACATAACTGAGCACATAGTTATTTGGATTTAGTTAATATGCTCAGAGCCAGGCCTGGTTGTGCAGACCTGTAATCCAGCACTCTGAGAGGCTGAAGCAGGAGGATTTCAAATGAGCCCATCCTGGGCAATTTAGCAACTTAGCAAGATCCTGTCTGAAAACAAAAATTGACCTGCAGATGTAGCATCATACAAAGGCCTAGTTCCATCCCTAGCACCACAAAAAAAGAAAAATAATTGCACAGGAATGATAAATAAATATTTAAGGAACGCATGAAGGGTCTTTTCCTCTTGTAATATGCAAAAAGCTTCAGAAATATTAATCAACATGTAAATCTGTGAGTGATATATACATATATATATATATATATATATATATATATATATACCAATTTCTGTTTGTTTATTGACTGATTGATTGATACAGGGTCTCGTTCTGCAGTCCAGGCTAGACCAGAACTCACAGTGCAGCCCAGGCCGGCCTCAAATTAATGGCAACCTTCCTGATCAGCCTCTTGAGTACTGGAATTACTGGGGAATCCAACTCAGGTCCTTGTGCTTGCTGAGCAAGTGCTCTAACTGCTATTCCATTCCACCAGGCAGATGCAGCCCCTTTGAAGAGGGAGGATCCCAGTGGTGAGTATCTGCAAGAATGTTTGTGAGGACCAGGTTCAAAGACTGTGGAGGAGTGAAGAAGGTACTGTGGTTGGGGTCTGGAATGTCCTCCAAAAGTCTCATGCATTTGGATATTATGGGTTACCTATGGAACCATGTGCTGTTGGGAGATTGGGGCCTGGTCTGGAAGGGTGGATGGCAGGCATGTGGATTGGATTACAGGCAAGTGGATTGGATTACAGGCATGTGGTGCATTAGCACCACACCCAGAAGGGGCAGAACACTGAGGCCGGACCCAGAAGGGGTGGTTCATGGATGGGACTTGGAAGCATGTATATGCTGCTACCTTCCTTTGGGCTTCCGGTTTACAGTGTTGTGAGGAGCTGCCTCCACCTCTGGCTCTGCCATGTCCTTCCACTGTTGCCGGCCACCCAGACATGGACTGTGACCTCCAGAAACTAGGAGCTAAATAAACTTTTCCTCTCCTAAGTTGTGCATTTTGGGTATTTTGTCACAGCAACAAAAAAGTAACAAGAACAGAACGGATCCTTGGGTCAGAGTTGGCACCCAACAAAAGAAAGGTCCATCTGCTGTCTAAGGCAAGGAACAACCAAGCAAGTTCTGCTTCCTGACAGGCTGTATGCAGAGCCAGAACCTATTTGTATGCAAAAGTGTGGCTCTACAGGTTTTCAACATATTGAAATATTTTTGTCAGCTGGGTATGGTGGTCCACGCTCATAATACAACTACTCGGATGGCTGAGGTAGGAGGATCTCAAGATTAAGTTTGATTTGGGAGGGCTGCAGGAATAGCACAGTGGTCAAAGTGCTTGTCTAGCAAGCTCAAGTCCCTGAATTTTATTTCTTGGCACTGCATAGGCTAGGCGTGGTGGCACACACCTCTTAATCCTAGTGCTCAGAAGGCTGAGGCAGGAAAATTGCCATTTAAGGCCAGCCTTAGCTACATAGTGAGTTTAGGAGCAGTTTGGACTACAGAGAGAGACCTTTCCCCCCAAAAAAAAAAAAAAAATCTGGGCTGGAGGAATGGCAGTCATTCAAGTGCTTGCTTTGCAAGCATAAGCCCCGAGGGCAGTTCCCCAGCACTACATAAATCTGGGTGTGGTGCCACACACCTGTAATTCCAGCACTGGGAGGTTTAGGCAGGCAGATTGTCCTGAGTTCAAGGCCAACATGGGTAACACCCATGAGTTCAGAACTAGCCTGGGCTACAAAGCAAGACCCTGTCTCAAAACAAAAATCAGTTTGGGCAACTTAATGAGACCAAATCTCAAATAAAAAGGGGGACATAGCTGGTAGATTGCTGGCCTAGCAAGTGCAAAACCCTGTGCACAATTCCCAGCACCAGCTCGGAATGGTGGCACATGTCTGTAATCCCAGAACTACGGAAGGCTGAGGCAGGGTGATTGCAAATTTGAGCACAGCTCGAGCAACTTAGTGAGACCCTGTCACAAACCAGAATATAAAAAATGAACTGGGAATGTAGGTCAGTGCAAATCCCCTAGTTCAAATCCTCAGTACCAAGACAACAAATAAATAAATGTTTTAAAATCTTACACATCAAAAAAGAACTTGCCATGGTTGATCAATAGCCTTTGTCTCAATCTCTACTCTATAGACTGAGGCAAGAAGATCATAAATTTGAGACCAGCACGGGCAGGCCGACTGGGGCATGGCTTGCTCAGCTTGTCTAGCATGCAAGGCCTGGGGTTCAATTTCCCGGCAGCACATAGCTGGGCATGGTGGTGCATGCCTATAAATTCAGCACTAGAAGGCTGAGGCAGGAGGATTGTGGTGAGTTTGAGGCCAGCTTGTAATACCGAGCGAGATCCTGTCTCAAAACAAAAGAGAAAGAGAAAGGAAGAAAGAAAGAAAGAAAGAAAAGATAATAAAAGAAAATATGTCAACCAGACAGAGTTCTCCCTCTTGGAAACCTAGCCATTCTTTTTTTTTTTTTTTTTTTTTTTTTTTTGAGACAGGGTCTTACTCTGTAGCCCAGGCTGGTCCTGAGCTCACTGTGAAGTCCAGGCTAGCCTTGGATTTGGCAATCCTCCTGCCTCAACCTCCGGAGTGCTGAGATTACCCAATCTCTTTCATTGACTCTAAGGTTTCCTGAGGATTCCTGCTGTGCCTGAGAGAGAACCCCAAGAAATGGACACCTACTCTCTATGCAGGGCTGTGTGCTGGTTCTAATTTAATTTTTTAAATAAAAACATAAAATTGCTACTAACCTTGGGATCATGAAGCAATTCACACTGGTTGAATAGGCATGGTGAATTATTACTTTTATTAAACTACTACGTGTGCCACACAGCGACTGTTGTGTTGCTGAAAACAGATCATCAGGGACTGTGATTTTCCTGGGTTAGTTAAAGATCTGCCTGGCCAAGTAGAAATTTAAAAGTCTTTTTTCTTCTCTGTTTCATTGACTGACATCCCATTTGTCTAGGACGACGCCTGGCACATAGTAGGTGCTCAAGACATTTTGTGTGTGTGTCTGCGGTACTGGGGTTGAACCCAGGGCCTTTGCTCTGAGCCACATCTCTGGATCTTTCTACTTTTTTTCTGTTGAGACAGGTTCTCATCAAGTTATTAAGTTGCCCATGCTGAGCTCAAATTTGTGACCTTCCTACCTGGGTCTCCCGGAGTGCTGGAATTTTAGACCTGGGCCGCCAGAGCTGGTTAAGAAATGTTACTTGAATGACACCACAATTCCAAAGGATTCCTATGTTTGATGTTTAGTTTCAGCAGAGGCAAGAAAAAATTAGTAAGAAGTATTAAATTTATTTTCTACAGGAAATTACCAAGGATCCCTAACCCTTTTAATAGTGGGAACCTCACTTACAAAAGTAGTGGTTTCAATTTACAACTTCTGTAGTTGAAACACACTATAACTTACTAATTTATTAAGCAGTGACACCCTAGTGAGTTCACGAAAATTAGCACTTTACTCCTGGTTGGTGATTGGCCTCTGTGGGGGAATTCTCATCACCGGCTCAGTCGACGACAGGCCCTCAGCAGCCCTCCTCTGTGCCCGGGAGTGATCTCAAGGAGCCCAGGGCTGAGGGACAGGCCCGCAGACTCGTCTCACACTGTCAGATTTACTCTTAGAACTTTCTTGTTCTGCACTTTCTGTTTGTTTTCCCAAGCCTCATTAGATGGCTCTGTGAACATCCATTCCCAGCCGTTCTGTCCCACTTCTGATCCCACAACGGGAAACCCTCAGAGCAATACCCTTGGAGAGCTGGCAGGTTTCAATGAAGTAGATTTCGATTACATTAGACAATCAAGTTAAAACAAACCAAAAAACCACCTCCTGCTGGGCCTGGGGGTGCACAGTGGTCATCCCAGTTACTCAGGAGGCTAAGGCTGGAGGATTGCAACTTCTAGGCTACTTCAGGCAATTGAGCCTGTCTTGATAAAATTTTCAAAATAAGGCTGGGGAAAAGAAAAACAAAACAATGTACAGACAAGCAAGGAAAACAAACAAACAAACAAAAAAAACAAAGATCTGGCTTAGTGATAACAGTGCTTGCGGAGTGTGTGTGAGGACTTGGGTTCAATCTCTAGCACCAGACCAAAAAAAAAAAAAAAAAATAAGAATAAACACTCATTGTAATTTTATCAGTTGTACTTTTTTTTGAGATAGGGTCTCTGTGTACTCCAGGTTGGTCTTGAACTCGCTATGTGGCCCAGGCTGGCCTTGAAGTTATGGAAATCCCCCTGCCTCAACTTCCCGAATTCTGGAATTAAAGGGGTGTGTCACCATGCTTGTAATAATTTTTTGAGATATATTATGTCCTGGTTATGTATTTTCCACACATAGATTAATTCGCATGGTGATAGAAACAGAGAAACTAAGGTTTAGAGAGACTGCCTTGCTCAGGGGAAAGGAACAGAACCATAAATCCTCTTTTAAAGGTGCCTGGACAGAACTGGGCAGAGTGGCACACACCTGGAGCGCCAGCACTCTGGGAGGCTGAGACAGAGGGTCACAAGCTTACACCCAGCCTGGGCATCTCAGTGACTCAGCGAAACCCTGTCTCATAAAAGGAATAGGGACATAGTTCAGTGAGAAGGCCTTGAGTTCCATCCCCAGGACCACAAAAAAGAAAGTACATAAACAATACTCTGCATTTAGTGTGAAAAAGCAAGTTTTACAGTAGCTGCTAACATTAGTAATGGAAGTACGTACCAGCACTCGCACATATATTCGCAGACCTACGTGCCTACACGCATTGTGCTCATCTTGGCTGTCAGCTGCCTGGACAGAGAGAGGCACAGGCCACGTGGAGTGTAGGGCCGTGGGTGGCTGCGAGGCTGCTGCCAGGCTGGCCTCATCCCTGACCAGCACCCTCCACACCCTGCACTTCCAGTCCTCATCCTGCAGAGGGCCGTTGTGGGACTATCCGGACGATCTGACAAGTCCGCCCCAAATTGTCTCCCTGCACCGCCCTCTCCATCGCGTGTACTGGCGACCACGGTGACCACACCCAACTTGAGGAGCTGGTGCCCGTATGTACCATGTCCTGATCATTTCCACTCCCCACTTCTCTCCCTCCCGGGATCCCCCATCCTCTCTTTTTCCTCCTTAAAAATCTATCTTCCTTTTTTTCTACTGTAACTTTTGTTTTTCTCTTTTACTTCTTTACAACTTGTTTTTCTCATATTAGAAAAATCATATGGTGCTTAACCTGTGTCTGATTCATTTTGCTAAGCACGACGGTCCCAAGACACATCCATTTTCCTACAAATGACTCAAACTTATATTTCTTAATGGTGAAGCACAGCACATCTTCTCTGTCCATTCATTTGTTTATGGACGTATCAGCTGTTTCCAAGATTTAGCAATTGTGAGTTGTGCTGATGCAAGCATGGAATCCACTCCTAATTATATATGCATTCCTTTTTTTTTTTTTTTCTTGAGACAGGGCCTTGTTCTGTAGCCCATGCTGGTCTTGAATTCCTCATGTAGCCTAAGCTGGCCTGGAACACTTGGCAATCCTCCTGTCTCAGCTTCCTGAATGCTGGGATTCCAGGAGTGCACCACTATGCCCAGCTTATGTGGTGCTGGGGAAGCAAACCCAGAGCTTTTTAGTTGCTGGGCAAGCACTTTCACCACTGAGCTGAGCTCCCCGACTGTATGTATATTCTCTTGGTTTTCTTTCTCTGGAAAACTCTGATTATAGACAAACAATATGTTTGCTAATGTGTGAGAAAAATGTCCAGGAGGCTGCAGACATGTGGGCAGGATACCTCCCTCCTTAAGGCCTTACATTTATTTTACTTGTGTGAAGTATTGAAAGAGAAGCGAAAATCAGCTCGCAGAGAAGCTCTGTGGCAGGGTACATGGGGTTCAGTCCCCAGCACAAGAAGAGGAGGAGGAGAAGAAGGGAGAAGGAAAAGAAGGAGAAAGGGAAGAAAAAAAGATTATTGGCTAGGTATGGTAGTGCACACCAGTCATCCCAGCACTTGGGTGGCTGAGGCAGTAGGATTGCTCTGAGTTCAAGGCCAGTCTGGGCTACATAGTAATTTAGGACCAGGCTGCACTACAGACCAAGAGCCTGTCTCAAAAATATAAAGAACTGTTGCCATTCCCTCTCCTCCTGGAATAGAGGGGAGGTTCCCAGGTCTATGAGCTCTCAGACTCTCGTATGGTTAAGAATAATGCAGGCGGAATTCAAACATAATGCAAGCCAACAATTGATCGAACCAAGCAAAAAAGTAAAGTCCTTGATCAAGAAGAAGTCAAGAGGAGACTCAAGCAACTCTCTTGAAGAAGAACAGGAAACAAAAGCTTCCAGAGATAAGCCAGAAAGGGGCCTGGAAGGGAACCCCTCGGCCTGAGCCTGAGGGTTCTCTATATAAACTCAGAACCAAAGGGGAGCTGGAGCTATGAGGTGGCTCTCAATGAATGGTTCCTTGTAACTGCAAAAAGCCGGCACTTCCTCAAGGTAGAGTGAGTGTAGCTACCTTGCTGACCTTAGGAAAATGGAAAGTATTAGTCCCTTGGTCCGGAGAAAGCAAAAAGCAACCTCAACTGAAAAACAGCCTCTTGGGGGAGCGGATCGCCAGACACCCTATTCTGTAGGATTTTTTTTTCCCACTAAACTCCTGCATATCAGAACAAGAAGAAAATAAAATTTGTCAGAATCAAAGTGGAGTCCCTTATGTCAAACCTAACAAAAAATAAAATAAGCCAGGCCTGGTGGTACAGACTTGTAATCCCAGCGTTCTGGAAGGAGGAGACGGGAGGATCACAAACTGAAGCCCATCTTGGGCAAGTTACCATCATAGGGAGACACTACAAATGGCCTGAGGATGTGGCTCAGGATAAAGGCCGTAGGTTCGACCCCAGGCCCAAAATTGGCAAATAATAAAAATCAGAAGGGCTGGGCATGTAGGTAGAGAAGCGGAGGGTGCTTTCTTCTGCAACACATAAAATAAAATTGAAATGTTACGGAGAAAATCAGCTTGGCCCCTGCACATGCAAATGACATGTAAATTCATGAAGCCCTCCGTATTTTCATATATATATATATATATATGTTTTATCACTGCTCTAATTTGTACTGGTTAGTACAATTTAACTATTGATTATAATTTAACTTTGGTCCACAATATATGTATTGCCTCTAGATCTATGTAAACTAAGTTTTACTCTTTGGCATTTACTGGTTTTGTTTTCCCCACAAAACGGATCTTTGAACAACCTGCCAAATTCTCTTGTTTCAAGAGGACTTTTTTTGTCGTTGTTGTTACAGAACACTTCAGTGCTTTCCTTCCCTAATCACATCTTTTCTTATTGAAGCTATTATTATGTGAACCATCAAAAGTCATCTCAATAATTATATCAGTAATTTACATAATTTCACCTATTAAAGAATGAAGTTTTGCATTTGATCTTAGAAAAAATAATAGTAGATTTTTTTAAAAAAAGCCTGAAAGGTCAATTCCAGGCTTCTGTTCCATAGTATAGGTGTGGACCCGGAGTAGCGTGAAGGACGCGATGTTATTAATCACGTTTTTGGATGCCCTGAATCTGTCTTCCCTCTTCCTATCAGCCGACTGGACCACCTGTCTGGGCCTTGTCAGTGCCCAGGAAGTTTTTAAGTGGATGCATCTGTCCTGAAAGCCTCCCCGGATTTTGAACGTGTCTTGGAGGCACATGAAAATAGTGCACCCCCACATCCCCTCGGGAAGTCAAAACGCGGGTCCTGCCTCTTGCCTCCAGGAGAAGCCCCTGTAGCCACTAGGTGGCGGTAAAACGCAGAGGCACAGGCCGGAAGGCCGAGGGCGGTCGCAGCTCCTCTCCAGCCCCGCTAAAGACAATCCCCACGAGCCAGGACTGAAGGTTATTTGACTTCATGCATTTTCTTTCTTTCTTTCTTTCTTTCTTTCTTTCTTTCTTTCTTTCTTTCTTTCTTTCTTTCTTTCTTTCTTTCTTTCTTTCTTTCTTTCTTTCTTTCTTTCTTTCTTTCTTTTCTTTCTTTTTTTTTTCTTTCTTTCCTTTTTTTTTTTTTTTGAGCTAAAGTCTATAGTCCCAGGTGGTCCTAAACTCACTCTCTAGCCCAGGTTGACCTCAAACTCATCACAATCCTCCTGCTTTAGCCTCTCGAGGGTTGAGGTCACAGGCCCTGCTTTATGTGGTGGTGGGGAGGCGATCTAATTCAGGGCCTTGCTAGACAAGTGCTCTCCCTGCTGTGCTATGTCTCCAGAATACTCAGAGTTTGGTGTGGAACAAAAACCTGCACCTGGCAATGGGAGCAGACCCCTGTGGACCTGCCTGGGGGTGGGAGAGGAGCAGACCCTGGGGAGGAATGACACTGTAGGTAGGGTCAGGCGCCCTCACTCCAGGCAGGGGTCAGGTGCCTTCACTGCTGGCTGGGGGAATCCTGGGCCCCCTTATTATGCCTCCCTTTCCTGGGATGGTAAAGATCTGTGCCCTTATTGGAAAGCTTGGGACACACCCTTCCCAAAATACATCCCCTCGCCCTACCCCTAGTTTGGTTTCAACCAAATTACCGTGGGGAAGGGAAAATAATTTTTGCCAGGTCTAGTGGGACAGGCCCGTAACTCCAGCACTCTGGGGGCAGAGGCAGCAGGATTGCACATTCAAGGCTAACCAGGTCTCCTTAGTGACTTATGGAGACCCTGTCTCAAAATCAAAATAAAACGCTGCTCTGCCTCCTGAGGCATACGGGGCGCTGGAGGCCTGGAGGACTAGCACAGTGGTTAGTGTTCTTGCCGAGCAAGCAAGGTCCTGGGTTGATCCCCTAGCACCACGTAAGCCAAGTGTGGTGACACATGCCTATAATCCTAGCACTCAGGAGGCTGAGGCAGGAGGACTGCCATAAGTTCAAGGCCAGCTTGGGCTAGTGAGTTCATGACCATCCTGGCCTCCTGAAAGAGGCAAAATCAAAATGGAGTTAGTTCTGCTTACCACCTCCTTCTACTTACCCCTCCCCTCTCCTTTAGCTCATGAGAAAATCAACTTTTGGCCCTAACCCTGCATCTGTGCCAGGAAAAACCACAATATGTTTTTGTGTATCCAGAGGTCGTCATGGCTGATAGACTGCAAATTTCTGTGAATCCAGAAGTCTCCATGGTCGATAGACTAATGTTAGATAGATGCATAGACTTCCTGATGTATAAACAATGTATGCCCCGTTTCTCTTTTGTTCTGTCAAAACCTCCCCTTCTGTTCTGTGAAAAATCCCCCTTCTGCTTCCCTACACTGTGGGTATAAAAACCCCTCACCCAAGCTGTTCAGAGCCAGGCTCCTTTGGTGGTCAAGTCCCAGCCTGCTGGTCTGTCTGGACAATAAACCCTTCATCACCCTGCCTGTGGTCCTGTGTGTCAATCTGCACTACAACACTACAAAGAGAGATCCTCTCAAAAAAAGAAAAAAGAAAAAAAGGCTGTATGAAGGCCGTGGGCTAGATGCCCACATCACAATAATAATAGTAATAATGTTAGTAATAGTATTTTAATGATACTGTATCTTAAAAAGATGCCACAGAAGGAATTTGTTTGCATATTAAATAAATCTTTACAGAAATTTGGAAAACAAGAAGATAAAACTCTGTGTGTGTGTGGTACTGGGTAGGAATACATGCCTTCACTCTGAGCTATATTTCCTAGCCCATTTTCAGTTTTGACTTTGAGATAAGGTTTCAGTAAATTGCCTAGTTTCCCAAAAGGGCCTAAACTTTGCTACTCCCCTGCCTCAGCCTCCCCCAGGACCGGGATTACAGGTCTGTGACACTGACCAGGCTACAGAAATAAAAACTAAGGACTAAGTTATTAGCTTTTGATTAGGAACTAGTTTGCCTCTTCCCCATACATAGTCATGTCTGGCGACATGTCCAGTTGTCGTGGTGAAGTGCAGCAGGTGTGCCCCAGCACGTGATGATGAGAAGTTGCACATGCTGCTTAGCCTCCCACAGCGCCCCCCCCCCCAACTGTATCCAACCCCTAACGCCCCAAGCCAGGGGAGGTTGAGGAAATCTAAGTTTGGCATTTGGACCACAGCGTGGGCGCTGAGTTCTTCTGAGCTGCCTGGGAGAATGACCCAGAATGACTTCCTAGGGCTTGTGACCTGTTTTTTTAAGGAAGGGATTATGTTGGTCTTTTTCTGGGTAACACATCTGTCTCAGGAAGCCAGAAAAGGGAAGCGGCATGGTTGGCACAGGATTTCAGCTGTGAGAAGTAGGAACAGAACCACGTAATAAGCTCTTCTGTGGTCAGAGCACTGTGCTCAGAGATTCTGTTGGGCTGGTGTGTAGGTCATTGTCCTGGGCCTTTGTGTTCTTTTTTTCCCCTATTGTTGCCTGTATTCTGTTGCATTTTCTTTCCACACCCCTCTCTTTTTCTTTCTGTACGAGGGATTGAACCTAGGGCCTTTACATTGAACTATATCCTAAGCTCCCTCTTTCTTTTTAATCTGATTTCGAGACAGGGTTTTGTTAAATCATTAAGTTTCCCAGGCTGGGCTTGAACTTGAGATCTTCTTTCCTCAGTCTCCCAGAGCACTGGAATTGTGGGTGTGTGCCCCCACGGCTGGCTCTAAATTTCTTTCTTTTATTATTGACTTTTTGTTTTCACTTTACTTCACATTCTTACACTGCTGGAGATCAAACCTGGAGCCTTTTACCATGATATGAAAGTGCTCCGCTGCACAGCGGTATATCCCCACTCTTATTATGATTTTGTGCATGTGTGTGTGTGTGTGTGTGTGTTACAGGAGATTGAGTCCAGACCCTTTGCACCGAGCTACATCTCCAGCCCATTTTCTGATTTGGACTTTGAGCCAGAGTTTTTCCAAGCTGCTCAAAGGCCCAGGCTGGCTTAAACTTGCCGTCTTCCTCCTTTAGCCTCCCAGAATCCTAAGCCTCAGCCTGTTCTTTTTGTTTTGTTTTGTTTTTGTTTTTGTTGTTGTTGTTTTTGGAAGCAGAGTCTTACTATCGAGCTCAGGCTACTCACAAACTAGCGATTGTCTTGCTTCAGCCTCCCAAGTGTGCCACCATGCCCAAATTCATTCTGATTTTTTTCTTTTTGTCCATTTTGAGGATTGAACTCATAGTGCTGCAAAGTCATAGGATTTTTAAAATTAGAGGTTCTTGTTTAAGCCCTTCACTTCTTAGATTTGGAAACTGAGGCCCAGGAGAATTCTGGGCTTAATCCCCCATACCACTAAATAAGTAAATAAGTAAGTAAAGCAAGCTCCTGACTATAATAGGCCCCTTCTCTGTGCCTGTTTTCTGATAAATATGGCGTTTTTCTTTGTTGTTGCTGGGGATTGAACCTCAGGGCCTCATGCTTGCTGGCAAGTGACCTCCCATCGACCTGCATCCTCCTCCTTTGCTTCCAGGAAGGTGAAGCCAGCGTCGTCTACAGGGGTTTGTCCAGTTCTGATGCCCTGGAACTTTATCTTTCTTACACAACAGCCAGCCATACGATAAATGTGTCGGTCAGTCTTATCTGTTGCCCTGTCCTTTACCGTCCTCAGTACCCTGGCACTAGGATCCCCACCTGTTATCCATGACTTGTGAATGGGCCCATGTGCCCCAGCACATGGTCCTGAATTCCTGTTCTTTTGACTTAATTCTAGCCAAAGTTCAAAGGACTAGTGTGACCATAGGACTTTCTTTGTACGCTGTGAAGCGACTTCAGCAGAAAATGCTTTCTTGGTGAAAACATCAAATAAGAGTAGAGTCTTGGTCCTTGTTATGCAGAAGGTAAACTGAGTCCTTTTTTTGTACAAGATTAAACATAGGCCTTCTCTCTGATTCATGCCTGCAGACTTTTTTCCTTTCTCCCTCCCTTCCCCTCCTCCTTCCTTCTTTCCTTTCTTCCTCCCTCCCTTCTCTCTCTCTCTCTCTCTCTTTCTTTCTTTCTTTCCTTCTTTCTTTTGAGACAGGGTCTCACTACATTGCCTTGGCTAGGCTTGAACTTGGGACACCTCCTCTAGGCTTCCCAGAGTTCTAGGATTACAAATTCCTGGATTGTTATGCAGATGTCTTGAGTCATTCCATTCAAGAAATAATAACTGACTAGTGTTGAGTGAATGTAGAAATTGTGCAAAGTTCTGTCATAATGGCTGTACTCTTTGCTTACAATGATCCTACGAGACAGGCATGTCATCTGCCTTGAAATTATGATGGCCAAGAGAAATTAAGCAACTTGCCCAGTGTGCATAGTGGACAGATAGAGCAGTTGGTGTCAGCAACCGCAAGACTGTGTACACTGCGCTCGGTAGCTGGAGGACTCTGCCTTTCATTGTCACTTAGTCTAATTTAACATAACTTACTCCTCATTCTATGTGGTAAGTTAGGTATTATTATTATTTGAGGGTGAGGGAGTACTAGGGATTGAATCCAGGCCCCTCATACTGAGCTACATCTCCAGCTCATTTTTTAAAATTAAATTAAAATTTATTTATTTATTTTCATTTTGAGACAAGGTCTTACTAAGTTGCTGAATTGCCCTGGTAGGGTTTGAGTTTGCAGTGTTCCTGCCTCAGTCTCTCAGAGTTAGGTATTATCAGTGGTGTGTTGATAAATGTCTAATATTCAGCTCTCTAGGATGCAGGAAATTGTATTTGTAATGTTTACCAATTTCTGTCATGTAAATATTCCTCCAATAGCCAGTTGAAAGCTACCAACAGAATGGGGAAGATATGTTTCATACTTCCTTATTGTATAGTCTTTTTATTTTTTGGTGATACTAAAGATTGAACCAAGGGCCATCACACTGAACTATATTCCCAGCCCATCATTTTAAAATTTTAATTTTGAGATAGGGTCTCACTCAGATACGTGCTCAGCTGTCTAGGCTGGACTTGAATTTGCAACCCTCCTGCCTCAGCTTCCCAGAGTCCTGGGAATATAGGCCTGTGCCACTGGGCCTGGCTTGTATTGTGTAATATATTTGTGTGGCAGAAACACTATATAAGCAACTTAGCACCGAGTGAGCCTTTGTCTCAAAGTCAAAACAAGAAAATGGTGTGGAATGTAGGTCAGGGTGAAGGCCCCGGTTCACTCCTCAGTACCAAACAAAAACATACATAATACACATAACGATGTTCAAGAACATAGATAATAGCCAGGGGTGGTGGTGCATGTGTGTAATCTTAGTACTCTGGGGAGCTGAGGCAGGCAGATAGCAACCTTAAGTCCCACTTGGCCAATTAAGTAACTTCACAAGATGTTGTCTCAAAAAAAAATTAAAATTACAAAAGGGTTGGGATATGACTCTGTGTGAAGGCCCTGACTGTAATCTCCAGTACTACAAAAACCAAACCAAAATGAAACAAAACACCTCATAGATTATAGTAGGAGCAGAGAAAAATAAGACGCACTTTGAGTGATTATTTTCCATTTGTCTGTCTGTCTTTCATTTTGTGGTATCAGGGATTGAACTCAGGAGTTCCTGCATACTAGACAACTGCTCTACCAGTTTTTTTTTTTTTTTTTTTTTTTTTGAGTCAGGGTCTCCCTCTGTGGCCCAGGCTGGTTCTGAAATCACTATGTAGCCCAGGCTGGTCTCAAACTCATGGCAATCCTCTTGACTCCACCGCCAGTGTGCTAGGATTACTGTCATGCACCACCATGCATGTCTCTAGCCTTTTTTTGTTTTTAAATTATTTTGAGACAAGGTCTGGCTAAAGTTCTCTGGCTGGCCTCAAACTTGAATTCTGCTGGTTCAGCTTCCTGAGCCACTATGGTTACAGGTATGCCCAGTGGTATTGGTTGATTGATGATTGATTGATTGGACCTAGGATCAATCCAATGGCCTTGGCTTTTATTTGTATTTTTGATGTCTTGCCAAATTGTTAAGTTGCTCAGACTGCACTCAGACCAGTGATCCTCCTGCCTCAGCCTCCCAGAGTGCTGGAGTTATAGGCCTGCATCACTAGGTTCTTCTTACTTTTACTTTTTTTTATGTATTAGGTTACTAAAAAACCCCTTTGAAGATATTGGGAAGTGATCTCAGGGTGCATCTTTGGGGGAGTAGGGAAATGAGTAGGGAAATGAGTAGGGATGGAGGTGTGTTGTACCACAACTTGCCATCGTGAGCAGCGGAGGCTGACGTCACTGGAGATTTCTTGTTCTGCCTTCCAGAGACAGGCAGAGCATCGGAACCCCAGAGGCTCACAGATAATTCTAGCTGCTTGCCTGGGACTCTTAGCAGCTCTTGGAAACCACCTTCAAGGCCAGTAAGAGCTTTTGGGAAGCTGGAATAATCCTGAGGACTGAAACTTCTTTGTCCTTTTGCCTCATTAGGTTGGAGATAAAACATGATAATGAAGAGAAGAATAGGACATACAAGACAAAAGACTGGCTCAAATCTAGAGCCAAATGCTCACAGGTCTTTGAACTTGTATTGCTTCTGGTTTGGGGAGGTGAAGTGCATATGCCTTTTCTCCAGGCATGGGCCATGGGCTTTCTCGGAGAACTTTTTGTTGTGTAGTGTCAAGTTCTCTGCTTTCCACACCCACATCCTTTGAGGAGGTTAAAATTTAATGTGAAAAAGACATAAATAGCTGTTTCATACTGCAGGATATGCAAATCATAAACTAGGCATAAAATAGTGCAATGGTTGTCTTCTGCTGTAGATTATGGAAGAGTTCTGACATGATGAGGAGAGAGCAGATGAGGCCAAATTTGGAGGAAAATGGGTCCTTGTCTTAATCTTTCTCTGTTGTCTTTGTTAAAGAAACTGACTTACCAGATTACATATCTATAGTATTCAAAAAGTGGCTTGTTGACCACTGCTGGTCTGCAGACTGTTACTGTCCACCAAGGGTTTTTTCCATAGGATGATTTAGGAGTTGCATAGATATCATCAAAGGGAATTAATTATGCCCTTAGGAGTCGTGATGGCATCTTATTCCTCAAGACTGACTTGCCTTTCCCTTTCTCCCTACACAGCTAAGCTTATTTTTTAGTTTTAAATGTTATTTACTTATTTATGTATTTATTTTAGCTGTTCTGGCCATTGAACCTAGGGATTCAAGCGTGCTAGGAAAGCACTCCAACATTGAGTTATAACCTCAACCCATGCCTACATTTTTAATAAAATATATTTATTTATTTATATGCTAAATGAACAAAGGGGTCTATAGAAAACTACTTACAGCATGTTCTCATTTTGGTAAGTAAGAGAAAATTCTTTCACATACACATATGTAAGTGTTCAATTGGTTGAAGAAGAAACTGTTAAAATTGATCACTTCCAAGATGAAAGACTAAAGGCGCAACCAGACAGTGGACTTGACTTTGTTAGATTTCCCTGGGATTTCTTTTTTATAACCATCATTTTTTTTTTTCATTTGTGCCTTCTTGATGAGAACTGGTGTAGTTTTTTCCTAATGGGGAATTTGACTCAGTGGTTGAGGAGTGGTTTTTTCATTGACTAATGATTTAAGAAGTGGAAAGAATTTACAAGAACTGTAGTTTGAAGAGTGTTCAATTCCTCATTTTAAATTTAGCTTGGGCTGGGGACACAGCTCAGTACTAGAGCATAGCCCTACAGGCACGAGGCCTGAGCTTCCAACCCCAGCACTGCAAAAAAATTCTTTTTGAATTTTTGAATTGAATTCAGATTTCTCTCTTGAGCTACATTCCCATGCTTGCTTGCTTGCTTGCTTGATTTACTTACTGAAGTTCTTAGGATTGAGCTCGGGTCCTTGGTGTTGAATGGTGTCCCTAGTCCTTTTTATTTTTTACTTTGAGGCTAGGTCTCCCCGTGTTACTGCTCAACTGTCCACCATGCTGGGCAATGAACTTTTACTCCTCCTGCCTCAGCATTCAGAGTGCTAGCTAGGTTTACAGGCCTGTGCTGGCGGGCCTGGCTTTCACCCCATTTTTAATTTTGTGTTTAGAGAAAAGATCTCTGTACGTCACTGTGTATATTCCAGGTGGGGCCGAAACTCAGGATCCACTTCTGCAAATTCTCAGAGTGCTGGGATTGTAGGCCACTGCGCCACTGTGCATCGGTTGTTTGTTTGTTGAGACAGGGTCTCACTCTGTAGCCCAGACTGGTCCTGAACTCACTAAGTATGTACTTCGGCCTGGCTTCGAGCTCAAGCAGTCGTTCTGCCTCAGCCTCCCTAGTGCTAGGATTATGGGCACGCATCCCCACAGCCTGCTGTGCATGGTTTAACCCTGACTTGTTTCCTTGTTCACTATCTGTCTCCCTTCTGGAATGGAGGCCAGGGGGCAGCTGGCACCTAAGCGCTCACCAAGTCACAGCCTTCGTCACCACCTGCTCTCCTTATACTAAGGCAGCAGCGCCTGAATGCCGCCACCACTGCCCCTCCTGGCCCTGTGTGTCAGTCTGTAAGGACTGCCGTAAGGGGCGGCCACCAACGGAGCGGCTAAAACCACAAAGGTGCTGTGCTTTGTCAGATTTCCAGAGGCTGGATGTGTGGAGTCAGTGTCTCACAAGGCCATGCTTTCTCTGAGGTCCGAGGGGAGGGGCCTTTTTATCCTTTTCCTCCATCGCTTCCAGCTTCCGGCGCTTGCTGACAATCCTCAGTGTTCCCTGACCCGCAGCTTCCATCAGTTTGCCCTCTCTGCCTTGCTCGGCACGTGGCCTTCTCTAGGGCAGTGACAACGACTCTTCGCCTTTTATAAAGACTCCAGAGTGAACGGAGGGTCTGCCCCATTCCAGTACAGTCTCCACTGATAATATCGGTGATGACCCTATTTCAGGAGAGCTCACTTTTACTTTCTCTTGGTGAGGGGACAGAGCTGGGAATCAAACCCAGGGCCTTGAACTTGCTAGGCAAACTTTTTAAGTACTGAGCTATTCCTCCAGCCTGCAAAAATCTAATTTCTATTCTTTCTCCCAGTCCTTGTACAAGTAGGAAGCCATTTTTGTTATTCTCCTAGCAGAATAACAGAGTGTCACATGTGTTTTTAATTTATTTTTACTTTTTTGGTTCTGGAGGTTGAAAACAGCACCGTTAGCCTGAGCTACATCCCCAGATCATTTTTTATTTTGTAACAAGGTCTTGCTAAGTTGCCTACATGGGGCTTGAACTTGCAATCCTCCTGTCTCAGCCTCCCCTAGTGCTGTAATAACAGGTTTTTTTCTTTTCCTTCCTTCTTTCTTTTCTTTCTTTTCTGAGGCTGGTCCTACACGTTGTGGCCTAGGATGTCCTCCAACTCAGCAATCCTCCTATTTTAGCTTCCTGAATGCAGGCTCATAGGCATGCAGGATTACAGTTATGACTTTTTAATGTGTTGCTGGAGAATCAAACCCAAGCTCTCAAGCATGCTAGGCAAGCACTTTAACCACCGAACTGTGCCTCTACCCTGTGTTTTGTTTCCTGGACGTAATTTCCTATTAGTTTAGCAAGAACTTCCTTATTTTTCAGAGCTATCTAGTCTTTATCTCTTGAGGACACATCAGTTTGTTTAACCAGTCCCTTACTAATGAACACCTTCATTTACTATTCTCAAAAAATGAGGGACAGAGATTTTTACTCATTTTGGAATCACCAGAGACTTGAAGTCTTCTTACAGAGTACTTTTATTTTATTTTATTTTATTTTGGAGACAGGGTCTCACTCTGCAGTCCAGGCTCGTCTTGAACTTACTGTGAGGCTGGCCTTGGACTTATGGCAATCCTCCTGTCTCAGCCTCCCGAGTGTTGGGAATACAGGCGTGCACCACCATGCCTGGCTCATGCCTGTGGTGCAGAGGGATGGAACTCGAGTACTTTGCGCTTGATTCAGCGTTTGTTAAGCAAGCGCTTTAACCGCTGAACCATTCTTCCAGCCCACTTCACGGAGTACTTTGTACATGAATACTTAAATAAAAATTAAAGAAGTGAATGAATGAATGAATGATTGCCAATGAACCAAGAGTGGGCACGTAGCGGCGCGGCGCCCGGGAGCCCCAGCACAGGACGCGGGCGCACGGCGCTGAGGCGCGGGCCCGCGAGGGGGCGCTGCAGGCGGCGGGCGCACCCGCACCCACCAGCCCGGCCGCTCTTGCCGTGCGCGCCGTCGCGGCGAGGAGGGCGTGGGGGCAGGGCGAGTCATATGACCCGCTGGGCTTCCTGGCTCCGGCCGCCGCCGCCGCCTGCCGTGTCCGCCGCGCCGCGCCGCGCCGGCCCGAGGAGCCGTTGGGGGTCCGGGCCGAGACCTCCCGCCAGCCGTCGCCGCGGTCGCCTCCCCGCCCCGCCCGCCCCGCGCGCCCGCCCGCCCGCCCGGCCGCCGACATGCTGGCGCTCATCTCCCGCCTGCTGGACTGGTTCCGCTCGCTGTTCTGGAAGGAGGAGATGGAGCTGACGCTCGTGGGGCTGCAGTACTCGGGCAAGACCACCTTCGTCAATGTCATCGCGGTGAGCACCCGCCCGCCGCGCCCGCGCCTTCCCGGCCGGCCGTCCCCACCCGGCGCTCGCGGCGGACGCGGGCGGGGCGGAGGCGGCGGCTCGGATCCGCGGCCGGCCGCGGGCGCGTCCTCTTCGGCCTCCGCGGGGCTGCGCTGTGCGTAACTGAGCCCGTCCCGGTTCCGAGTGGGCGTGCGTGGGGCTGGGGTCTCCCGAGGGCGGGAGCACGGTGCGCCTCCGGCGTGCCCCTCGGGACGAAGAGCCCCTCGGTGAGGCCGGCGTGGCGCCTTCCCGCCGCCGCGGCCGCGCGGCCCGTCTCCCGTGTCTGCGGGTGGGGGTCGGGCTGTTGGCGGGGCGCCCCGGCGGACGCGGGACAGGGGCAGGTGCATCTGGCCGTAGAGTTCTCGTAGTGTTTATTAATCAAGAAGTACGAGGGCTTTGCTTTTCCGGAGCTGTTTCAGGCGAGTCTGTAAGTTGGGTCTGCAGTTAACAGGACGTTAAAAATCTTGCATTAAGGCGGACATGTCTCTTTTGAACGGATAGGAAGGAAGGGACTGAGCAGGAACCTCAGGGAGTGGAGGTCGGGGAGGGAAACTGCGCTGGGAACTTATATGCAATGTGTTGTTTATTCAGCAGAGATTAAGTGTAAAGCTGGCTGTTCTGTTTTGCTCTTCTGGTTGCAGAAGAAATAGTGAAGGATCTCTCTTCAGTCTTGAACACCAGAAGTTGCTGTGATTCAGTCTTTGCAGATAAGAAATGTTGGGACTTGCCAGCCAGGAGCTTTAGAGTGCTGTGAAGAGATGGCAGCAGCGCTTCCAGCTTTTAAGCGTCTGTTGAAATGCGTATTTAACAGCGACTAGCTGTCCGACTGGTTTGGTTACAGAAATGATTCAGAGGCGAGCCGTGGTTGGAGAAAATAGATTGCTTGTGACTCTTAATCCTTGCAGTAATAGTGCAACTAGGGTGAGTAAGGCTTGGAGAGAAAGAGATTAGTAGAAGTCTAAACTTATTAAAATTTTTATATGATACAGAAAAAGGCGTCAGTGTGAGTGGAGTAAATTTTCTGATACTCCTTTGAGATAAGTATTAGAGTCACTTTGTAAATCGTACTTCTGTGAGGAGATTGAATTTACATATGGTATAGATATCGTGTGGCTACTGTCAGTTGTATTTATTGCAGAGAAGTGGTTATGCGTGGAATTAGAAAGAAGTTGGGTAGATCCTTGGGACATTCCTTGCCAATTATCATGTTTATGTATTTAGTAAACAGTATAACTTTATACATTGAGCATGGGCTTTGATGACAGGGAATTTTTGGAAAGCTGGACTTGCCGCTTAACAGCTGTATGCTCTTTGAGTCCTTCTCATCTTTTAAATGCAGATGATAATATGCTTATTACAGAGTTGCTCTGAGAATTCAGTGAAGGAAAAGTGTTAACTGAGCTAATAATGTCCTGCCTGCCCACAGGGGTAGGTGAGTAGTAACTGTTGCCATTCGTAGTGACTACTCATTCAGTGCAGAAATAGTGAAAAATACTGAGAAGGGACTCTCATGCCATATCCATGTGAGCTACGGCGGTGGATTTAGAGTTTATGGAAAGTAATTCTGTCATGTTCCCTGCATCCTTTTGCATTACATATTTCACTTAACAACAGCAGTAAAACTTGTGAGAGCTGTTTACTTCACAGTGACCCAGTGGTTCCACCGTTGATATCAGAATATTCTTTCTGATTATAATGTTTAGGATAGATTCTTTAAAAAAAATTTACCTGGGCCTAGTAGTGCCTTAGGCCTGTAATCCCAGTTCTCTGGGAGGCTGAGGCAGGAGGATTAGATGTTTAAGCCCAGCCTGGGCACTTTAGCAATTTAATGAGGTCCTGTCTCAAAATAAAAATAAAAAATGTTCCTGTGACATAGCTTATTGTGAAGCCTCTGGGTTCCACCTTCAGCATGGCAAAAAACAAAACAAAAGGAAAATAATGTCAACACGAAAATGATGAGGTTTTTTTTTCCCTTTTTTGTAGCTCAGGATGGTTTCCAACACACAGCCTTCTGCTTCAGCCTCATGAGTTCTGGGGTTACAGATGTTCGCCACCATGCCTGCTTACATGTGCTGGGGAATCAAACGCAGGTCCTTATGCCTCCTCAGCAAGTGCTCTAATCTCTGTGCTGTTCGTCCTGCTGGAGGATGTTTGTTTTTGAAGTACTGGGTACTTGATCCCAGGGCTTCATGCCACTAAGCTACCTCCTCAGCTTAAGTGAGGATATGTTACGCAACTTCACTTAGTCATTTCATATTGTGTATCAGAACATCATATGTTGTAACCCTGAATGTACATTACTACTTAAAAATATTAATTTAGAAAAGGAGTTAGACTGTATTTGATGGAGTCCTTTACAATACTGAAAAGCATACCTCAGTAAATCCCATTCACACATCTAATTGATTGAATTATTGAGACATTCTCTCTCACTGTATTCCAGGCTGGTCTTGAGTAACTTTGTAGCCCAGGCTGGCCTCATACTCATCCCATCTGATTCTTACAGAATATATTGAGGGTAAGGGGCTAGAGAAATAGCTCAGTGGTTAAAGCACAAAGTACCGGAGTTCGATTCCTCAGCACCACATAAACTGGCCATGGTGGTGCATGCCTGTAGTCCCAGCACGCCGGAGGCTGAGACAGGAAGATTGCCTTGAATTTGAATTTAAGGTCAGCCTGGGTTGCCCAGTGAATTCAGAGCCAGCCTGGACTACAGAGTAAGAATCTGTCTCAAAAAAAATCTATCTGTATACATAAAAATGGATAGGAAGTGTCTAAGATAATGCATTTAGCCCATTAAAAAAATAAATGCATACTTATTTTTGTTTTATGTGGCATGTTTGATTAGTAGACTCAGAAATACATTTGTGTTGAGCATTCTGTGTGACTTTGGAAAACTGGCCATTTATTCAGATCCAGTGTGTAATCTGGCATAAAAAAGGACTCAGGCAAAGCCAATATTTTTTTGTAAAAATTAATTTTTTGCCAATAAATGTAAGTATAGTTTAATCAACTTTTAAATGTCACTGCACATCAAATCTACCTTAAAAGTTAGAAGAGATTTAATACTTGTCATTTATCTTGCTCAAAAGATTTATAAAGCTGTATCATTTGTGGGCTTTGTGCAAATTCTTAAAGATTGGACTGTTTAGTTATAGAAATCTTTTTTTCCCCCCCCGAGACAGGATCTTGCTCTGTAACTCAGGCTGGACTTGGACTCCAGCAGTCCTCCTGCTTCAGCCTTCCCAGTGCTGGGATTACGGGCCTGCACCGGCAGGCTTTTTGCAGTGCTGGGGAATGAACTCAGGACCTTATGCTTGCAAGGCAAGTGCTTTTAATTGCTGGGCCATTCTTCCTGCCCTCAGTCTTTTTTTTTTTTTTTCTTGGTACGGCGGCTTAAACCCAGGGCCTTTATACTGAGGTATATAGTCCTATATTCCTAGCCACCACTGAAAGAGAGAGAGAGGGAGAGAAAGAAAGACTCTGATCTGGGTGTGGTGGTGACACTCTGGGTGGCTGAGGCAGAAGAACCAAATTTCATCCCAGCCTGGGAGAATTAGTAGACCCTGTCTCAAAAAAAAAAAAAAAAAAA